>KL647306.1:1304324-1321585 GCA_000727475.1 Sarcocystis neurona
TGAACAGTCAGCAGGGCTGCCGAAGTGACACGACGCGCACGTATATCCCGTCGACACACACGTGTGCGGATGCGGTGTACGTACACCTGAACAGTCAGCAGGGCTGCCGAAGTGACACGACGCGCACGTACATCCCGTCGACACACACGTGTGCGGATGCGGTGTACGTACACCTGAACAGTCAGCAGGGCTGCCGACGTGACACGACGCGCATGTGCAGTGGCGTGTGTGTTAATGCGTTGCCGACATGCAAGTGCGTACACCTGCGTGTGTTTTTTTTGTACGGGCCGAGACACGGAGGAAACTCCCGTCGAGAAGATGAACTTCGTTGCCTTCCATCTTCTCTCTCACGAGCATGCGAAGAGACGGATGCCCACGTGGGTGTGTCCGCACGCATGCAGGAAGGTAGAGACAGGGTGGGAGACACGCGCCGGGCAGGAGCGCAGACAGCCAGACACACATGCACACATACGTCGTGGCCCATATATACGCATCTACGGCAGCCAGACACACATATACGCATACGTAGTGATCCACACACACGCATCTTCGTGTATATATATATATATATATGTGCGCACACCCAGCCAAGCAGGTAGACGCCGGCGCATGCAGACACACGCAGCCCGTCCACAGGGACACGTGGTTGTTATGTATGTAGATAGCGCGAGACAGCCGCGCAGGCTAGGCAGATAGAGGCGTGCGCACGTCCAAGCTTGGCTCTACGTCATACGCATGCGCATCAGAGAGACAAAAGGAAGCCACACACGGCGGACCACGCAGAACAGCTACCAACGTGGTGCCACACAGAAGGGCACGCGTGCTCCTCCCCCCCCCCCCCCCCCGACCACGTCCCCTGGTCTGGCCGTCTTCGTGCGGCGATAGGCACATACACGCATGCAGAGAGAAGCAGGTTCAAATAAGCGACGGGGCAGGAAGCTGGGAAGCAGCAACTCTGCGGGCGTGCAGTGATGCGTCACGCTCATGCGTATATATGACAAAGACCCGGGACGCGCTGCAGGTCCCCCACACACACCAACACGCCGTCAGGCAAACAGACAGGGAGATCGACGGAGACGGAGACGGCGAGACAGAGATAGAGGAAGGGGCCGTGCACCCAGCACACACACGCAGAGAGAAATCGCTGCGGAAGTCCTTGCAGTCGGTTACATGTGGAAGCACATGCAAACAGGCAGAGAGAGAGACACAGAGAGGTAGGTAGATAGGCGCTGCCACACGTATCCCCGCAGGTGATTGAGGTGCGCAGGGGGATTCTGGTGTGCAGCAGCAAGCCAGAAAGGAAGAAGAAGAAAGGAATGCAGTGCCCGGCGAAGTGGCCCAGCAGCATGGGTTACTCGCTGCCAGGCGAGAGAACAGAGAGCGGACGGCGCTGCCTCTTGACGCGAGGCGACGTAAACTCCGCAGAAGACAGACGCTCCCTGGGGGAGAAGAAAAAGAGTGAAGACAAAGAAGATCGGAAGGAGGAGAAGGAAGAAAAGGAGGAAGAGTGGAACAGGGAGAGGATGAAGAAGAAAAACGAATGAGGAGGAAGGTGATGCAGGGCAGAGTCATGGAAAGGAAGGGACGCGGTGGGTGCCGAAGTTGCCCCGGCGTACGGGGCGGCGGCACAGAAGAAACTGCAGAAAAGAAGGAAGATCGGAGGGCACAGGAGGGAGAAGGAGAATTAAGAAGCTGGAAACGGAAGAGAGGGACTCTACATTCGGTGTGTGTATGTGCAGAAGTGTGCGACCAAGATAAGGTAGATAATAATTTACCCCTGCAGGCTCCACGGAGCCTGGTTGATAGGCGCGTAGAAACATTGGCTAGAGCCGCTCCGAAGTTCGAGAACGACGGCTGCTGCTGGCTGGCAAAAGAGCGGCGACGACAGGCAAAGAAGAGAAAGCACCGAAGCGGCAGCAGCCACGGCAGCAGGGCGGTAACACGCCGCAGCAAAGCGGCCACCAGCACCGCCAGCAGCGCCCGAGCGGAAAAGAGCAGCTGCTGTTGCACGTGGAGGAGCAGGAGAGGAAGAAGACGCGGCGAAGGAAGATGAAGAAGAACGGACAACTTCTCGTTCTCCACCACTTTTCGTACGGGGGGATGGCGCCTGCCGGTCGTGAACAGCTGCTGCTGGCGCTGCGGAACCAGCAGTGCCAACACATGCAACGGGAAGGCGTTTTTTCTCGAGAGGACGGCCGCCCCTGCTGCTTCTTCCCGAAGTGTAAAACGCAGTTCCACCGGGAAGGACCGACTTTTGATCGCGCTGCTGACACCGCAAGTGCTGCCGCTGCAGCAGCGCGGAGTCACGAGACGGCATTGTCGCAGAAAGTCAACGCAAAGAAGAAAAAGAAAGTTCAGGAGTAGCCCTACGAGAGAGACGGGACGGCCGCAACAGCAGCCGCACAACGCGGAGAGAGAAGAAGGGAAGAGGGAAATGAAGCACGACTATCGAATGTGCACGGTCCAGCAGGGACGGCTCACAAAAATGCAGTGCAGACTCAGTTTACAAAAATCGACAATCAAGCGTCCACGCAAAGAAGAAAAAAAAGCGAGCCCCTGCCTCGCGGGCCCTGGGCTCCTGTGACTTCTTGCTGTTGCACCGCTGCTGCTGCTGCTGCTGCGCGGATCCCGCGGTGCTGCTCCTCTGTCCGTCCGTAGCGGAACGGCAGTGGCGACTTCCGCTGCTGACCCGGTGAACCGACGCAGGCGGTCGACATGAGCGAGCGAACGGTGTCAACAGACACATGCAGACACCGAAAACTGCTGGGAAAGCGGGACCAGGAGAAACAATATTCAGCAGGCAACAACGCGAAGTCCTTCGAGCAACCTCTGAACCCGCGCACGCAACCGCTTTTCTCACGAGCACAACGAGCTGGAGCAACACCAGGAGGGGAACAGCAGCCACACCACGAGGGGAACAGCAGCGACACCAGTAGTCAAAGAAACAGCAGCAGCAGCAGAAGGAAGAGCAAATGCAGCAGCAGCGGCAGCAGCAGCAGCACGCGCAGGAGCACGAGCAGCGGGAGCAGTTGTCGGGCGAGATCGCTGCGCGCTGAGGCAGGAAGAACGGGCGATAGCAGAAGTACCCTTATGCCTAATATAGCGTTGGAACAGCAGGCAGGCGGCAAGGGCCGGAAAGCGACAGCCCAACATCGATTTGTGTCGGGTGGTGTGTGTGTCCGACTATTTTAATATTGTACACGTTGATTCTTTCTATCCTACACACATTCGAGTCTATGTATGCATTGCCTCCCTCCGTCCCCCACGGGTATCGTACGTACGTACGCGCTTATTACTTGTTTCCTCACGCATTCTCGTGTGTATAAACGCGATGGATATTCTGGAAGGACGTAACGCAGTAGGTAGACGCTGCGGATAATATTCACCCCTACACGCCTACACCACGGTCCTCCACATACGCGCCTGTGCAAGTACACAACTACTATTGCTTTTTTCATGCTTACCTATTCTCTGTTAGCAGCACCTTTAGAAGGCCGCACTTTGTAGATTCCTAATACAGCAGCACACAGACTTGCTGTGTGTGTGTGTGTGTTCTGCGGGGAAACTGAAGCGCATACACATATAAGTGTACAAAAGCAAGCCGAGCACTACCGTGAAACGGAGACGCTAGTGTTGCGCACCAGCTCTGGGGGTGTGGTCATGAGCCGAGGAGTGTGCCGATATTTTTCTCGTTGCAGTTCTGGCGCAGTGCCTGCGCAGCTGGTTTCTACATTAGATGCGCAGCCACCTGTCCCGCACGGACTGACTGAATACCCTGGTTTGCCACGTAGATACTATATATGCATACACGAGTACACGTGTGTGTGTGTGTGTGTTTGAGCCCCTGGTAGAATTGTCGGTGCCTTCCTTGTGTGGCCCTGATGAGACTCCTGCAGAGAATTTATTGCTGCGCTGCGTAAACCCCCGACGTCGCGCAAACGCGCTAAATGGTATGCGGCTCGTGACACTCCGACCGAATCATCCGTAAATATGTACCATAGAGAGAAGCACTAGAGCAGAGAGAACAGTAGGTTGTCTCATAGTGCGATACACAAACGTAGGCCGCAGGAGACGGAATAGAATTTCACTACAGTTGTGTGCCGTGCAGACGACTGCTACCTCAGAGAATTCATTAGCCAGGTCTGCGCGCTATTTATACCGCAAATGCTCACGCGGGTGAGTAGTCCGTAATATTTATCTGCAACCTGCGTGACTTCAGTATTTGAGACCTGAACTCGTAGTTCTTTCATATTATACAGAACGACTATCGACAGCTCGAAAATGATAACAGAGTACTGTATGTACGACACCAAAGAACTGTGTGTCGTGGGATGCTGTTTCATCCGTCCTTTAAGAACGTGAAGCGATTGCCTGCTGCGAGGCCATGTCCAGTACCCTCCGTAGTATTCCACAGATGATTAGCGTCCTGACTGGGACGCCACTTTGTGTGGGTGAAGTGCTGGCATATCAAAGTCGCTAATAGTTTGAAGTTTAGAGTGCTGCTGGAATATCCGTTGCGCCAACAAATATATGTGTGAGACGCGTCGAAGACGAGGAAGAGAGAGAGAGGTAGAGAAAGAGAGTGGGAGGAAACAAAAGCAGCAGGTAGGTAACACAGACCAAACAATCCCCTCGTCACACACGCACAAGAAAGTGAGAGGAGAGGAAAGCAACACACACCAAACAATCCCGTCGTCACGCACCTGCCTGTATTCGAAAGAGGAACGTGCTTCTGCGCAGTTAACTTCGGCCTCGGCGGCGCAGCAGCAGCCTACGTTTTGAGCAGGCTTTGAAGGACCCGCAGCAACAACAGCAGAGCTCCATCAACAGGGAAGCTAAGACGCCGCCGGGTCGCATATGATTTTGTCCACAACGTCCTGCAACTGCAGCAGCTGGCAACCGCAGCATTGGGCAAATGCAGCAGCGGGCGTCTGCACGCTACAAGTGCAACGGGAGCTTTCAAAATGGTGCAGCAGCAGCTCCTGCTGTGGCGTTCCCTCAGTAGAGGGAGCGGGGCTGGACACCACACGCTGTTGAAACAACGGGACTGTTCAGGCTATAGGACGAGAAGCTGCTCCTTTTCCTCTGCAGCAAGTCGTGTGAGTTTCCTCGTCTTGCGTTTGTAACACAGTAGTAGCTGCAGCAGCGGGTGTCAATTCGGGCTGCAGCACCGCGGATGTACCACACAAGCTGAGCGGCACGTGTGGATTACATGCGGTAGCACACAGCGCGTCCAGTTTACGCGCTGCAGCAAAGTGGTGAATTGAGCAGCACGTGTAGTCTATGCCGGCAGCAGCAGGAGGAGGTGCAGCTGTTTTGCAGCGGCAGTTAACGCGTTTCAACGCTGCTGCAGCAGCAGCTGTAGCCTCCACGTGACGCGGTATGTATTTCATGCTGCAGCAAGGCACACACACAAATGCCCTCGGAGCCAGCACCTTTCTCTTCGGAAAAAGGGGCAGGTGTACTTCTAAGGTAAAGAAGGAGCTTTAGGTTCTAATGGCAGCACATCCGGAGCCTAGAAACAGCAGCAGCAGGCGCGGCGCAGCCACGCACCACACGAAGGGGCCACAAGTATATGAGTGTTGTCAGACGCCACCAAGAAGAACGTGTGCGTGATTCTGGGGTGCAGTGCATGACAATTCATGTATTTCAAAGCAGCACCAGTCACGGTTACCGACGAGAAACACAGGTATTGCTGCTCAAGAAAACTTTTTCCCGCATCCGTCCCCACCTTAGTGCACAAGTTGTGATAGCTGTCGTGTTGTATGCAGACATATGTGTACACGTGCATGTACTTCAGCTGCTTCCCTCCCTTGCTGTAGTATCTCTAGTCAAACGAGTGTGCACAAAGCAGTATATGGTATGAAACTATTTGTGCATAGGGAGCTATGCTATCTGAGTGCCACACTCTGCAGCGGTTACACCATCTGGAAGCTTCTTCGTGTTCCATCTGGCGGTTGCTGCTGTTGCTGCTCGTGTGAAACGGCACGACGTCAAAGGCACTTAGCAGCAGCAGCAGCCTGGTAGGACACAGCCCGTGTACTTTTCCACAGGAGGCACGTACCCCCGTACTCGCCTACGTAATGCGCATACCCGCGAACGTATGTAGGTCTCCCTAACCACAGACGCAGGTGCGGCGTCGAACTCATAATCGTCCAATGGTCCTCTCACATGGAAGCGTACGGGTGAGAGATATGCTTCCCCTGAATGTGCTCGCACTATATACGTGTGTGACAACCAGCTGGGATTATATCTATCCATCAACACATATATGTACGCCCACGTGCAGGCCAATGAGGACACTCACACGTAGATAGGCTTCGTTATCTTTTATCCCACACGGCAGCAAAAAAAGTCAACCTCGAGTACTGACGCGCGGAAGTTTTCCTGTTCATCGTCGTAGCAGCATACTGCTAGGAACGTCCACACGAGCATGGAGACCCTTCCATTTGCGCTCGAGGATCATAGATGAAGTTTCACATATATATATATATATATATGGGTAAATGTGTATTGTGTGTGCGTAGATGTACGCAAGTCGAAGTACGTACAGGACGCGTGAAGGATGCGAAGACGCATGAAGGATACGAACACGTTGCTGGTGATAACCGTAAGATGCAGTAAATGGAGAGAGGCGAGCTGCAAATCGGTGTGCACAAGAACATGAGCTCTCACATTCACATAGCAACGCACGAGACACGAGAACGAGCTGGATGAGCAGTGCGGATACGTCTCCGAGAAATAAGAGTATGTTACACATATGGCTCAGCATAAATTCAACTGTGTACAAACACGTACAGGAAGACAAACGTATAGATTTGTAAACAAATAAAATACAGGAAATAGATTTCTTCACACTTGACAGCACTGGAGCCCGCAGAGTCAATGTAGAGATATTATGCGACAAGGAGAACTAAGCGTTACTTTCACCTACCTTTGCAAGATTTACGTAGAGGTATGTGTCTAACTATCTGTGTGTTGCGTGTACGTATATAATGTATCTACATACATACGTTCACGCTTCTATACAGGGTACGAGCGTACATTTTAAACACACGCATATACACATATATATATATCTATATATGTATATATTTGCATACGGGCACGTGTATGTCTACGCAAACGCGTACGGTGAAGTCGCTGATCGCCTGGCGGGGGGCGGCGCGCCGGCCTTGCAGGAGTTCAACTAGAACTCACTTGTGCCCCGCGGCTCTTTTTCTACGTACTTTTTTAGAATCAGTTATACACGAAATCCGGACAAATGCACAATTTAAATTTCGTGTCCTCTTTCTGGCAAAATAAGAAACTACCTGTGCCACTTACGAAGCAGCAGTCGATTACGCGATATGGTAAAAACGCGCGCTAACCTTCTTGAGAATGATTTAGTCACGAATAATAGGAGTCAGAAAATATCTGCAGCTGCGGTGATTCTGCATGAGGAGTGGGTTCCTGCGATTCTGCGTGAGCAGTGGGCTCCTGCGATCCTGCATGAGCACTGGGCTCCTCACTAAGGGGAGTATACGATTTTCTCGACCAACGGAAGCCGTGAAGATGCCGTCGGCAAATCTTATTCTTACAGTGAAGAAAGAGCGGTGCGACGGCCGCCAGTAAATGGTTCCGTTAAGTAAAATTTACCAGAGGGCTGTTTATCATACTGATGATGGCAGTATTTCTGATTAAGAAAAGCAGACGGGGACGACACCCGTATATCTCAATGCTTCTACTCTGTGGTAGGTAACGGGTGGAGAGCATGTTCGACGTGCACCACTGACCTTACAGAAGCCACTTGACGGACTCAGGCAGTACAGAGAAGAGACACAACATGGGGAGATTAGCAGAAGGAAAAGAGTCTATATTTTGTGTGGAGAATGGCTATGTTGGATAGTGGTGCTAGTGAACCGATCTGCGTACCTATGTTCACGGATGCACATTTGTGCCTGTATGTATGTGTGTGTGTACGTGTATGGACATACGTCAACAGTGCATACAATATACATATATATATATATATATTTGCGACTGAATATAGGCGTACGTGCAATTCACATATGTACGGATGTGTGTAGGCACGTGTGTGTGTGTGTATGTGTGCTGTCTTTACGGAGAGTATCTCCAAGATCGAGTAAGGATATCTTTCGCCTACACAGGACTTCCTGTAGAAAAGCTCGCCTCGACGGCAGTTGAAGAGGCAACAATAGGTGACGCAACGCTGTAGCCGCTTGCACAATACGGCACATACGAATGCAGACTTCTTTTTACGGGGGGATGCGACGTATAAGCACGTGGCTCTGTAAAGAGAGACAGATGTGCCGCATGTGTGCGTAGGTACGTGCGTATCTGTAGACAACTGTTCATTCATATAGGAAACAACAGAAAGAAAACAGCTGTATCTTGTGTACGTGTATGTATATATATATGTATGTAGATCCACATGTGAAAAGAAAGAGGGAGACAGAGAGGAAGCATAAGTTTGTGGTGGTGTATGTATGGAAATATAGGTGTATGCAGACATAGACACGCGCGTGGACGCTGTGCTTGTGTGTACATGCTGATATCTATATCTATATCTATATCTATATGTATACGTATATGTACACGTCTTTTGAGAATCGTTGTGTCGGGGTGGGCACAGCCCTTCCAACACAGCAGCCAAGGCGGCAGCAGGGACGGCAGCAACGGCAGGAGAGACAGCAACGAGAAACCGTCAGGCGCAGCACCAAGACTGCGAGGCGAGGTGGACCTCCTGTGCGTCAGTAGTCCCACGCAGGACTCCGAGAGGGATACCCGTGTTGCTCGAGTCCCATCTTCTATTACTACAAGAGCAGCAGCACCAGCAGCAAAACCAGCAGCAGCAGGTAGAGGGCCGCGCGAGGTTTTCTGGCGGTAGAGCCACCTGCAGTGGCACAAAAACAAAAGACCCAGCCTGCAGGACCTGCTTCCCTTCCTCTTGCACTCGCTGCTACGAGAGACGTGCATATACGGGTAGACAAAGAAATGCTTATGCGCATAGGCACACAGATATGTAGAGACAAGGACACGTCTATAGCTCTTTAAGCAGGGTCGGTTTTCTCCCTGTAGTACTCCCTGCTATGAGAGATCCATACGAACATGTACAGAGAAAGACGTACGCATACCCAGGCGTATCTGGAGAGGCGCTTTTCTGCAGCACCCAGCGTGCTGCTATTGCACAGCAGGCTCGGCTTCTTCTGCTGCTGCGGTGGGGGACTGCGCATGCGTATTATCAACAGTCGCATGCGTGCTGCGCGACGCCTCGCTCGTCAAGCGCGACCGCCCTGTTTCTTCTGTTGCTGCAGAAGTCGTCTTGGAAAGATGAGTCGCGAGCAGCCGCTGTCAGTGTGAAGCTCAACAGCACCAACGGCGCACGCAGCAGTAGCAGCAGCAAGTCGCTGCAGGGTCAAAAGCGTTGGCGGGCACAACAGCAGCAGGAGCAGCAGCCCCAGCAGTATCGAGGGCGTTTTTTCATTCGCCGCTGCAGACCCCACATACAACGAGCACGGAAAGAGGGCATGTTGCGCATCCCTCCGTTCTTCGGACAATATTGCCCTGTGTCTACAAACCTGACTCAACGTGTTCCCTTGCAAAAGCAGCCCGCGCTGGATTCCAGACCCGGAGCAGTTTTTCATCGAGGGAACCACAAGGAGATCCAACTGTCTACTGTAGGAAACTCTCTCCTGATTGACGTCACTCAAGTCTTTCCACGTATCTGTGGCGTCTGCACTTTTTTACGTGTAATAGAAGTGTGTACACTGTCTCGTCTGTCCAACGCGGGTAAACATCCGTGGACAGGATCGATTATCCCGTTGGTTCCTTCTCTACGTAAAGAGTCTGTTATTTGTTTTGCAGCTCTCCTGCTGTTGTGACAAGGAACGAGACCAGATTTTGCATTTCGGCCCTGTGGAAGTTTCGCACAGAAGAAGTCCGCGGCACTGCGCCTGTTCGTGTTTTCTGCCGGATCCCCGGCTTTCTCCACACGCGCCTTTTCCGCCTGACTCGCGGATATTTCTTTTTTCACCGTCGCATTCGCACAGCGTGTTCAGCAGGCAACTACCACGACTCTATTGTCCTGGTCTTTCCGTTCGTCTTTCGAAGCGCGTTCACTTTGGTCTCTGGTTCCCCAGACTTTGTTTCTTGCCATTGTTGCGGCATCCTAGTTGCTCCTCGGGAACTCTTAGTTTCCCTACTTTTTTCGCCGAGTACCGGAACCCGTCCTCTTACTCGTATCGGGACGCGTGTCTCTTCGTATCGTCGTCTTGTCGCCGTCGTTTTGGCAGCGATCTTCACAGATGGACCATTGCTGCCGTGCAGGTGTGCCGTAGTATGTCGTAGTAAGCCTTCCGATACGTCCATTCCAGCAGAAGCTGCAATTTCTTCGAAAAAAAAGACAGACTATGCAGCAGTTCCCGTTTTTTCCTGTAGAACTGCTTTGAGGAGTGCCTGATGGTGTGTTGCGCCCGCTCGACTGGCGAGAAATCGGAAGAATTCACACGTCGTCCACCGTTGGCTCAGTTCCATATCGTCTCTCTCCTTGTTATACGCTGCTGGTCAGTTGTACAATTTACTGCGGTGAAGGAGAAGTTAGCCGTGGAGGTTCTGCACTGTTTTCTTCCGTGTGTTATCTCCTACGGAAGGCAAAAGAGTCATTCAGGCCCTGTGCACTTCTACGCGTCGTAGGCAGTTCTCCCGGCGATCTTCGTCTCTCCAGAAAGTACCTTCCGAATATACCATCATTTAAGTAATTTCCTACACACTTCCGGGGAGAGCTGTTTCCCTCACAAAATCCCAGGCACTTTTCCTCGAGTAGAGAGGACTTCGCCGTTCCGTTCCTGTCCCTGCCACGGGTCCACGCCGTGTGTGTTTTGAGGCGGGGCGAGCTGCGCCGCTCTTGGGTACTGCGATTGCCGCAATCAAGACGGCCACTACATCGAATGGTCTCCTTTGTTTGTTTCTCTCGTGACGAACTTGCAGAAAGTATTCTTTTGTGTCGTTCGACGCATTCTTCGTTTTCACCGCCCTCTATACCGTCGCGGTCTTCACAGTAAAACAGATACAGCAGCGGTCCCGTGCCGGTCATACACACAGACGTGTGTCTTTTCCGGTGTACGTACACCCGGGGTCGGCTGCCGTCTTCGTCGTCTGCAGAAAGAGCAGGTGACAACTATTAACAAGTTCTCCTCGTTTTCCCGTTTGTGGCTTCGCAGCGTCTTCTTCGCGTCATTGAGCTTCTTGGCAAGAAAGAGTTGACCAGCAAACAACTCCGTTGCTTCGTTGGTATGAATCTCAAGGAGTTTTCCGTTGTTTCTCCCGACTAGCACTTTCCTTTCCTTTCTTGGTCTACGAGTACTACTGCAGCGCTCTTCGTATGCTTCTACTGCCGCCCCGGCTCTACACCGTTCCGGGCGTTCATGCTGTCGTTGCATGTGGACAGCGTTCTTCGTTCGGTCGTAGACAGTGACGCGTTATATACGCAGCGGCCGTGCTGGAGCCCCTCCGGCTTCTCCGGGTATTTGCAACTCCTTCTGCTGCTGCACTTGTTTCATTTTTGCTGTTGCGCTTGGCTCGCTTTTCCCAGCTGCTGCTGCAGTCGCACTTCTCCTCGCAGCTTGTGCTCCTGCTGCTGCTGCTGCACCTGGTCAGGCTTCCTGTTTCTTCCTGCTGCTAGGACGGGTGCTGCTGCAGCACCACCTCCTTTTCGTCTCCTGCCGTTACCGCGTCATGCGACATTCCCTATTCTTCTTCGCACTGTTGCTGCCTTCGTAACCAGCTCCACAACAGAGCCGCCGCCGGAACGCAGTGCCAGCAGAAGAACAGCAGCAGCAGTCGCAGCAGAGCAACAGCGTCGCCGGCAGAGCAGCCACGCTCCCGGCGAAGCAGCACCAGTCCCAGCAGAGCAGCAGGAGCTGCAGAGCAACAGCACTGGCACCCTGGCAGCAGCAGGAGCACGAGCAGCCTAGCAGCAGTTGTGCCGCAGCAGAGCAGCTGGGGCCGTGCCAACAGAGCAGCAACAGCAGCAGTGCTAACGGCGCAGCAGCAGCAGTCGCATCAACGGCGGCGCAGCAGAAGCATCAGGTGGCAGCGCGTAGCACAACCGCAAGGAGGATAGACCTGCAGACACAACGGTGGTGACCGGAGGGGAGTTGAGGAGCAGCAGGAGCAGCAGCAGCAGCAGGACACGAGGAGACGGAAGAACAGGCCCTACAGAGCGCGCGTGTCTTGGGTCTGGGCGTGCATGTGTAGACTGCCGCAGGGCGTTTTTCGTTGCAGCGCGCGTGGGGTCAGCAGCAGCAGAGAAAATGGAGGGCCCCAGCAGGACCGAGCGAGAAGAAGTGTTCAAAGAGGCAGTCGCCAAAGTCCTGTCGCAGTGGTGGGTGCTCCACGCATACGTGTGTGTGCGGACCTTCGTAGCTCGCAGGGCAAGCGTCCTCTCGCGCAGGAACAGCAGCAGGTGGCTTCTACTCTCTCTTCCGGTCTTCTTCGGCTGTGCTACTACACTGCACGAGTTTTGCACACACGCGTGCATGCGCTGCTGCCCTCGCCTCGATACGTGGGCGCATCCCCACTCTTCGTCCCAGAAAAGAGGGGAAGGGTTCACTTTTTTTCCGTGCTGGGGGTCTCTGTGTGGCACACAAACGACCCCACCGCTGGTTTGTGTCTCTTCTTTCAGGTTCCGTCTCCCTTTCTCCGGTACTACCTCATTCCGAGTTCTTCTGCGCCCACCGTGGACGCGTATGCATGCAGGCGTGATGCGCATCTGTCTACCGGGCTATATGTATATATAGTGTACACTCGGGAGTAAACTTGGTCCTCATGTACGTCTGTACGTTACGTACGCCTCTCCACGGACGGGGCTACATATACATATATGTGTATGTACGTGGGAGTAGAGTCGCTTTCCTATACGTCTACACGTTGCGGGTGTGGACTTCTATGTACGAGGCGATCCACACATATATACGAATGTGTGGGAGTATATGTGCTTTTCGTACACGTCTGTGCAGTACGTATGGATCTCCGTGTACGGTGTGCGATGGATTTATAGATACGTGGGAGTGTATCTGCTTTTCGTGGATGCCGTGGCGCCCAGTCTGACATCGTCGGACACCGCACGTATTTTGCAGTTCGACGTGTGTGTGCATCTCCACCTACCATAATAAGCAGGGGCAGGTGACCAGTGCACTACTGTGTCCAGGGGAATATACACATATATAGATATATCCATGTACATACATATATACACGTGTATACGATATACGACGCGCACGTTAATAAGCAGGGGTAGGTGACCAGTGCACTAGACATGCGTTAGTGTGTGTCCAGGAGAGTATATATATCCGTATACGATCGAAGCCGTCGTCGCTCGGCTTTATATATACGTGTGTGTGCTACGTAGGTGTGCGGGGAGAAGAGAAGCGTGTCCTGACCATATACACGTGGGCGAAGCTCTCTGCCTTCCACATGCGCGTGTGTGTCCTGCGCATGGACTCCGACGTGTGCGGAAGGGAAACGCATTTATATAGAACTGCCCAGATTTACGTCTGTGCGTGAGGGGGTCTGCGGAAGGGGAAGGGAGACGCGGGCGTTTCAAGGCGTGATGGCCGTGGGTCTCTGTGCGCTTCTGTGGAGAGGCAGAGAGAGAAGGACGCGTCGATGGGTTGGCCACGGAGTGGACCGGAAGCCCGCTAAGACAGAGGGGAAGTAGAGGAAGGGGTAAAGGGAGACGGAGACAGGGGGAAGTAGAGGAAGGGGTAAAGGGAGACGGAGACGGGGGGAAGGAGAGGAAGGGGTAAAGGGAGACGGAGACGGGGGGAAGGAGAGGAGGGGTGAAGGGAGACGGAGACAGAGAGGGGGAAGTCGAGGAAGGGCCACAGGAAGACGGAGACATAGGGGAAGGGGTGAAGGGAGACAGAGATGGAGACAGAGAGAGGGGGAAGTAGAGGAGGGGGTGAAGGGAGACGGAGACGGAGGGGAAGTAGGGGAGGGGGTACTCGGAGACGGAGACAGAGACGGCGAAGAAGCAGAGGAAGGGTGAAGAGAGACAGAGACCGAGACAGGGGGGAAGTAGAGGAGGGGGTGAAGGGAGACGGAGACATAGGGGAAGTAGAGGAGGGGGTGAAGGGAGACGGAGGAGACGGAGACAGGGAGGTGCAGGGCAGGAGCGAGGAGAGGGCGTTGTTGAGAGAGGGGGAGACGGGGAGGGAGGCGCGCAGGGGCAGCGTCGAGAAGCGTTTCAGAGAGGGAGGAGACGGGGGCCAACGGGGGGAGACACGGAGACAGCAGGAGTCGAAAAGAGGAGGGGAGGGCGCGGTGTCTCCAGCGGGCGCGTCAGTTGGCAGCAAATGACGTGACGTGGGCAACACACGGCCTGGCCGTCGGAAGGGAGAGACACGCACGCCACACATTTATATTTGTGAGTGAATGTGCGCCCGCATGCGCACGCGTATTTGGGGAGGTATGTACTTGGGCATGCACACACGTTTTCCTCCTCTGCATACCAGGGGAGTCTGCAGGAGTGCGCCAGTAGGCATCTACACATACGTGGAGGTGTGCATGCACGGAGTATCTAGCCAAAGTGCCCGTATCTCTAGCCAGAGTGCGCTAGTGCCCATATAAATACATATAGTTGTTCACACATACAACTGGTCACATGTACTTTTCCACACATATGCATATACATATATATATTGGAGGTATGCATATACATAAATATATGTATATATATATGTGCATGTATGTATGTGTGTGTGTGTGTGTACGCAGACATCCACGTGCATATTACACAGAGAGAGAGAGAGACAGAGAGAGAGGAAGTACGGGTCTGTGTGAATCTTTCGGGTGCGTGTGTATATATATATATATATATTTGTTTGTTCACATCCCCCTATTTTGTGTACACGTGTTCAGCTGTCCAATGTATGTATACAGAGCATCTGTTGAAGCCTCAAACATCCATATCAACATATACATGCATGTTCCTACATATACTACTTAAATACATATATCATATATTCTCTGTCGAAGGCTGTGGTGTGCATGCTTATCAATACATACGTCTATATGTATACGTTTGTAACACGTGTAGAGTTACTCTTGTACGTATTTGTGTATGTACTGTATACATGTTGTCTGTCTAACGCTGTATGTTATACTCGCGCATATTCATCTGTGTAGTATGTGTGGATGTCCTCCGTGAATGGAGTTGTCATGTGGTGTATTGCCAGATCTGCGTAGATTTCCGTGTTCCCGTGGCTCGCTTTTCTACCAGGCCACACGCACATACATATATAATACATGTAGAGAATATAGGTATATATGTATGTGTAGATGTGTGTATGAAGTCTAAGGTCAGGTCTGTTGATACGGGCAGCATGCAGGTTTGGATGTCTTTTCTCTGCGTTGACTTCTCTTCTGACGCCAGGACGCTGTTGAATTTGGCCGTGGAGCTCGGGTGGGGAGAGCGAGGTGGCGCGGCACGGCGACAACAGCTTTACCAGTGGATTCTCGACACCTTCGCAGAGACAAGTAAAACTGCACGACTACAGCAGCAGCAGCGGCAGCAGCAGCAGCGGCAGCAGCAGCAGCGGCAGCAGCAGCAGCGGCAGCAGCAGCAGCAGCAACAGCGTCCGGAGGAGGAGGAGCAGCCGCAGCGGACGGTGCGGGAGCAGCGACATCGACACTCGCGCAGCCGCCACAGCAGCAGCAGCAGCAGCACTTCACCGGCTCCAGCAGCAGAAGCAGCAGTAGAGAAAAAGAAGGGAAGGGGAAACCAAAGGCGCTGCGGCACCTTCTTCGCACTCGCAGGGGGCCAGAGGCAGTTTTAAAGAGAAGCAGCAAGGGCGGGACTTGCAATGGCGGTAGCGCTGCTGCAGCGCACACCGCGCATCTGTCGCACGAGTAGTTGACTGAATGCAGCAGCAACAGCAGCAGCAGCAATGCCCCGAGAGCCGCACGCCGAAGTGCGACAGCAGCAACAGGAAGAGCAAGGGCGGCAGTAGGAGGCTGAGCAGCGGCAGCAGCCGACGTAGAGAAACCGTCGAAAACCCCGTTTTATTAGGAGCGCAGCCTCGCGAGAGCTGCGTTCATATGGATTGATACCAGCAAGAGAAGCAGCAGCAGCAGCAGAGGAGGAGGAGGAGGGGCGACAGCAGCAGCAGCAGGAGAAGGAGCGCATACACGTTGCAGTGACACAGCTCCTATAGGAGTATGAGCAGCAGTTTTAGCAGCGCAGCGTCCACTGCAGCAGCATGAGAAGCAGCAGCAATGGCGGAGGAGCAAGCGTCACCCGCAGCCCTGGTAGATGCAGTCCCGCGTGAAGAGCAGCAGCAGAAAGAATCGGAGCACCGTCCTTCCTTCAACGGCAGCAGTAGCCGCTTTCCTAGTGACAGCAGCCTTCGCAGCAGGAGCCGCAGCAGCAGCAGCAACGTGCAGAGCGGCAACACAGCAACCGCGTTCCAGCAGCAATTTGCCAGCAACGTTTCGAGCAGCGACAGCAGCAACCAGATTTGCAGCAGCAACGACGATGGGATATTATTCGCTGCTGTGTGGGGTCTGTGCGCTGCAGAGCGGGTGAAGGCAGACTGGCTAGCGGAAAAATTGAGCGTGATGCTGGAGAACTTCTTCCACGCCGTCGCAGAAGATGACTCAGACGTAAGCAGCAGCAGCAACAGCAGCAGCGGCAACAGCAGCAGCGGCAACAGCAGCAGCGGCAACAGCAGCAGCGGCAACAGCAGCAGCGGCAACAGCAGCAACAGCACCAGGAGCAACAGCAGCAACAACAGCAGCAGCAGCCCCACCAGGAACGGAAGCAACAAGAGCGGCAGCACCGGCAGGGGCAGGAGTAACAACAGCAGCAGCAGCAGCAAAAGCAGCAGCAGCGGCATCAGTAGCAACAACAGCGGCAGCACGAGGATAGCACCCGAGCAGCAGCACCAGCAGTAACGTGGCGAACAACGACAAGAGCGGCGTGAGAAGCCCCAGCGGCAATAAAAGCAGCAGCAGTAGCACGAGTAGCAGCAGGAGCCGCACTAGGCTTCAACAGCAGCAGCATCAATAGCAACAACAGCAGCACCAATAACAACAGCAGCAGCACCAGTAGCAACAGCAGCAGCACCAGTAGCAACAGCAGCAGCAATACCAGCGTATACATATATATATATATATATATATATATATATGTAGGTCAGCAAGTGCGCGCTTGCATCTCAAGTGGACACGTATGTATTCGTACACATTTTCTACGCATA
>KL647306.1:1322136-1429848 GCA_000727475.1 Sarcocystis neurona
ACACCCTGGAACCTACCTATATACCCACGCGCATATATATATATATATACATAGATGTGTATAGATATTGAAGCTTCTCTACCTAGAATACACGTGTCTACACATATACATATGTATACATATATATATGTATATATGTATATTATTCACATACATACATCTGCTTGTGTAGACCTGTGTGCATTTGTCCATGTTCTTGTGTGTAGAATTTACGTACGTACATTCGCGCGCGTTTATATATATATATATGTATATATCATGACCGTTCTGTGTGTAGAATCCATGTGCACGTAAGTCTCTATATAGGTACGCATATTACGACCTTTCTGTGTCTCGTTTTCACTTCTACACAGGCACACGTATACATGTATGTGTGTATATATGTTGACATTCTAGTATGCAAATTTACACATATACACATGTTCACGTATACGTATACTCACATGTCTGTATGTGGAAGCGAAGTATGTATATATATATATATATCTACACACGTACGCGCTAACGTTTCCATACGTAGAAACCACACATATATATATGTGCATGTGGTTATACGTATAGACTGACTTTCTGCGAGGAGACACACGTGTCTGTCGCCCTGCGTACCCCTCTATGTGTCTATGTGTATACGTGTGTCTAGACGCCCTTGCGCCTATTGAAGAAAAGCAGCGGCCAACAGAGGTAGACACCTCAGAAGAAACACCTGGGGCAACAGCAGCAGCAGCAACAGCAGAGAACGTCGGTGTGTACAACTCGCAGCAGGAACAACAGCGGCGAACTTCTGTGTGTCTCCAATCTGCAGCAGCATCCCGGTCAACTTTCGTGTGTACAACCCTCAGCAGCAGCAGAGAACTTTCCGTATAATTCTGAGCAGCAGCAGAGAGTCTCCCGTGTCCACATCTCTCAGAAGCAGCAGCAGCAGAGAGTCTTCGTGTGTCTGCACGTCTCAGCAGCAACAGGCAGTGTCCGCGTGTCTACAGATCGGTGTGTCTACAATTTTCAACAGCACAGCAGGTAATCTGCTGCGCCTCTCTGGACGGCCTTCACACCCGGCGTCACACGTGTTTGCAGAAGTTGTTGCTCCTCCACGAACTCTCTCTTTTCTCCGCGTCTAAAACAGACATATTCTATATACACATGTGTACGTGTCTGTCTAAAGATAAAACTGCATGCATGTAAACTTGCGGATATTTGTATGTGTCTAGTGTGCTGCTGGGCCTCGGGGCGGCTGCGACACAGATGGCTGCGTAGGTTGCGGGTTACGAGTGATTTTTCACTTTTCCTTGGGTGCGTCATCCACATGCATGCGCCCCCTGCAGAGATGTCTATTTTCATTCGTTGAAGACAGATGTCTGTGTCGCCTGCCTGGGGACAGTATAGCAACAGCGGGGTATGGATAATAGGTAGATAGGTAGACAGATAGGTAGGCAAACAGGTGGGCAAATAGGTAGACAATAGGTAGACAGATAGGTAGACAGACAGGTAGATATAGATGTTGATAGGTGGATATATTGACTCGTTAAATAATAGATAGATAGACAGGTGGACAGATGAAGTGGCGGATATTGATAGGCAGATATGTTAACTGCTAGGTGATAAGTAATACGTAGGCAGATAGGTAGATATATATATATATATTGGTAGTATATATGTTGACTGCTAGATAATAGATTACAGATAGGTAAACAGATAAATAGATGTAGATATTGATACGTAAATATATTTACTCGTAGATAATAGATAGTTGATCAAAGGCATACAGCTAGAAGAGGCAGACAAATTCGTTGAAGGAAGAACAGCGCAGGCGGTGACACGGGCAGCTGCAGCTGCCAAGTGTTCCACGGGGGGCACACACTGGCAGCAGCAGCAGCAGGAGCGACCTTCTTTGTCTAGCCAACAGCAAAGTAAGGGAATACCAAAATCTGCTCTGCTCAGTAGACACCAAATGTGTTGCGCCCATGCGTACACTCACGAGCGGCTTGGTATATGGTAGGGGCGTATGGTGGGTATACAACCCTATGTACTGATATATGTATATATATATATATATTCACGTACATACACACGTACATAGACACGTACATACGTATGCACATACACACATACATACATACACACATACATACATACGTACATACGTACATACATGTATATACACACATAACTATAATATGGAGGTCCTAACGCGGATTTCGTCTTTTGTGGCATGCGTGCGGTTGGACGACTACGCGAAGGAACCGAAGTGCGCGCGCCTGTTCGTATGTTTGTGTGTATACATATGTGTGTGTGGAAGTGAAAAGAGGAGAAGAAGATGAAGTAGAAGAAGAAGAGTAGGAAAAGGAACTCAAGATTGTTATGGGGGTGTGTGCAGAGGTGCCGCAGCAGATGGAAGCATTTCTTCGGAGGCGTTAGCACGTGAAGAAACCGCAGCACCTTCTCTGTGCGTTATATCGTCTGCAGCTGCTGCGACGTGGTGTGCTGCTGTCTGGCCTTTGCTGCGGCTGCTTTGCTGCTGCCGCTGTTGCACGTGCTGGTGCGGTGGCGTTGTGTCTGGTGCTGCGTGAGGGTTCCCATTTGTATCCTGCGGCTCGAAGTTGTCCTGCTGCTGCCGCGCGGCTGCGAACCTCTGCTCTGCTGGTGCTGTGTGGCGCTGTGTCAGCTGCTTCGATGTGCTGCTGCGGCTGCTGCAGCCGTGAGGTGCTGTTGCTGTATCTCTGGGGCATCGGCTGCTGGCGAAGGGGGGACGCCGCTGCTGCTGCTGTCGCGGAGGACGGTTGCTGCAGTCGCTGTAGACAAGCGGTGCTGTGACGGCTGCTGCAGAGCGATTCTGTTGTTGCGAAGCGCTTCTGTTGGTGCGAAGCGCTTCTGTTGCTGCTGTCACTTCGGTTGCTGGTGTCACTGCTGTTGCTTGTGTCATTTCTGTTGCTGCTGAGGCTGGTGAGGCTGAGAAGCCTTTTGATATTGGCGACGGCTGCTGCTGACGCGTGTGTGGGGTGCTGCTGACGCGTGTGTGGGCTGCTGCTTCTGGTGCTGCAGATCGAAGTGGCGGAGCTTCTGGTGACCCTGCACGAGAGGATCGTCGTTCACGGAGATTTCTCGATACTGCAGCAGCTGCAGCAGGACCGGCGTGCCCCGCTCTCCGCGTGCAGGGAGATTACCAGCGACGGCGTGTGTCGTCCAACACCAGCAGCAGGAACAGCAGCAGACAGCGACTCTTCAGGTGCGATGGCGCCTGCTCGGGTGGCTCCCTGCTGCAGCATCTGCCGGTTTTACTCCTGACGCTGCTGCTGTGTCGTTCCTGGTGCTGTGCGGCGGAGGTTCCTACTGCTGCCGTTGCTGCTGCTGCTTGGTGCTGTCGCCGGCCACTGATTGCTGTGCTGTCCCTTCCCTGCTGCGCCGGCGTTCTGCAACTGGTGGTGCTGCGGCGACGGCTCGCTTCTTTGAGGACGGTGTGCTGCGGGGTCCTGCTGCGTTGTCGTCGTCTGCTGCTGCTGCGTGCGGCGGGAGCAGCACATCCCGGCTCCTACTTAATGAGGGAGAGTTTCTCGCTGTATACGTCTGCAACTGCAAAAACGAATAGATGCTTCCCACTACCACACCTACGTAGGTATGCCGTCTCGTGGGTGCTGCCGCAAGCGGAAGGGCCAGGCGCATGCGGTTTATTATACCGCTTGCATCTGGCTGCCACTGTTGCGGCTCCAGCAAGTAGTGGGAGCTCGACACGTTGCTGTGCTGCTGGTGGAGCACAGCAGCTGCTGCCGCAAGGAAGAGAACGCTAGGACTGCTGCGCGTGCTGCTGCTGGTGTTGCTGCAAGTGGCGGCGCGACGGCACAGCGGCTGCTGAAGTGAGCAGCCCATGGCTGCTGGTGCGGTTGCTGCTGCTGTCGCCGCCCTCCTGCTGCCGTTGCGGAAGCGTAAAGTGGCTTCTGTCTACGTCTCGCTGCTGCTCCTGAAATATAGTAGGAGTTGCTTCGTTTTTTTCTGCTGTTGCTGCTGCTGCTCATTTGCTGCTGCAGACGGGGAACAGCTTTTTGGCGCGGAGGCGATGGAAGAAGAATTAACCGGTGTGCTGCAGGTGACCCCTGCGGTCACCGGAGCGCCCGGAGCTGCGTCTCCCAGTAAGTAGTAGCAGCAGCAACCAGAAGAAGAAGAAAGCAGCAGGGGGTTGGGACTTCGCTGCAACAAGTACAGCAAGGCATATAGCAGGAGCGCGCTGCTGCAGGTGCAACAGCAGCAGGAGCTTCTGAGCAGCAGTATGTCCGCGCAGCATACAACGCGGCGGTAGCTGACGCGACGTGCCGCGCGAGGTAGCAGCAGAAACGGACGCCCAAAAGGAAGCAGCCGAGGCATGCAGTGTCACGTAGGCGTCTTCTTTATGAGAGTTTTTTTTAAAAGGTCGTATTGGGTTATTTCTGCTGCTGCTGCGCCTGTGCCTCGACGAGTAGCTTCCGGTCGGTCCGTCGCACCTGACTTTCTTCGTCTCCTGCGCGGCGCCCCGTCCACCACATGCTTCTCCCACTCTTCTCACTACCATCCCCGCCCGTATCCCGCTGCTGCTTGTAACTTACTCTATTCATTTTACTGCACTGCCACGCCTCGCACCACCGCGTTCCCCACCATTTCAAGAGAAAGCTTGTCGAAACGCGCATTACTCCGCAGTCTTCCGTTGCTGCTGCTTTTCCCAGCCTCCGACAGCTTCCCCTGCCTAGATGAGCGCACTACGAGAATCTTCCTGGGTGTGTTATCCACTGTGGCACTCAGAAAACTTATCTGTGTGACTCTTTGACGCGACACATACATATATATATATATATGTATAGGTGAGTCGGTGTACTCTCGCCTGAAAGGTTGTCTGTGTGACTGTAGACGCGCTATATCTGTATATATATGTATATATGTGGGTGTGTGTGTTTGTGTGTCAGTCTATTCGCGCCACGACCGTGTAACAAAGCGCAGATAAGGTTTATCTATGTGATTCCACGTGCAATATCCATATTTGTTTATACACATACATACATACATATACATATATATGTATATTCATACATATTTTTACGTACATGTGGGTAGGTGTCTACTTTCGCGACGGCTCTCCAACAGCACTCTGAAAACTTGCCTGTGTGACTCTGGCTGCGCTGTACATACTCATATGCACACGCATATGTGTGTATACATATTTATATGCAAACGTGTATGTGCGTGTACATACTTACATATATGTATATATGTATGTATGAGGTAGACTACTCCCTTCACGACCGTCCAGTACTGACCAGGCGAGCAATAGGACGTCTCTTGCTGCGATCAGTAGTAGTGGCTCCTCCGTCTTTTCTGCTGTTCGTGTTCCCTTTTACTACATTCTCGGGTATAGGCGGTAGAACACTGCACCCAACCATGGGTCTCAGATCCCTTCTTGGACGTTTCTCATATTTCCTTTTTGCCCGCCTTGCCATTCCTCCTGGATTTCTTCCTGTCACGCGCACATGTGTGCAAGCAGCTGTTGGTTCTCCTTGCCAGCCGCATCTTCTCCGCTCTCTGTTGCCGTCGCAGTAGTTGCCAGAAGCCCTATACCCGCACCCACATCTACTACGAGCGGTCTTTGCTTTACTTCCGTTGTATTTTCTCTACGACTTGAACTACGACTACCACTACTAGTAGGGCAGTAGCGACTGCAAGAAAGGGTAGACATGCCGTCGTCCCCCTCCCCCCTCCCCTCCTGTCTCGAGCAGTCTAGTAGTTTCTTCCACGAGCACGAGTTACTTGATGCTGCCTCTTCACCATTCGTTTTTAAAACATTCGACTTGCCCAGGCGCAAGAAATTCTTCCTCCCCACGCGTGTGCGATGCAAAGCAACAGCAACAGCAGCAGCAGAACAGCAACGAGACGTGCACACATACGTTTGCCTACTTCTCTTTGTGTGTAGTACCTATGTGTATGTTTCATGAACGGCTGTGTGTGCACGCGGGAGTGTACGGATTTAAGAGTAGCAGGGATGTGCGAGTATCTCACCCTCCGTCGAACGGGCTTTTGTCCTGGCGCTGCTGACGCGTGATGTATTGTGCAACACTGCTGCTATGTGTGTGTGAACGGTGGAGCTGCAGCAGCACGTGACACGCGGCACAGCTCTTCAGAGAGCGGCAGCGAGATCACCAATGAGAGCGGCAGCAGCAGCAAGTCGAGTAGCGGTGCAGAGCCCCATCGGCTTTTTTACGGGAAAAACGAAGTGCCTACTTCACTGGTGACTTCTCCAGCTGCTGGAGCAGCAGCAGCGGCAGAGCAGCAGCCGCAGGAACACGAGTGGGCGACAGTGCGCAGGGGTCGCCGAAGACCCTGCTGAAAATGTTTTCTCACGTCCCGGCGATACGCAGAGGTCTCCGACGGCTCTGCCAAAAAGTTGTTACCACACAGGGAAACTTGTTAATACCATGAACGCGGGTGTGAGCTTGCGTTGGGTCTATCGACTGCTGCCGGTTGGGGACATTTCTGTATGTCTTGCGTTCGCATATTCTACGGGTCTACGTCCAAGCTGCTGCACAGCAACCGCGCCCCCATGTGGATAAACTGATACCCGTCCGTCTGCGTATATGGATGTGCTCCTGCGGTGTGTACGTCTGCACGTCGCAGTTGTGTAGACTTCAAGAGGCGTACGAGCACGTGCGTCTGCCCAGATAGGCAGGGCGACAGTCTACGAAAAGAGATTGGCTTTGCAGCCTGGATCGGTGTTGCCCCGGGCCAGAGCAGCAGCACGACCCTGAAACAGGTGTGATGAGCGGCAGCACAGCGTAGTAGTGACACACTCGTGAAAGGCTGGCGGTAACATCGCAGATGCAGCCGAGCGCACAGAGCATTTCGCTCCAGCACAACGCGTCGTGTGTCTGTGTAGCGCCTCACCAGGGGCGTAAAGACACTTTTTTGTACGTGTGCGTTTCTGCGCTCCCTGGGTCTTGTTTCGAATGCGGCGGAACATACTGTGACACGCCGCGAGAAACAACTTTGTCTACACCGCATTCGACAGCTGCTCCCTGCCTTTCGGATGCTTCAAAGCAGCGGCAGCAGCAAAACAAGAGGCGCGTTGCAACTGCAGAAAATTTGCGTCCGCGCCGGTCATTCTCAGTCACATATCCCAAGTCGTTTTTCGCGTGCTCTTCAGCTGCGGCAGGGACACACGCAAGCTTGTAGTTGCCACCACACATAGACATGTGTATGATATTCTGACATTTGCAGACATGGGGCGGTTTGTCTGCATTATCTCTTTTTATATATACCTCTATCCAGATAACAGACCTTTAGGAGCACACATTTAGGATGCGTCAAGAGGCGTAATGCGGGCGAACAGTGTTCGTGGGAACAGAGGTGCAGGGCGCCTGATACCGTCTCGCGCGAGAACGAGTGGCACCCGCATTGCAGCGAAGAGGCGGGCTCGTGCATGCGTGGATCCTATATATACGGATATGTATTAGTAAACACATGTATATATATATATATATATATATGAATAGACATATATATAAATACTGCGCAGTACTGCGCGTGCATACGTCTTGGCCCACATTCGCCGAGAAACGGGCAGTTTGGAGCTTGCTAGCGGAGCATCACGACACTTCCTGGACACCCTAAAGCGCTCCGTATGCACGGATGAATTGCTTTAATTTCTTTTGTTGAGAGCGCCTGAGACTGGATGATCACACACGCGTTGGGACATATACGCACATCCACGTATATGTGTAGAGTCACTAAGGCAGACACAATTCCCATAGACACGAATTCCTGTATGCGCAGCTGGATGAGCATGCAAATATAACAGTGCGCAGACATATTTGTACATCCACGTGTGTGCGTGCGTGTGTGTGTGTGTGTGTACATGTACGCATATATATATATATATATGTACGTGTACGAGTGTATATATATGTATTGATCTACGTGTGTGGCACGTGCAGGGGTAGGCTCTGAAGGAAATATAGACACACTTGCGCTCAACGCAGGAATACTTTATCTGTTGATACGCACACGGACGCAGGTTTTTCACGACTGCGTGCGAGAGAACAGTGTACGTACTCCCGTGAGTCTACCCGTATCTTCGATTAATACCTACATTTCTTTTCTGCACTTGCTGCTCGATATCCTTGTCCTCAGTTTGTGCTTCCAAGTATTCGAGAAACTTGAGCTTCTAGTGCCCCCACCTGCGTACGTCTATTTCTGTACAGCGTCGGGTATACATCCATCCTATTTTCAACTGATTCTCTCTTCTTCATGTTGGATGTACGTACATTTGAACTGGCCGTTGTTTCTGCTGTTTCGCCGCACTCTCTTCAACTTCGTACCGTCGCGTGGCGCTCTCCCTCCTCTACACATTTGTACGATAGTGTACTACTACCTGCTCTTTTGCTCTCCGAATTTCCGAATGTTTCTGCGCACCGGAAACTGGTCTTTGTCGGGTGTACGTACACCTCACTAGTGCTCTTTAAAATCGCGTGACATTTTTGCAGCCGCACAGGGGGCCTTCAGTACGGCTGCCACTCTTGTGCCTGTTGTAATAAGCCACACAGTGTCCACACACAAGCAAGTAGGAACACCACGGCATGACAACCGTCCATTGTGCACATATCTGTTTTGCACATTCTAAACGTCTTCACAGGACATCTACGTATCATGTTCTGTCACCGCTACATCTGCACGTCGGTTTCAAAGTCGATGTTTTTAGCCACCTACTCCAGCGTATGTGTTCCGAAGTAAAAGTAGACCCGATACAGTAAGCACCCTTCAGCAACACGTCGCCGTAGGCAAAGTTCGTAGACAAACCTGGCCGTCGTCTGTCCAGTGTTCGTGAAAACTACATCTATCATGCAAGCCTTTCGAATGCGTGTCCACCACAGAACCGATGCCCTGAAGTCGTCTGCCCCACCACGTTCCCGGTTAAGCATGCATTTGGAAAACTGCGTAGCAGCTCAGCCTACACATATTTCCGCCCTAAAACGGTAACAGGATGCGGATGACTTATGCTAGTCAAGTCCGTCAAAAGTATACCAACCTTGCTAGCTTAGTTAAAATTTACGTCTGCGTAAACCGGACTCGTGTATGTAAATGAGCTAGAGTTAAGGACAGTGGCTTGTGTCAGGATGCGCGCCTCCTACCAGCATTCTCTGTGGCAGTGACAAAACGAAGACAGAGTGAGCAACTCCTACCGTTCAAGGGTACGCCGTGGTGTCATAATTACAAACGTACATTCCCTGGATAGTTCAGAGCTGTGCAGGCCTCGGGCCGTAAGCTGCAGCACGAAGCCGGGATGTCTGCTTCGCTGCAGCTGGCGCGAATTCATATCTTCGTAGAAATCTCTTCCAGTTCTAAAACAGGCTGCCTGCCAACATGTAAATGTATATCTAGGTACACATAGGTATACCTAGACAGACTTGGACAGAATATACTCTTCTTCAGACAGACGTATGTACGCGTGTCTATTAGTGCGCGCATAGTATACATGCATTAACCATGTGAACGCCGTTTAGGTGCAGGGAGGCCCACGTGGAATGTTGAGAATGTGTTGGCGCGGTTGTGCGGAAACATCTCCACACGTTCCGTATATGTAGGCGAGATGCAATGAAGATCACCTTAAATTTTTCAAGAGTGGATGGGCGAGCTGCAGTATGTGTCTCAGCAAAGTGCAGTAGGTCGCCTTGTACATTGACAAACACATAGGTATAGATCTATTTGTGTTTACGTACGTACAGATCAGTGTGGCCGCAAGTTTTGACCTTGCACTCGCAACAGTCTCGCAGTGTTGTTTCAACCAAGTAGAGCGGCTCCGTCGGTAAGTATCCGGACACCCACGTCGGAGTATATTTTTCTTCCTCGTGTCACTAGGCGCCAGCAAGAAACGTGCGAACACACGACCCTGAGTACTTACACACGTGTATACACATCCAATTTTTGAAAATGTAGGACAGCTACATGAATCTTTCGGCGTGACACTTGTTGCAGGATATGTGCCCTCAACGGCCTATACTCTACAAAAGAAATGCAGGACTGTTGCTGCGAATACGCCTTGAGAAGGCGGTCTGTCTGTGCCTCTACAATTTGTCGGCTTTTATATTCTTTCGACGGCTCCTTTCTACAAAACAAAGGTGACATCCGTAGGCGTGCTTATGGCGCGTAGCTGCTGTATCCAGAGAAACATTGGATGTCTCGCAGCGTAGTTACTGCATAGAGAGAGCTTTACGACTGCGTGACAGTGAGGATAGGACGTGCACGGCGTCTTCTTCGGTGCAGCTAGTGCGGGCGATGTAAACCACCGTGAATGCAAACAGGCGTACAGGAGTGTAATCTACGTGTGTTTGAATCCGTAACGTAGGTGTAGATAAACCTGTGGGAAATGAAGAAAACACATATAAATATGAGTGTACATACACATATATATATACGTGTCCGCGTACTGTTGACCACGGGTAAGTATTCTTCTCCATTTCATGTAGTCGTCGCCGACTCAGAACACTCTGGAGCCTCAGTCGCTATATACCCGGGCCCGTACATGCACAGATTTGCGTGCGTACGTTTGGGAGCAGTTCTGGTACTTAAGTGTGCACAAGTCTGCGTCCCACAAGGGAAAAAAAATTTGTCCTGCGTATGTATAATCCACCGACATATGACTCTCTCTCAAACACGCAGGTGAACATACCTATTCTGAACAGCAAGACGGACAAATAGACGACAGACTAGAACGATTGTACACACACTCAGATACACGCATTTGCATTGATTCCAGGCGACACGTACATATGTTTCTATGTGCACATATGTATAGTGGTTCGCAGGCGTGTATATATACACATATACATACACGTGATGGCGCGTGTGTGTGTTTGTGTGTGTGTGTGTGTGTATGTGTGAGTGTGCGTATACATACATATATACGCATGACAGTATATGTGTGTGCGTATATCTCTGAATGTGTTTAGGAATGTGCATCTACTTAAATATAGATGTACGTGCTAGCATACCCGGATGTATTTGTAGCCGTACAGGAGGACACGCCAGAACACAAAGAGAGAGAGTCTGAGACAATGACACATGTTTCTGTCAATCTTGTCCAGAGGATGTGGAAGGTAAACTGACGGAAAAGCACTGGTTATTCTCGTTTGTATTCTAGACCGTCACTCACTAATTTGCAGCTACTTTGTGGGATTTACGACTGTTTATCAAGCAGCGTTCTTCAAACGCGTTACTTGTAGCGCCACCCAGATCTAAATACGTACTTAGACACACCTACACATATGCATATATATACAGATATATATATATATATATGCCATACAAACAACGCGTACGTGTACATATATATATATATATACATATATGCCGTACAGAGGGTTTCTTCACACGCATAGAGAAGAAAGACATACTTGTTTGGATTTCTTCACATGCACAGAGAAGAAACGCATATTTGTTTGTTCAACCGGCTACGCATATACACGTCCGGGGGGGGGGACGACTGGGTACAGCGGCCGCAGATGTGAATGGCATCGACGGGCAGCAGTGAAATGGCCTGCGTGTGTAATAGCAAGACACGAGCAGCAGTTCCTGCTGATGCATGCGATTATCTACTGCCTCCCTCTCTTCTACTTTTCTCTTTTCCTGCCGTTACTGCTGCTGCAGTCTGGCAAAACGCATGCCGCTGCTGCTGTGTTCCTGGCATTATCTCGGGGTGGCGATGACACGCCTGCCGCTGGCGTTGTTCCCGGTTCGCTCTGTTGCTGCTGCTGCTGCTCGCTTCCTTACATCATCTGTTGCTGCGGTATGTGTGTGTGTGTGTGTGTACATACACTTCTGCAGCAGGTTGTCGAGGTGTACGTACACCGGATCGAGCACGTCGGTTTTTCCCCAAGCTCCTCCTGCACCTGCACGCTTCTGCGGCGGCGACACTGTCCAAAAGCACTTGACTGCACATAGCCTTTACCCCTCTGCCTTTCCCTTTAATTTTTACTGTTACTTTCTTTTTCCGCAGCTCTCCGTCTGCTGCTACTGCTGTGGCTCCTGCCCGTCTCCTCCTCCTTCCCTTCCGTCTTCCTCCTCGCCTTTCTGCTAGATGGCTGAGAACCCTCCCTTTGTCTTCCCTGCATCATCCCCTCCGCTGCTGTGCGGCTGCTCCAGAGTTTTCCCTCACGTTTCTGCTGCTGCTGCAGCACCGTCCCTCTGTCTTTCCCGGATCGCTTCTGCTCTGCAGCTCCCGCGTCCTTCCTCTTCCTTCTGTTGCTTTTTCTTCAATTCATCTGCCCTCCCGACCAAATTCCTCTGCAACTGGTGCTACTGCAGCAGTGCTGCTGCTCCTGCACGTTTTTTTTTCTTCCTCGTGCAGTCGCTGCTGCGGGCTCCCCTTCTCTCTACTCCATTTCCTCTTCCTCCTCTTCTTCTTGCGGGCCTGCTTCCTCTACGAAGGCGAGCATGCCTCTTCTTCTATCCACCGTCAGCAGCGCCAGCTCCTCGTACTGCTGGAGGGCGGCCTCCAGCTGCTCATTGCTGAGGCCTGCTGCTGCAGCTTGCTGTTGCAGTGTAGCCAGCCGCATCCACCCGTTCCATCTGCTGCCCTTTCGTTGCTGCATGCGTGTCCGGAGAGCCCTGCAATAGCAACAAAGGGAGGGTCGAACACAGCGGCAGCAGCGGCTAACAAGCAGCAGCCACAGCGCCACATTTGCTGCTGGCGGGAGCCCGGGGCACAGCCCTCCCAGTGCACGTGTGTATGCGTATGGCAAAACATGTCTGTTTATGCGTGAGCGTATGAGTAAAATACGCATACATTCGTGTATATATATACATATATAGATACTCTCCTGTATACACATGACCACGCGCGGAAATATACATACATATATATACAGGTCACTGTTTTACTTCTATATATTGACAAGCAAATGTATGTCGCCTTTGACAGTAGGAGCTCTTCAGTAAGGTTAACAAACACGCATTGCAACGGCAGTTTTCTCTTCTTTTCTCTCTTGAAGAACGCAGCAGCCTGCTCCTCTACTGCTGTCTTGCAGTAGTCGTCTATGGCGTCCCACCAGAGGTAGCCACCCACACGCGTCAGCAGCGAAAGGCGTCCCTGGGGTGTACATACACCCGATTTTGCACGCAGCACACATCCCGCGTAGACTGAGACACTTACACACCCCAGTTGCGACGGTCACACCACCGATCAGGACGCAGTGTACTCACTTCCCGGAGTGCATGTAACAGACGTAGTGCAGAAATAGCGAACGTATGCCTTGTGTCTGTTATGGTGATCACTGAATTACGCACACGCAGGAGGCATCTTCTGGTGTACGTACGCCTTAACTTGCACGTAGCAGCCGTCGGGTTGTTTCATTCAACAGCGTGTGCACATTTCTGTTCTACAGAACTCTTCGATCACTAAATAGTGAGTGGTGGTGGTGATGGTGGGGTAACAAGCACCGGTGTACGTACGCCGCAGGCGTCACACAGCAGCAGACGTACTTGACCAGCTCGAAAGCCTGTGCAACTCTGTCCACCCGTCTGCGGCCGCGGCGACTTTCTTCTGCTGCGCGCACGCTCTCCTTCGAGGCCTCCATCAGACGCAGGGCCTCCTCGAAGTCTGCAGCTTCAATAATTTCGCTGAACCGCAGACGAGCCAGCGCCTGCATGCGACGCAGCAACAGCAGCAGTAGCAGCAACCCCAGCACCACCAACAGTGGCAGCAACAAGCCCAGCACCAGCAACAGCAGCAACAGCAGCAGCCAGGACGCGCGATTGATAATGGTTACGGGAGGGTGGAGCTACAGATAGGGATCCACACGGGGAAAGGATGGAGAAAGGCGCAAATTCGTAGTAGCAGTAGTAGTAGTAGTGAGGAGATGAACTTCACAAAAGATCAGGGCAACGTCGCAGCAACGACAGCAGGACGTTGGCGCATCTGCGTGCAAGGGTAAGTAGACCACATATGGGTAAGAGGCAAACCCTGGGCTGGCTTCCTACATGCGTAGGCTCAGAGAAGAGAAAACGCAACGCAAGTGTGTCTGCCGCAGTTGAAAATCCTGCTGCAGGAAGAAAACTTCAGACAGCTTTTTTCCTTGCACGCTACGTAATAACGGAGCAAGTACACACACAGATACATATATACATGTGTGTTTAGTTTGTATACACAGATATACATATACGTAGATATATATAGAGAGAGATAGTCACGCAGGTAAGGAACGAACTTGAGCGTGTCTCCCGTATACGTTGGTAGACACACAAACAAGCACAGGCTTTTCTCTACGATATAGGAGCGTAGATATAGACACTGATAGATATACATACAGACACACGTAGATACGAATATAGATGGGCACATCAGTAGATATGGATATACGTAGATACACATATAGATAGACGCATATATAGATATACATGTAGGTATACGGAGATACAGTATACGGAGATATATGTATATATATCTAAACATAGATTAGATACAGATGTAGATATACGTAGGTACAGATATGGAAATACGTAGATATAGAGATAGACATACGTAGATATAAATACAAATGTAGGTAGATAGAGATATATATAGACACAGATATCGATACAGATAGACACATACATAGATATAGATATACTAGATATAGATATAGATAGATCCAGATATAGGTATATACGTATAGATAAATGTGTAGAGATAGATACAGATAGACACATATACAGATATGCGCAGATATAGACACAGATATACGCAGACGTAGAGATAGAAATACGCAGCCATGGAGGGAGGCATACTTAAGGTATAGAGAGATATTTATATGTAGGTATAGAGAGATAGATATACGCGTAGATATAGAGGGACAGACACACGCGTCGATATAGAGAGATAGAGATACGCAGAGATATAGAGAGACAGATATACGCGTAGACGAAGAGAGACAGATATATCGGTAGATGAAGAGAGATAGATATACGCTTAGATATACAGGGAGGAATACGCAGATATAGAAAGATACTGACAGACGTAGGTGGGTGCACAGATGTGGACGGATGTAGGCAGACGTCGACGGAGACGAGAAATACAAGCAAACCGAAGAAGGTCGTCCCGAATGGGTAGAAATGAGACGGAGACATGGAGAGGGAGACGGAGACGGGGACAGGGAGGGAGACGGGGGCAGGGAGGGAGACGGGGACGGAGACATGGAGGGAGGCGGGGGAGATGGAGACGGAGACAGGGAGGGAGACGGAGACGGGACGGGGGAAACGGAGACGGAGATGGGGAGACGGGAGGAGAGGCAAACAGAGAGACGGAGACAGAACGACTCGGAGAAGAATAAATGCATGCGGGAAGATGCAGGCAGAAAGGGGAAGAAAAAGGTCGAGAGACAAATTAAAGAAGAGGACGAAGAGAGACGGAGACAACACATCCACATACACACAAACGAAGCTACACATAAAAGGGGGTGGTCCTCCTCCAGAGAGAGAGGGAGACAGCGACTGGCAGCAGACGCGGGTGGAGAGCGCGCGTTGGTTTGCTGCTGACTTGGGAGAGACGCAGGACGCCGAGGAGAGCGCGAGGGGTGGTGTAGGACGGAAGGACTCCGCAAAGTTTCTCCTGTTGCTGTTCTTCGTATCGCGTAGCCGCGTACCACTCCGCCACCTGCGGTATCAACGACCTGCAGCAACGCAGAGGCACACAAATCCCTCTCTATTTCTCTCGCGACGGACGGAAAGGAACTTCCGTTGCAGCACGCCACCGCATGCACGCACACTACTACTACGCACGTACATACATGCACATACACACACACACATACATATGTGTGTACGGAGGTCCACAGACATATTCACGGAAACAGAGTGGTGGTGCTGCTCTGTTCTCGGGAAAAGGAGAAGCGTTTTTTTGCGTGCTGCGGCGTCAACGGCGGCTCGAAGATGGCGGAGAAGAAGGAAGAGAGGGACACAGGAGGAGGAGCAGCAAGAAAAGGACAAAGAAGATGGGGGCGAACAAGACGAATAAAACAGAAAGATGGAGAAAAAGAAACGAAAGGAAGAAAATCGGGAGAAAAACAAAGAAGCACACTACCCACGCGTCTTCACGTGTAAATATATATATAAATAGCAGCTTCACCTCACAAAGGAGGCGATGCAACAGCAAGTCATACCGACGCATACACCAATCCTCTAACCAACTATATACATACAAATATATATACATTTACATCTATCTATATATATATACATATAAATACATACTTGCTTACACTTATACGTACGTGTGCATATATATATATATATATGTATGGAGTGGGTTAGAGTTATACGTGTATCTATACATATATGTGTGCATGCGTTGGGGTGTGTACCCAGACACAGTTGCATGCCGAGAATCGAACAAAAGTTCTCTTGCTTCTGCTATTTGCTCTCTTACGCAGAGAGAAAAGGGTTGCTGCATCATTTTCATGAAAAGAAACTTCACAGAAAAAAGATACACGACACACTGCGCGTAACGAAGTGCATGCAAAAGTATACATACATACATACATATATATATATATGTATATCTTTTCTACCCATATATATACATATATATGTGTAGAACATTCCTGCGATCTACGTATTGGTGTCTCATTTATATACATATATACACGTGTATATATACATATATATATATATATCACTGTTTGGTGTGCGTAAGGAAGTGCATGCAAACGTGTACATATATATATACATATATATATATATATGTGTGTATTCTCTATCTCTCTCTCTCTCTATATATATATATATATGCATGTGTAGAAACTTCCTGAGATCTACGCGATGGCGTCTGATGCATATACATATATACAGATACGTATGTGTCACTGCTTGGTGTGTGTTTAGGAGTGTTTTCGTGAAGCCGAGCGAATGTATGGATATTTCTTCGAGAATGATGGACGGCCACGCAGGCAGAGTGTCACTAGGGGACCAAACCCCCATATACACAAAAACAGAGACACAGACAGAGACGGACACACAAATGTGGCACAGAGATGTAGTAGTAGTAGGAGGAGGAGGAGAGTAGAGGTGGACACATAGACAGAGCGACATATAAAGACAGAGAAGAATACGCAACAGCAAATGGATATACAGGTAGTTATGGCCAGTATGGACATTTAGTTAGAGAACTCCATATATACACGTAGAAGTGCATGTACGTGTGTGCAAGAGAGAGAGGTCTACAACGCAGCAGCCCCGCGGGGACACAACGCAGACGCAGAAAGGGGAGTGTGTCTTTGCTGAGAAGAGGAGAAAAAAGGAGCGCAGCCGCGTCTGGCAATGTTGCGCCCCTGCTGTTTCTTGAGCTGCCGCTGCTCTGCTGCTGCTGAAGCTGGTGCGCCTCTGCTGCTGCTGCTAAAGTTGCTGCTGCTGCTGCTATGTTGCCGCTCCTCTGCTGCTGCTGCTTGTGCCGCTGCTATTGCAAGACTTCTGGCGCCTCAGCTGCAGCTGCTGCTGTTGCCCTGGCCACTGCCCCGGTGAGCGCGGTGGCGGTAATGGGGACGCACTCGTGAAGGACGGGATCGACTTTTTTTGCTTCTTCGATAAAGGCGCGCAGGACTTTCTTGCTGACGAGGCCAGAAGCAGCCACCTCCTCTTCCACGTCTTCTCTTTGTTGCTGCTGCTGCTTGTTGCTGCCTCTGTTCTTCTTCTTCTTCCTCCCTCTCGTGTGCTGCTGGGCAGCCTCGCTGCCGTTGCTGCTGCTACCGGCGCGCTGCTGTTGCTCTTCCCCCTGCTGCCTGTACAACTGGAGAATGTGGGATGCCATCTGCTCGTCGCGGTCGCGATCTGCTTGATCCAGCAGCAAGAACTGCAAATCAAATCTACACACAAGCAGTACCCACAGCAACACAGCAGCTGCAGCGTCAGCAGCAACAGGAGCAGCAGCGTCACAAGAAGCATCAGGGGCAGCGCACGAACGTGGTGTAGAGCCACCGCAAAAGAAGATCCGTCGCACCAGCAGAACACGGGAGGAAGAAGAAGCAGCGGCAGCGGCGAAGCGGCATACCCGCCACACGTGCGCAGCAATCAGAGCAGCAGCTGCACTGCAGAAGTGCAGCATCAACGCCACCAGGGGCAGCAGCAGTGGTAGCAGGGGGCGCAGGAGCAACACAGCAGAAGAAGCAGCAGCAACAGTACGCAGGGCAGCAACAGGGGCAGCAACGACAGAAGCAGCAACAGCAGAAACCGCACCAGCAGCAGCAGGGGCAGCAACAGCAGCAACAGCACGCAGGACGGCAACATGAGCAGCAACAGCAGGAGCAGCAACGGCAGCAGCAACAGCGTGCGCTGCAGAGCAAGGGACAGCAGGTAGAATAACAAGAACAGAGGAGGGGCGGCAGCGGAGCAGCAGCAGCAGTACTTCTTGCAGGCGCGTATTGACGGGGAAGAGAAGGCAGTTGAAAATCGCATGCAGACACCCTCACTTTATTCCCTCACGTCAACGTCAGCGTGGAAAGGGACGTCTCTCTTATCAAAACACGAGCGAACAAGACAGTTCCCTCGAAAACATATATGCAGATCGTTAACGAATGAAAAACACACACATACAAACGGCCCCACGTGCACCCATGCAGAGGCAATATATATATATATACATACAACTGGCTAGACGTGGATATATATATATGTACGCCTCCGTATATGATATATATATATATGGACAGCCACGCGTGCACCCATACACACGTAACACATATATAAATATACACAAGTAGCCAGACGTACACACACATATATATGTACGCATCCATATACGTAGATATACATATATATATACAGACATAGCACAGCCACATGTGCACCCACACACATGTAAAATATATACATATATACAAGCGGCTTGACATATATACGTCTCCATATACGTGTATATATATATATCTACACATATACGCATATTAGATACATACGTGTAGACACGTAAATGCAAGAGAATTATACTCTGAGAGAAAAGAGGACACATGCAACAGATACAACACAGAAATCCAGAGAAGAAGAAAGAGAAGAAAGCGGAAGAGCGCAGCTATGGCAGCTTTCTCCTTTATATACCAATACACGTACGTGGATATATATATCCATGAACACAAACGTATATATACATATGTATACATATATCAATACATGTATGTAAACACACCTACGTATATGAGAGGGAGAGCAGGTACAGCAGCTTCACCATTCACATACATCAATAGATATGCGCAGATATATATATCCACAGATACACACGAACAGAGGTGTATATCCATACATACACATACGTACGTATATGGGAAGAATTCGTTTGCTTGCGGGGAATCGAACAGAAAACACGTGTTCCAGACCAGGAGAGGAAGAGAGAGAAAGACAGAGGGAAGCGACTGCAAGAACAACAGCAGCAGCGTTGTCCGGAAGGAGAAGAGTAGGAGACGCTCGTCCAGATAGAGAAGTCTTCACTGGCACAAACGGACAGACCTGCTGCAGGGAGAAAATCTCCTGCAGTTGCTGGGGGGGTTTCATGGGAAGAAATAGGACAGAGACCTGCTGCAGAGAGAGAGTCTGTGATAGCTGCTGCGGCTTCAAGAAGTAGAACAAGCCTGCTGCAGAGAGACATACGCACTTGTTGTAGCTGCTGCGGCTGCTCCGTCCACCGCTCACTCCACGTGTTTTGCTGCGCGACTGCGGAGACGAACGCTGTAGCGGTCGTCAACGGCGCAGTAGTACTTGTTGTAGCAGTAAAAGTATTAGATATCGCTGCTGAGGCATGTGAGAGTCTCTTCTGCAAGCACGCGTGTTCCTGTATATCTGTAGATAACCTCTATCGAGAATCTTGTGTCAGTCTCCCGTGCCTGCCGCTGCTGCTGTTCCTGTTGCCGCTGCTGTTGCTGTTGTTGCTGCCGTTGCTGTTGCTGCTGCTGTTTGTTCAGAACATATATATACATATATGTTGTACGTAGGTGGACATAGGAGCGAAGGAGAGGAAAAGAAAGAGACACAGAAGAGAAGAAATATAACTGTCTGTCTATTTGATATGTATCCGTGGGTGTGTGGAAGTGCTGTACGTATCGACGGAGGAATGAAGTGGAAATAGAAAAGAGACGAGGGACCTACCGAGAGAGAAGTGCAGCAGGGAGGTTCATGTTAACCATCATCGGCTTGCGCACGTCATATCTGCGGTGAACGAATAGCAAAAGAAGCAGCAGCACCAAGACTGCAGCAGGGGGAGCAGCACCAAGACTGCAGCAGGAGCAGCAGCAACATGAGCGCGCAACAGTCTCAACGCAGCAGCAATAGGGGGACGAGGAGCAAGAAGACAAACATGCCGGCGCGCGCGGCAGGGGCAGCCGGAAAACGAACACACAGAAGAAGAGGAACAAGAACAAGAAGAACAAGAAGCAACAGGTCTGCTGCAGGAGGAGCAGCAGCAGCTGGAGCAGCAGCAGCTGGAGCAGCAGCAGCTGGAGCAGCAGCGTAGCAGCTGGTGGAGGACAAGTATTCGTATGCCTCCTACGCTTGCCGCTATTCCCGCGTTGTTGCCTCGACGAAGAGGCCCGTCTGTCTGTCTGGCTTCTATACGTCGGAGCAGGAACAGGAAGAGATAGGTGGACGGCACTACCAACAGCAGCTGTAGCATTCGTATGCCGGCGAAAGAGCAAACAGCAGCAGGAAATGCAGGCACGCCGTTGCTGTAGCAGTAGCGAACGGCGGCGCAGCAACACCGCCAGGAGGGGGTGCACGCCGGTGTGACACCGCAGCAGTCGCAGCAGCAGGAACGTGTGGGCACACGGCAGCAGGAGGAAACCCGCAGGCACTCGCAGCAGCGACAGAACAGGAGGAGCACACGAGAAGCAGCAGCAGCTACTCACGAGCAGCGGGAACGAACACCGGCACCAGCAGCGCCGCAGCGTCACAGCAGCAGGACCGCAGCACAAAAGGAACAGGAGAAGCAGCGCATGATAGCGCCACAGCAGCAGCCGCAGCACTAAACATATACATATATATATCTATATATATATGTATGTACATATATGTGCGTGTGTATGTGCATACATATATATGTATGTACATCATCTATCTCTGAGGACGGAAAAACGTACCGGCCGTCCTTGGGATTAGCTGCCGCGAGGACGGCAGTGCGGGCGGGGAGGCTGCTGCAGTGTCCCGCCTTCGCGATGGACACCGACTGCTGCTCCATCACTTCGTAGATCGCGCTTCGATCGTAGTCATCCATCTGCAACAGCAGCAGCAGCAACAGCAGCAGCAGCAACAGCAGCAGAGAAGCGTCGCAGAAAAATGCATGCGCGGCCACCACGTGAGGACGCTGCAGGAGAGAGGAAGGAAGGGACGGACAAGACGCGACGAAGGAGAAGAGGAAAAGCGACAGGCCAGGACAACAGGCGGAAGGAAAAGAAGAAGAAAAGCGAAGAAGATGAGGAGAAGAAGAAAAGGAGGAGAGGAGAAGACCGAGAAGAGGAAAAGGAGAAGAAGGAAGGGGGCAGAAGAGGCGATGAAGAAGACAAAGTGGAACACAGGGAGACAGCCGGAAGGGAGGAGAATCCGCGCTGCCGTTTTTTTGTCTCCCGTGCGTCAAGTAACAACTGCAGAGACGAGCCTCCGTGCCGGAAGCTACAGGGAGACACGGGGAGAGACGGGGAGACGGCGGGAGACGGAGACACACAGAGACAGGAGGGTAGACGGAGAAAAAGTCAGGAAAACAGAGAGGAAGAGAGGAGAGTATGGAGAAGGAGAGGAATAGTGGAGTTTCTGCAGCACAGGAGCTGAGAATTCGTCTTCTTTTTCACGTGCAGTCACCAGACGGGCAGAGAGGAAAGCAGAAGAGAAGCAGCAAGAGAGACGAGACACCGGCACAGAGGCAGACACAGGTGGGCTGGGTTGAATACGCGGAGGGAGTGGATATCGTACGGTAGAGAGGGGGGGACTCCCACTGCCACCGACGACGAACAAAACAACCGTAGAGCAGCAGAAATTCATTTACACGTGCGCCGGCGCCTCGTCTCTTTCTGTGTGTGTCTCGTTCTGCGAGGTACGCACTCGTCGTAGAAGTAGTGGCACTTCCTGCTGTAGGTGCTGTTCTACAAGCAGCAGCAACTAGCCAAGTCGGAGTACTCATCCTTGTAATAGTCGTATAGAGACAGTAGTAGTACTACTACTACCACGAGTACTACGAATAGGAGTGATACTACTTGTAGTAGGAGGAGTAATAGTGGTGGCAAGAATAGTAGTAGGAGCGATAGATACTGGTAGGAGTAGTGATAGTAGTAGTAGTAGGAGCAATACTAGTAGTAGTAGTAGTACAGTAGTCGTTTTCGTAGTAGTAGTAGTAGTAGTAGCAGTAGTAGTAGTAGTCGTAGTAGTAGTCGCAGCAGAAGTAAAATAGTAGTAGTAGTGGCAGAGCAGAGTAATCATAATAGGATAATACTGATTTCTGCAGTAGTAGTAGTAGTATTAGGAGAAGGAGGAGTACTAATAGTAGTAGGGCTAATAGTAGCAGGGCTAATAGTAGTAGGAGGAGAGGACAGTAGTAGTAATGGAATAGTAGTGATCGCTTCTGTAGAGCTACTACTAGTACTCGTAGTATTACTAGTCGTGGCAGCGGAGAGTCGTCATAATAGGATAGCACCAATTTCTGTAGTACCAGTCGTAGCAATAGGTAGGTAGTGGCAATAGTACAGTAGTAGTAGTTGCTGTTGTTGAAGGAGTAGTAGTAGTATTACGGGAGGCAGCATAGCGTTTACAGGTGCATGCAGGCAGATGTCTGCATGCGACGAAAAGGGCAGAGAAAAGTCTGCAGAAGGAAGATTAAAGAGAGAAGCAAAAAGGGAGTGCAGTGGGCCAGTGTCTCGGTCGCATGCGTGGGTGATCAGGCGTGTCGCTGCAGCTGCTGCCGCTGCTTCCCGCGCGCGCGGTGTACGTACACCGCAGAAGACGCAGCCGCATCAACGCAGGCGAAGCAGCAAGTGGCCCAGACCGCCGCCAGCCCTGCGCGCGCGCCCGTGCGTCTCTATCAGCCGTAACGAAGTGCATGTGAAGGCCGGGGGAAATGCAGCAAGAGGAAAACAGAAAGGGGGGACTGCTGTTCGAGAAAGTAGGACGAACGACCGGTGCGCAGACAAACGCGCATGCGTCTCCGCTGCCGCAGGGGCGACGCACCTACGTATTTAGACGAGCAGACATCCTTTTACACATATAGATACGTGTATATTTATAGCGACGTAGAACACTAGATGCAGAAGCTAATCTTCTCTGCAGATATATATATATACATACGCAAAAGTTCTAGTAGTAGCAGTAGGAGTAGTATATCCAAGGACATGCAGGTGTGCGTATGTATGGGGAGTGTGTGTGTGGAGTGCAAGGACGGTGTGGGGGGGCAGCAGACGACGGAGGGAGGTGGTTGCTTCTCTGGCCACGAAATTCAACACTTGGGAAGACGTGCATGCGTCTGTTGCTTCCGCCCTTCCTACAGGGAGAGACAAATACTGCGTTTTATCGAGAGACGGGTCGAGTCACCTGCCGGCATGCACCGGTGCGTCGCTTCTTCGAGCCGCTCTTTGTGTGCGATGCGCAGCGCGGCCGCTCGCGACTCTCTCGCTCTTATCTACTTCCGCTGGGGTTCCTTCTGCTGGGGTTCAGCCCCTTCTTCTCCTCGTGCTTCCTTGATACTGCGTCTCTCGCTGCCGGGACACAGCAGCCCCGCCGCGGTGCGTTGGTCGCACTTCGCATCTCTGCGTGAGGCTCTGCTGCTGTTGCTGCTGCAGCCTCATTTTTACAGGCTGCTGCTGCTTCTTTTGCGCTCTTTGCTGCGTCCCCGCTCCTTCGCAAGAACCTGTTGCTGCTGCTGCTGCGAGAAAGATACCTACCTCGGCTGTGTCTGTGTGTGTATGTGTGGGCGGGTAGGTGCGCCTGTCCTCCCCGTGCTCTCCTGCTGCTGCCTCTGTCTCTGAGCTGCTGCTGCTGCGTCACTTCCTTCTCAATTTATCTGCGCAGGACCGACTGACGGGCAGGTCTTGCTGGGTCTTTGCCCTCCAGAGACACAGCCGCAGCAGCCTTCTCCCTTCTCTTCGTTTCACTGTTTCTCTCTTCCTTTGCCTTTTCTGCCTGTAACGTCCCCCCCAACTGTCTGCTTCGTTTCCCCCCCCTTCATCCCTTCTCCGTCCTCGCTTGTCCCTTTTCTTCGGTGTTTCGTCTCTCCTCCAACTTTCTCGCTTCCCGCTTTCGGTCTCCTCGTCTCTTTTGCTTTCTTGCGTACCTTGTCAAATTCGTCGATACAGCAGACACCGCGGTCTGCAAGGACAAGAGCCCCCCCCTCGAGGGTCGTCTCCTGCGTCGCAGGGTCTTTCAGCACAGCAGCCGTGAGGCCGCAGCTGCTGCTGCCTTTGCCAGTTGTGTAGATTGCTCGAGGTGCGATGCTGCAGACTTGCTTCATCAGCTGACTTTTTGCCAGCCCCGGGTCTCCCATCAGCAGCACGTGGAGTTCGCCGCGGATCAGTCCTCCGTCTGCCTTCCGCTTCGTTTTGCCGCCGATGAGCTGCAGCAGCAGCGCTTTCTTCACGTCGTTCAAACCCCACACCCCCGGGGCGATGCTCCGTGCCAGCAGCTCGTACAGCCCCGGCGTCGACCGCAGGCGCGCCACACGTTCTGCGGTGTACAGACAGTCCAGCGTGTCCAGCGACTGCTGCTGCTTCTCCATTTCCACGTACGACACATCAAAAACTTTCTCCTGCAGCGCGCTGCCCCCGCCGCCCCCCCGCAGCAAAAACGCAGCTGCGCCCACCCGGCGCACCGGCTTAAGAACGCCTCCGAGTGTGACGGTCATACCTGAAGAAGCGCCCGCGGCGAAGCAGCGAAGACGTCGTGAGAAGAAGAAGAAAAAGGAAAAGAGAAGGGAAAGGCAGACGGAAAGAGAAACCGAGAAAAGCGAAGAACAGCACGAGGAAGAGGAGGAGGAGGAGGAGAAGACAGAAAAGGTGCCCCTGTGTGGTGGTTCTGGCGACACGCGAGAGCAACAGCAGCAAGACAGGAAACGCGGTGAAGAGCAAGAAAGAAGAGCAAAAAAAAGATGAGGGCAGGGAGGAAGACGACGAAGAGGCCCGGAGAAACGTCGAGGAAAAGACGAAGAGGAGGAAATGTGCGACACAAGACGAGGATGCAGACAGACGCATGCAGAAGAAACGGCAGAAGAGGAGCACCGCCCAAGGCAAGACGAGGACAAAGACGAAGAAAGCAGAACGAATGGGCAGGGAAGAAGCAGAAAAAAGCGCAGAAGGAGAGGACAAGGAAATGATGGAGAAATTGGAAAGGACAGCACAAGGAAAGGCAGGAGAAGAACAACAGTCGCACGCCTGCTACAAAGAAGCACAGAAATATACCACTTACACGTACAGACGCAACTACCCAATACACCCTCACGTACACACATATATAGAGAGAGCGAGATATACATATACATATATATATATGTATATGTATATGTATATTGTACCTATATTTATATTGACGAATGTGTGGGTCTACGTATAGGAGCGGACGCAGGTGTAGGTGTGCGTAGAGGACGAGAGCAGAGGGAGAGGGCAGAGATAGAAGACAGAAGATGATGGACAGGCCACGGGGACGGAAAAGGAGGCGAACTCAAACAGGGAGGAGACGACGGAACTCGCAGAAAGGAAGGCGAGAAGGCAAAGGAGAACCGGCAGGAGAGTGCGGCGTGGAGCACCAGCAGCAGCAGATGCCCCCGAGACGGAGACGCGGAAAACGAAGCGACAGCACCTGCCCCAGGGAGAGGGCATCGTCTTACATGTATTACACACTTTTTCTCCCATATATACGAGCTATCCATTCATGGATATAGAGATTTGTTCGACACACATACACAAGTATATACATGCGTACATCTCCTTAGGTCTACCACCCAGTTTCTCCCTCATATACACAACTTATCTCCATATAGAGATCTGTTGAATACATACACTCATATACGCATGCTTAGTTGCATGTAGAGAGATATAGAGAGAGACACCTGCGTATTGATATATGTGTGTGTCGAAGATAATGGACGCGCATATCGGGAAATATGACGCTGCGAAAGATGGAACGCCTGCTGCTGGACTGTACGTACACCCCAAAGGACGGCGTCTCTGCATGCGCCCGATTTCTCGTTTTTCCCCAGTCCCTCTGGCCAGCCGGCAACGGGTTTTCTTCCTCATCCTCATCCTCTTTTTCTTCTCGACTACTCTGGCCGGACACTTCGACATGCGGCCGGTCACCGCGCGCATGCGCCGGTGGTGGTCGCCCAGCGCAGCAGCAGTCTACAGCGGATTTCTCGCCCTCCATGCTGGGCAAATCAAAATGGAGGACTCTGGATCTCATATATATATATAGGTATATGTGTATGTGTATATATGTGTATTAGAAGGGAAGAGAGGGAATACAAAGGGATGCAAGGGGAAGGCAGCGCCTGTGCCGCATGCAGCCACCAACTGGGCGCTTCAACGACTGCAGCTACGGCTGCAGAACGCTGTCCCTCTCCCAGCACAGCCCGCCGAACTTCTTCCGGCCGTACTTTTTCTCATCCGTGGCTCAGCAGCAGCAGACTGCCCCCCTCAGCTCCCAAGCGCAGCGCGGAGCTTCTTCTTGCTGCATTCCTTCTCCCCACTGGCTCAGCAGCAGAGAGCTCCCCCGCTTCCCCCCCAAGGCAGCGCGCAGCTTCCTCCTGCCGTGCTTTTTTTGGTCCGTGGCTTAGCAGCAGCAACAGGGTGCGTGTACCCATCGCAACGCCATTTCTTGTTGAGTGCAACTCTGGGCTTACCAGGCTGCAGCAGGTTGCAGACCGCGTGGCCGAGAAGGTGGCAGGACAGCGTTCGTGGGACATCGGCTTCGGGAATTTGCTGCGTAGGCTCTTGAACGCGCAGCTGCTGAAAGGGAAGGAAGAAGCTCAACTTCGGATGTAGCCGTAGTGTCCCTTCACGATTTCTGCTGTTCTTGCACAGCGGACACGTCGCGAGCGGCGTGAACGCGCTCTCTTCCACCTGCGTCCCCAGCACCACAGCAACAGCAGCAGCAGCAACCGCAGCGACGCCGTGCACCCTGCACTGAACCGCACGAACCCCCTGGGGCGCTGGTGTATTGCCGGACGAGGATTCAACAGAAATAACCAAGGTTGCGGGGTTTGCGCTGCCTTGCCGGCTCGGACGCTCCGAAGTACCTTCCCCCCCTGTGGTGCTCGCGGCCTGTGCTGCTGCTCTTTTCCTGCTGCTGCTCTGGTTGTTGTCCCTCTCCAGGCGATGCACTCCTGCTGCTCTTGCTTCTTCTTCTGCACTGCTGCTGCAGCTGCCATTCCTCCGGATCGCTGCGGCGAGTGCTGCTTCTTCTGTACACTCCTGCTGCCGTTGTTGCTTCCTTTGCACTCCTGCTGCTGCTGTTGCTGCTTCCGCTGCTGAGGTGCTGTCATTCCTCCACACTCCTGCTGCTGGTGGTTCTGCGGAGCTCTGCTGCTGCGTTGCTGCTTCCTCTGCATTCTGAAGCTGCCGAAGCTGCTTCCTCGCTGCTGCTGCTGCTACCGTCGCTGCTTTTGCTACTGCCGCTGCCCGTGTTGCCCTCCTGTTGCTACGGGTGATACCGTTGTTGCCCGTGCTGGTCTTCCCCCCCTGCTGTTGCTGCTGCCGCTCGTGTTGTCCTGCCGTCGCTACGGGTGCTGCTGTGGCTACTGTAGCTGCTGTTCCTGCTGACCCAACTGCTACTGGTGCTGCTGCAACTGTCGGTGCGCCGCTCTTGCTGCAGTGTCGCCGGTGTTGCTGCTCCTGTTGCTGTGGGTGGTTGGGGGTGTGATGGGTGGTGTGGTGCTGCTGGAGGTGGCGCTGCCGCTGCTGCTCTGGCTCCTGCTGCTCACCGGCTGAAAAACTTTCTCGTGGCAGTCTTCACATTCGTAGGCAGCAACGAGGAGCTTCGGCTTCGTCTGCTGCACGCGCAGCACTTCGCAGCGGAAGAAGGAGAAGAGGCCCATGCTGCTCGCGTCGACGCTGCGGAAGAGGCGGCAGCTCTCCTTTGCAGGTGGATAAATGTAAATGCGGCTGCTCCATCGCAAGGCAGCGCGGCGGGAATTCGAGAAGAAAAGGACAAAGAAAAAGGCACAGGCAAATACCCAGCGCAGAGCCACGAAGTGAGACACGGAGACAGCAGAGTCGTGTGGCACACAGAGACACAGAGAGATACGGAGACGGAGACGGGAAGACACGGAGACACGAGAAGAGAAAAAAAAGACGAACAAAAGTAAGGCAGCCAACAACAGGAAAAAATGCAGTTCAAGGAAGGTCAAGAAATCACAGTGAAAGTGCGACATACACAGAGAAACGATCCAAGCAAACCACCGAAACGGCACACACTCACACACACTCACACACACATGCATATATATACATACATGGACGCATACATACATGTACATGCATACATAGGCGCTTACGCACATACACACATACATATATACGTACATACATATAGACATATATACATGCATATATACACACATACGCATACACACATGTACACACATACACGTACAAACACATACATACATACATGCATCCATGCGCATACATATACATACATACATGCATACATGCGCAAACATATACATACATACATATACATACGTATACATGCATACATACATACGTATACATGCATATACATACATACATATACATGCATACATATACATGCATATACATACATACATATACATGCGTATACATGCATACATACATACGTATACATGCATATACATACATACATACATATACATGCATACATATACATGCATATACATACATACATATACATGCGTATACATGCATACATACATACGTATACATGCATATACATACATACATACATATACATACATATACATGCATACATATATATGCATACATATATATGCATACATATATATGCATACATATACATACATATACATAAGGAAATGTTTCTGTACATAGGCATGTGTACATATATCTGCATATATATACATGGACACTCCCATACATATATATATGGGAAGGTGATATACATGTACTTGTACTTTTGCACTTCCACACGTATACATGCACGTGAACGTGGCGTTCTATAAGTGAAGAAGCAGATATTCACCCCACACACCTATGCACGCAGAGAGATGATGCATATTCAAATGTAGAAATATACAACATACACGCAGAAGCATTTACATATAGAGAGATCGATAGAGAGATGGATATATATAGAGAGATGTATACATATATATATATGTGTATAAGTTTACATTTTTTGTATGTAGATGTGTGTACATAGGTATATATAGAACTTGTAAGTGTACACATATATATACATATATATATACGCTACATGGATGGATATATGCGCATATATAGATAGATGGATATGTATGAAAACGCAGGCAAACACGAGCCCAGGAATTTGTCGTACACGCATGTGTTACACGAGGTGAAGCGTTTATTTTCTCTGAACGCAGCAGGAGAGGACCGGTGCCGCTGAGACCCGGGCAGCAAAAGGTCCTCTTCACACGGGGGAGAAGAGAAGGCGAAGACGAGCGCGAAACAGAAGGGAAGCCACGCACGTTCGACCGCATGCGGCTTCTTTGCGCGGGCAGACCCTCGAGCAGCACCGCCGCAGCCACGAGCGCAGAAACGCGGGGCCGGTCAGACAAACCGAAGAAGGCGGAGACACGGAGACACGGAGACGGGGAGACACGCCTGCGGCACAACGTGGCACGCGTTGCTGCGAAGATTTGGTCGAAGAGAAGGGGACGTGAAGAAGTGTCCTTTTTCTGGGCATGCACGCGGAGTATCCAGCAGGGCGCACGTGCGTGAATTTCCCGTGCATGCAGACAGACATTTGTATGAATTTATGACACGTGGAAAACTCTTCGGTGCGGAGACGAGACGCCTGTGCACGTGTGTGCTGCGGTGTCTCCGCGCGCGTGCATGCGTCCCCCTCTGCGTCTCTGCGTGTGTGGGCAGCGGTTTCGTCGAGAGATGAACAGGAAAAGAAGAAGAAGCAGCAGCAGCAGCACGTGCGCAGCAGCCACTTCCACCAATCCTAGTATATGGGAAATACCATGAACTATACACGTAGAGATACACACACAGAGGTATGCACGTATATATAGAGAGAGCGCGCTAGAGAGAACGCTACGAACCGTCTCGAAAAGAACTCAAAACAGCCAGCTGAAGACAACGAATATTTACAAATATATGTACTGCACATATATGTATGTAGACGTCCAAGTGAGTTCATGGAGGATATATATATATGTATGTGTATGTATTGCACATAATATACACACAATATGTGTATGTGTCTCTCAGCGGACGTACATGTAGATCTCCGCACAATTACGTCCATATATATATGTATGTGTGTGTGGCTGCCGTGTCTTAATTTGAAGGAAAGAGACGGGAGCGGGAGGGGGAGCAGCAAAAAGGGACTTACAATCCGCAGCGTAAATGCGCGGGAACGTGCCGCGCTGCCATGTCTCGCTCTCTGTGCGCAGGCATCAGGACAGCAGCAGCAGCACAGAGCAGCAGCAACCGCACACAGATCAGTCGCATCACCCCTAGCAGCAGAGAGCAGCAGCACAGAGCAGCAGCATGTACTCGCAGCAGCAGAGTAGCAGCAGCATGCACCCGCAGCAGCAGAGAGAGCTGCAGTAGCACGAGAAACATGTACCCGCAGCAGCAGAGAGAGCAGCAGCACAGAGCAGCGGCAGCGACGCGCAAACAACCGTAGCGGCACGCAGAGGAAGAGAAGCAGCAGCGCACGGCTGCACCGTCCAGCAGCAGCACACCCACACGCCTAGCAGCAGTAACAGCAGGGGCCGCAGCGGCTCGCAACAGGAGCAGCCTTCCACGACAGCAGCAGCCCAGAGCCATACACAGACACCAACACCGGGCACCAGGAAGCAGCGGCGGCAGCAGGTGCTCCGCGCTCTGAAGAAATGTTAAAAAGCAGCTGTCGGCCCACCCAGTTTTTTATATATATATTCCCGCCTCTCTCAACTACTTCATCTATCACGTATAAATACATATATATGTACATATATATTTTGTGTGTGCGTATATATATGTATATGTATACACATATGCATACGGATCATATAGGTGCATGTATGTATACACGAGACGCACGTAGGTAGCCGCCTGGGTATGACTGTCACCTAGTCCTATATAAATATACATATTTATAGCAATTGTGTGTGCACGTATATGCACATAAATGTATATAGATGTATATAGAGACACCGAATATGTGCGTGAATCTATATACGTATATATGTGCACTTATATATATAAATATATATGCATATACTATATGCACGAACGCCGTCCACGCAGTTCCGTACGCATTACTGTTAGCGAGTGTGCAGCGTGCTGTGTATATATATATATATATATGTATACATCTATAACTATATGTAGGTATAAATACACATACACATGAATATATATGTATATATAGACAATGAATATATGTGTGGATCTACATATATACATATCTATACATGTATTGTACGCAGGAATGTTGTGCCGACAATTTCATGTATACTAGTGTGAGTGTGTGTGGCGCGCGGCGAAGGAGAGAGTGAGAAAACTTCCCACACGTGCCGAGCAGCACCTGCTATGAAACAGCAGCAGTGGAACAGCAGCCGCAGACGAGAGGTATATAACAGAGAGCTCCAGCGGTAGCGGCAGCAGGAGGACAGCAGGAACAGCAGCAGGACAGCAGGAACAGCAGCAGGAGCGGCAGCGGGAGGAGCGCCAGGAGCTGCAGCAGGAACAGCAGCAGGTGCAGGAGCAGGAGCAGCAGCGAGAGCGGCACCATCCAATGGGCTGCACGGGTTTCATTAGCTTCTAAGAGATCTACCACAGCCGCAGCGACCTGCGTCTTCTTCGCTAGAGTCGCGCACATATCTCTGTGCGCTCCGTCTCCTCCTCACGTACAGACGACCAATCCAACCTCACCCATACGACCAAGTGTACATACACATCTATATATACACATATATATGTGCAAGGGACATGTACGTACAGACTGGGTGTATACATGGAAATGTATCTCTATGAATGTATTCACATATATGAATAGGTGGATACGTACATATATGTATATATCTGTGTGTATGTATGTATATGCAAGGTACATGTGTCTACTACAGAGCGGGTGTATGCATGGAACTGTGTAGAAGGACCGTTTGAATATCTCTAGAAGATAGGCACGCACGAATAAGCGGATCCGTACATTCACGTATATATGCGTATGTACGTATATGTAGAAAAGGATGTAAACACAGAGGTATCACGTAGTATACAGATATGTGTGACACATACTATACCCACATATATATACAGGTGAGAACAAGCCTATACTCGAAGATGTGTGTATACGTACATCAAGATAAACACCAACGCATGTTTGTGTAGACGTTGAGACATGCGCACCCCCATATTAACTCTCTATATGCAAGTCTATCCACTAACGTTCACATCTATACCCATACATATACGTATGTCTCCACCACATATGTGTGGGCGTTTGTATAGGTATGTATAGGTACTGCATGAGAAGACGAAGCACAGGAGCCCATGGGCGGAAAAGAGACATGCGCGTAGTCGGCGAAATCGTGGCGCTGTTTCTGTGCGAAGTTCGTGAGGAGGTCTGCGCTGCCTGCCTGGGGGAGGCACACCCACGTATGTCCCTGCATGCGCTTTTCGACCTCTGCTGCCCCCAGGCATCGCGGTTGTCTTCCTGGACAGGCTCAGCATCTCTCGATTCTTGGCACTTAATATATAGCGAGACAGATAGAGAGACCCCAATATATATATATGTACGTCACACGTATACAGGAGCCAAGAAGGACAGCTCCACGTGCAACACTGATGTACCCCTGTGTGGGCATGCATGCATATATTTGTGCTGCACACCTCCAGCAGCAGGGGAGGAGACGGATCGACGAAGCACCGTGCGACGTGTAATATCGATGGACGTGCGCATGCGGGCATGCAGGCATGCGGACGGAGAGAGAGGAGAGTCTCCCAAGACGCAGCAGCAGGGCAGCTTCCCCACTGCCTGCCCCTTCCTGCGCTACTTTCTTGCTGTTCTCTCGCCGAGTGACAGCACGACGTCTTCGACACTTTCTTTGACACTTTCTTTCGGAGAACATCTCACAGCAAGTCCTGCAGATAGGGACGGGACACACGTGTGTATATGTCTGTGCGTGGGGGGGTGTGTTGCGGTCCCCGTAGCGGAGGACGACCCACACACTCATGTGCATGGGTTCCACAGAAATGGGCACGCCTTTTCATTCTTCACATGCATACGTGTGTGTCCTCGATAGTGAATCGATTCGGGCTTACACATGTTGATCTGAGTGAAAAAGTTTGTCTGCGTAAATGTATATCTTCCCCATGAGACGGAACCACTAAGGGTGGTTCTACACCCTACAGCTGCTCCTGTCCCGTGACATGCAACATATGTGTATGTAGTTGTTCAGTGAAAAGATGCAACTTTTGGTCCTTTTCCTTCGGCAGGTGAGACGCATGTGTATGTAGAGAGATACAGTCCTCGGTGGGAGGTCTCCTCTACGAGACAGCGTCCGCCGGGAAAAGAAGCTGGGACGTCATACCTGATTCTTCGCCAGGGGTCCTTCTTGCGCAGACGGGTCTTCAGCTGCTGCTGAGGCAACGCTGCGTCATCTTGCTGCTGGACCTGCAGGAGAGCCAGCTCTTCTTCGTCGGCGTCCAGGTGTTGCTGTGTGGCGTCGGCGGCAGCAGCAGCAGCAAAAAGTTCGGTTTCTTGGGTGAGCACTTGGTCTGCTGCTTGATACAGGAGTTCGATGTATCGACTCGTGTTTGTGAGAATTGCCTCGTAGACAGACAACGCGCCTCCTCTCTTCTCCTTTGTCCCCCCTCCCCCACCTGCTGCTGCTGCTGCGCTGCCCGGTTCCTCCTCCTGCGGCCCTCTGCCGTCCTGTCGCTCGCCGTGTTGCGTGGCGAAGTACTGCGCGCAGCACAGCAGACACCTCCCCACACGCTGGCGCATGTGCGTGTCTGTGGAGACCCGTGCGTCGCTGGGTGTTGACACGCGTGTGGCGTGGAGCAGTAACAGCACCAGGCGGCAAGCAGCAGCACAGCAAAACGGACGGGAGCAACAGCCACCGCGCTGCGCGGCTGCCTGGCGGACTGCAGCACAAGACCAGGACACGAAAAAGCAGCAGCAGCAGCAGCACCAGCCAACCAGCAGTCCCTCCGCGCCCAGCAGTCTCCTGTTGGCAGCAGCAGCAGCAGCAGAAGAGCGAGCAGTCCACGAGCACCCGCAGCAGCAGCAGCAAAGAGCGAGCACCGCAGCCAGCAGCAGCAGCAGCAGACGAACGAGCAGCCCACAAGCACCCGGAGCCAGCAGCAGCAGCAGACGAGCGAGCAACCCACAAGCACCCGGAGCCAGCAGCAGCAGCAACATAAAGCAGTTTCCCTCAGAAACAAGGACGGCGTCAGTCTTTCGCCTTCTTACGGGAGCAGCAGCAGAGCAACAGGCAAACAGCAACGGCAGCAGCAGCATTTTCCCACACCACCAGCAGCAGCAGTCCCGCCAACGGCAGGAGAACTCTTCACAGGACGAGTACCAGCAACACCAACACAACTCCCAGAAGCAGCGACACCTGTCGCAACAGCCGCGCCGGCAGCAACATCGGCAGGAGGTGCAGCAGAGAAAACGGCACCACCAGAAGCACGGGGAAAGACGCGCAGTCAGAAAGCCGCGCGCGGCTTAACTTCCAAAAGGACGAAAAAGAGAGAAGAGGAGAGACGCGCATACGCGAACACACAGACACGCACGTCTACACACACACACACACATACACGGACCGAAGAGAGCGAGTCATCTCCGTACACACATGCGTATAGAAAGAGGTGAGCCCAGAACCGTCGGGAGAGACAGATATAGACACGAAAGTAAGTGCAGCAGCTAAGAAGCAGCCAAAGAGACACTCACGGCAGTTCCTGTAGAGAGAGACGAAGAAAAGTCGGCGAACCGGCCAGTCCCGGTGGCCCTCCACAATGAAGACAGGCGGGAACATATACATACATACATATGTAGAGATGGAGAGCAAGTGGCGGGTGGAAGCCGCTAATAAGACGTGCCGGTGACAGAAATTCCGGTTCGGGTATTTTTTGGGACTGCAGAGAGACGGCAGACGGGCCTGCGTGGGAAGGGGAAGCGGAAGAGCCGCATGCGGGAAGGCAGACCAGCAGCGGGTCCCCGACGACACACAAGAGATCCGTCACGGATCTGCATGCAGAGACGGAAGAAGATGAAGAAGTGGAGACGCCGCTGTTAAAATGGAGCAGAAAGAGACGAAGAGAAGACGAGGGCCGTTTGCGGAACTGAAATGTCTCCCTTCTGATTTACGACGGCAAAAAACGCGCCGTCCACGTGCACAGAGAGACACGCAGGGGCAGCAGCACTCACAGCGTCACGCATGCGCGGTCTTCTTCTGTCTACTCTGCATATAAATGGAGATACATTTACATACATATACACACATATACATACATTTACATACATATACATATATATATATATGTATACGTGCTGAAGGGGGCAAGTATATATATATAAAGAGAAAGAGGCAGAAATATATGCACATACATGAAGTTACAGATATACAGGTGTGTGTAGATATATATACATTTATATGGATATTACATTTACATACGGACATGCAGATTTTATACAGAAGTAGTTATACATATATATATGCGTATATGTATATAGACACACACATACAGATACATAGGGAACAATATATGCATACACCCCACTGCATGCAGACGGATATAACGTATACACACAGATACAAATATCTCGTCACCGGGACAGAAGAAGTTGACGGCGAGAACGGAGAAGGGCAGGACGCGCAGGAGAGAGTGGGAGAAACGCACACACACAGAAACCGGCAGACACAGGGGCAGACAGCTGTGGCTCGGGTCACGTCTGTAGAGAAAATAGAGCGCGACACAGAGACGGGGCAGCAAGGTGGGGGGGGAGGTGGCCTGGGAAGGTCACCGAGACAGGGGGGGGAGACGAGACGCGCAAGAAGTGGCTGCCGAAGGTCAAGCGGACGCACCTCTCGAATGTCGTCGAGGTAGATGGGCAGGTCGTCCCGCAGCTCGTCCCGCACGGCTTGCTGCAGCAGTCACACACGCGTCTCCCCAGGAGAACATGGAGACAGCTCAGACAACGACGAGGCGTGTGGGGTGGTGGTGGCTGGGAAGGGCCAAATGCAGGAGGAAGAGCTGGCAGAAGCGCAGGACCCCGGAAGAGAATGAGAAGAAGGAGAGGACGCGCAGCAGAGGAAGTTCGACAGACAGCCGCAGACGCGTTCACAAAACTCGCACACAGCAGTAAAAACGGGGCTGCGCAGCGCTTAAAACTTCTGCAGGGAGACACCAGCAAACTGCTGCTCCAAGCAACACCGTCGGCGTCGGCAGATGCTTCTCCCCCCTGCACGACGCTGCAGCAGCAAAAACGTCTTTCGCCCAGCAGCGAGGAGGTGTGCCGTCGTAGCGTCCCACCCGTACTGCAGTGAAACTCAGCAGAATAAACTGACCTGCGACAAGCTGCTCGCGTTCTGCCATTTCCACGTGTATCTGCTAGCTGGCTGGCTCTCTCCTCACATGTATATAGATATAGATATAGATAGATAGATAGGTAGAAATATGTAGCGAGGTTTAGGAGAGCCAAATTTCCTGTGTATGGCGGAGCAGAAACGGGGTAGGTGGGAGTTGTACGTCGTTTCATTTTACGTACAAAGTTGACAATACACATGCACGCCAGCTAGCAAATAGATTCTCTTCCGTCCCAGGAGATCTACTGTTAAAATAGACGCATTCAAAAAGATTCTCGTCTCCATAAATATCGGTATTTGTACATGTACATATATATATACATATATATGTACATATGTATGCATACATACACATATATATGCCGGTATCTGTACGTGTATATATATATGTGTGCCGGCGCCCGGCTTTATATCTAGTCGTATGGATGTGTAGGAGCAAATAGTTGGCGCGAGACATTTGCTGTTTCTACCTCCTCGTTCATGCGGATAAACAGACAGATCGATGTGCAGGTAATAGATAGAAATGCACATAGAAGACATAAAAATACAGATATATATATAGAGAGAAGATAGAAATGTACTCAGAGAGATACGCGAAGGTATAGACGCCGGAAATGGGAAGAAAACACACACTTTTCTTCCTCTTCGACAGAAGAAACAGACGCCGCCCCACAGATGTGGACAGCACACTTGTTGTTGTACGTGTGCACACGCACGTGTGTGAACTCGAAGAAAAGACACACCGACGAAGCAGAGGAAAGTGCTGAAGAAAAGGGAGAGGAGGAAATTGCAAGAAAGAGCGGGCGTTGTCGCAGCGACAAGAGCAGCAGCAGCGGCGGCAGGCTTCAAGAGGGTGCTGCTCCTCGGCCGGCACACCCCAGACGCACGCCTTTTTTAATCAAAGGAGACGACGGCTGCCCTCTCTCTTTCTCTCCGCTGCAGCAGCAGCTGCTGCGGCTCTCCCCGACGCACCGGTCGTGGCTGCTGCTGCGGATCCTGTCTCTGCCGTCTTCCTCTTCTTCTGCACATCTGTGCGCACCCGTGTACGTCGACAAATATACATATGTGCTTCTCTCTCTCTCTCTGTGTCCAGCACCCAGGGAACGTGCGCCTTCCTTTTTGTGTCCCCAACTTCTACAAAGAGAGTCGCACAAGCAGCTAGAAATCTGAGCAACGGAACAAACGCATGCAGACGGACGCAAATATGTGTATGTGTGTAGACGGGCCAAAGTGGGGGAGCAGGTCCTCAGCAAGTCGTACAAGCGCATGTCGACGCGCACGGGTTTGCTGCACTGCAGGGACCCTTGACATATATACCCCCCTACGGCAGGTGGCCAGCGGGACGGGTGGGTTCCTACGCTGAAGCTCTTCCACAGGCGGGCTGGGAATGCGGCTTGTGTAGTAGTCGCACAAGAAACGTAACCCGCTTCCTCCCATCTAATCTACGAACTACACACATGAGTCGGGGAAGACACATGCCGATCGGCATCTATATATATGTGTATCAAGCTGGTATACGTCTGCCTACAAATATATCTCTTGGTGCTTATACAGACCGGCGGCAGTACAGACGTATGGCAGGCTGGCGCAAAACATACAAACATGTGTATATATGTGTGTATAGGGACAGAGAGGAGTCGGCCCTTACAATTTTACACATAAATACATGTGTGTATGTGTGTATACATATAGAGATACGTCAAGCCAGTACTCACATGACTGTAGATATACACATACACGTGAATATATATATGGATATACACGCCAAAGCGGCAGGGCACGCATGTACGTACAGAGAACAGCCGCGTAGAAAGGACACCAGGCGTTTGTAGGGCGATTTAAAAGGCCTTACAAGTACACAGAGGTCAGAGAAAGGGGGAGAAGTCTGCGTATAGAGATCTGACGAGCCAGTACTTACACGAGTGTATACACACGCATACACATACACGTGCACATATATTTATGGGTATGCACGTCAAGGCGGCAGGGGCGTGTGTGCGAAGCACTGCAGAAGAAAACTCCTGCTGGGAGCCAAAGTTGCACACGTGAAGATATGTATATACATGTCTCGCCTGTTGTGTCTTGGTGGGTGAGCGAATGTGGACTCTGGGCCTCTATGTGTGTGTCAGCTTGGCGAAGGCTGTGTCCTCTTCTATGCGTGTGCTCTGCAGCCCCGTCCTGCGATAACTCTCGTATACTCTTCACGAACGTTGCCTTTTCTTATATATATATGTGTGTATATATTCGGGCCTGTGTTCGGCGCACACAGGCAGTTCTTATTCTCTAGCAGCACAAAGCCGGGCGCTGGCGTGAGTTTTTCTCTCTGTCGCTCAAGATGCGGGAATTGCCTACTTGGCCGTATAGATGGGACGTGTGCCCCTGGCGTGCGTCTCCTTCTACTGCTCACAAGCTGCCTACGCAGCCGGCCTACTACGAAGAGGACCTACCGCCACGAGCTCTGCACAGATCCCCACTGCAGACACCTCGACGAGGAGTATACACATATATATATATATATGTATATGTGTAGACGGGGTATACACACACTCATGGATACAGCTACATGCTTCTCGTCGTGGGTCGATGACTTGCTGCTGCTTTCGTTGTCTCTGCGTGGTCGAGTGGCAACGGCTTCAGGAAAAGAAGACGCACGGTAAAAGGCGCAGAAAATGTACAGTCGGTGATTCACCGCTGCCTGTGTGCTCATGTGGGGAAGAGAGGAAAGGCCGGGCCGTGGGATTTGCTTTGCTTGCGGCTGTAGCGAAGGCCTCTGCCGCGTGACGTGTCCTGCCTCACCAGGAGGTTCCGGTACTTGTAGGCCCCGTGCGATCCATTGCTGCTGCCGCTGTGTCCCCGCGCAGCGCTCACGAACGACAGCTCGTCAACAAACTGCAGCAGAAACGCTTTAAGTAGCTCCACGTGCGCGTCGAACCTTTCTACTTCTGCCTTCGCTTTGGCGTGCAGCGCGGCTTCATCTGCTCGGAGAAACGCTAGGTGCTGCTGCTGCCTGTGAAATGTACTCAGCGCGTAGGGCACCTTCTTGCTGCTCCCGCACAGCGGCCCCGTTCTCAGCGCTCCGATCGACGAAGGCGCTGCAACTGCCGCAGCCATGGTGGCGCTTGTAACTGCGGTGCGACTTAGTGAAAGAGTTCGAAAGACCCTGGTGCAGACGCCGCTTTCTTCTTCTCCCGGCCAAGGTCTCCGTTTAAGTGCTGGCTGACTGTTCTTCGTATGCTACTACTGTTGCTGCTGCTCGATTTACGCTGCTGATGCTCGCACCGCTCCCGCTCCTCTCGAGGATTACAGCGGCCGCAGCTGCTGCTTCCGTCCTCGATATGCTTCTGTGTTGGGAACTACCCTGCTGCTCTTGCCTGACAGGTTGATATACGTCTCACGAACTCCTCTAGAGCTCCTGCTGCTGCGACGGCTACGTCCCTATCTTCCGCGCGTTGCTGCTGTCCAACGGGATACACCATTTATGCTGCTGATAAACTTGTGCCTGGGACTGGTATTGTTCCTGCTGTTCAAAGTAGGAGCCGCTTCGGGACCCCTTCGAGTGGGTGGCCGTGCGGGTGGGGGTGTTGTTTCCCCTCCCGCGGTATGGACGTGCATTTAAAACAGAGAAGGGAAGGCAACGGCAGGTCTCTGCAGTGAATGAGGAAAAAGCACGCGTGCGCGCATGCGGCAGCGAAAAATCTCGGTCGATGCGTTGCGCTCGTCGAGCAGAGGCGGACAAGAAGGGGGCTGGCAACAGCTACTGCTGCATCACATTGATTGAAAGACTTGTATGCAGATAAACACGTACACTGTACCAAGGTCGTTATTGTCTACCACGTGGGACGCTTGTTATCGGGAACTTGCGCACATACACGTATCAGCGCTTGCTCCCTCTTTCTGCGCGTACGAGGACACGTACATGTTCTCTGCAGCACCACGGCCACTTGGTGTGTCTGTGTGTGTGTGGATACAAAACATGTACGGTGAGATGCCCGCAAGACACAGCAGCACTTTTTAAGGCTCGTAAAAACCCTAGCGTGTTAATGTAGGCTGAAATAACTGCTTGTTCCTCTTCTTAGTACCGTCTGCTGTTATACAGTACCGAAAGGAAACGGTCACACATTCCTGCAAAATAACTACAGGTCCGACTGTAAATAGTGGCGGTTACTGCTGTGGCGGTTACGGCTATTGCAGACTGGACAGGGACGCATAAAGAGATGTTCTAAATGAAGTAAGAATAGAGGCGTTGGTCACTGTAACATTGATTTCACGTACATAATTAAGACTCAGCCGTGTGTCTGCGGCTCCACGAGGTAAGCCAACACGGAGGTGAGGGTGCTAGAACTCAAGGGAAATAAGCCCAAGTGTGGCAGAGAGAGAGAGGAAAAAAGAAAAATCGCAAAACGCACCTCCCAGTAGTCCACGACGGTGTCGTGCAACAACGGGTGGACGGTGCCTCGCGGTGGGGGGAGGGGGGCGGGCCGGAGGGCGGCGGGCGGAGGGACTCGTTGCGGCGTGTTCCCGTGTGCGAGGCGCCAGGAGACGGAGTGGGGGGGGGGGAGGGGGAATTTCTCAGTAAACCGTGAGCTTTCTGTCACAGCTGTGGAATGCCTCGACGTAAACGTGAATTAAAGGACAGTCCCCTTGTAAGTTGAAGGATACCTAAGGGAAAGGCGGTGATGACGTGGCGCAATAAGCAGAGAAGAACGAAGGTGGCGCTGCACACATATTTCATGAGCTTGAAGGGAAGACAGCGCTCTGCACACCAGGAGTAAATTGGGAAAGGAACGAGGAAGAAAGTGGAACGAAGAGCACACGCGCGGCCTGATTCAAATATAACTACCTGAAGGCTTTGCTCGAGTTACGTGCAAACGAAGTGGCGTACCAAGACGCCCGTAGCGCATGGGAACACAGCTGAACAACAGATGGACAGGGGAATCGGAGTTGTCCTGCTCTCACCGCTTCGTCTTAGGAGAAGTTCCTCCTGCAGTGCCGATGTTTTACGTATATACATATGAATACTGATGTGCGGCGCAGTCGTGCTTCACCGCACTCCTCGACGTAGTATCACACAGTAGCGGTCTCAGTGCCGAGTTTGACAACCGCTCTGTACGCGCAAAGGGGCGTGCACTTTCGTATGCAAGATTCTACAAGACAAGTCACTTTGCAAGGTACTATTATTCCTGCGAAAGCGGCTTTGGCGACACTTGCAATGCGCTCTTGAATGGTGGCGCACTTGATCCCATTCTCAAGTTTTTTCTACGCCGTGTGGTACTGATTTGATACAGTCGTACTGTGTTTACCGTGGACAGTGTTCTAGGCAGCGGACGCGGAGCAATTATAATTAGTCGTATGTCCAGAATCACGTTTTAAGTCTGCAAATATATATATACGATGACATGTACGACTAGAGAGGACACCGTTGCCCTCGCTCATGTACTAATGTCGTGGAAGAGAAGTTGTAGCCAGCAAGGGGCTTCAAGTGGAGTGTCGTCGTCGTGCAAGTGTGGAGGAGGTAAAGGTGAGACGGCGGAAATTCAAAATTTTGCTAACTTGCGACAATGCATCCTTCACGTAAGGGTTTTTTCAGCGATAAAGTTGAACAGCTGGGCCACCAAGAACACAAGCTGATCTCGCAGTGTTGTAGACGCTCGGATGTAGAGATACGTATCAACTAATGCATGGCTTTGCATATGTGGGTACATACACGCACCTGTGGAGTGCAGGCGTACCTGTGGAGTACACACATGCGTCTGGCATTATGAGCATTGATACACAGACACACAGTCGACCCACGCTAGCAAGCTCATCACTTCCAGGATGTCTCACACGCGCAGGGCACAACTTGAAAAATTTTGCTTGTCGGTGTCTCTGTACATATAACGTAGGTGATTGTTTTCCTTTTGAGGTACCTATTCTAGAATGAGGTATTCCATGGGCTACTGTGATGCCTTACGCGCACCGAACGACTGAGAGTCTCGTGACTGCTGACGTGCACATGCTAAAACGTAGTGCTCCTTTCAAGAATTACGTGGGGGAGCAACGTATACGTCCGTCATACTTATAGGTGATAAAAACGTCAGTTCGCATGAGATTGTTTGGGTTCAAGCCAGAAGGCTCACACCGCACAATTCTCCATGACATAGCGCCTGTGCATGCGCGTACCTACAAATGTGTAAAAATATAACAGTGCTTTGGACAGACCCTTCTGACATGCTCACATGCGCACACGTGAATAATATGAACATAATTGTCCACGTAGATTCGGACAAATAGAGGCGTGTTGCTGTCCTCCATAGGAGGTTGACCATGTAGGACGAGGCACAATCTTGAGGTTTGCCGTAGTAAGCATTTGGGCAGTTCCAGCGTGTGTCGTTCCTTCCCTGTCTTGGCATAAGCGAATGGGGAGATAAAACGTATATAACTTTCCGTGACATAAAACCGATCAAAAGGTTCGCTATCCGTCGCGTGACATCTCCGAATCCCCCACGGACGTTTGAACAACACCGATACTGTTCACGTGTGCAACATTCTGTGAAGGAGGCAATCAAAAGTGACGAACCCCAAAAAATGACCGTCCTAACATCGTGGAGCTCCCAAGGATCCGTCGGACTATCGACTTCGACTGGTTTGCTGGAGCTCGACGTTGTTGAGACGCGCAACTTGGGCGAGTTGGGCCTCCCCAAGCTTATGATGTATCACTGGTGCCGCGTCGTACAGTTGAATATCTTTGCCAGCAGATATTCCATAAGAAAGAGTACACCTGTATGAACGAAACACCTCACACTGTCTATCAGCAATTGTCTGGAAGCACCAGGGTTCTTTGGTTGGCAAGAGTGAAGGGTACAAGACAGATTCAAATTATCTACCGGATCCGGGGGGTGAAAACATGTGAAAGTATTCGCCCACCACACCACAGCAGTGACAGCTGCCGTATGCAGAAGAGACTGCTCTGGATGGGGTACGCGTACATATGTATATTCAGGTCCCTGTAGGTACTCACAGTAGACAAATCTATTACTGTATATGTCTGCATTTGGATATACGTGTGGCATTCTCCATGCAGTGAACATAAAGAGTCCTGTTGCGCTTGTAGCCGAAATGAACGTCACAGTCTTACGCTGTGTCGTGTGATGATATTTCAAATGAATCTACCTCCCTGCTGAAAGGCCGGTGTTATATTGAATCTACTCATTGCCTAAAGCGTTGAGTGCCTGTTTAGTAGCGGCGCTGCTCCACGTGCGTCGGCGTAGAGTTAGCTACACGCGGGATCTCACCAGTAGCCCTGTGTTGGGTACGCCTGTGGAACGATATGTTGCAAATGTGAGCAATATCACAGGCAGGTCAAGAAAATATACTCCAGCTACGCCTCGCGTCTGGCGCCCTGGTTACTCTACTGTGCCTTTACTTGTATCACCACTTACATACATCCACGCATTCGTTCGCTGTACTCTTTTTTAGTCCCCTATTTGTACACTAACATACAGATCTATTAGATACTCAACGGCGTACGTATCGACGATCCGGCTTACACTCCTCGACGTGTAAGGTCCAACTGACGCACCGACACAGGCCTAGAAAAAAATGCATCAACAGGTGATTAACCTCTCGCCGCACCGCTCCTGCGTAGTAGTATTCTGACGCGGTAACACATGCCCGCGGAACGGTCCTGATCGTTACTGGCAGTCCGTTGTTTGAAAAAGTGCGTATCGATTACAACTCGGCAGTCGACTGCAGTCGCCGTGGTTTTACCCTTTGAGAGGGGCGGAGTCACGATAATCGGGGGCTGCGGTCGGGCACGCAGTTTACGTGGTATGTCGCCACAACAGTGCAAAATTGTGTGGACCTCGTCAGCGACAGCCCACTCCTCCAAAAAGAGGTGCAGGTTGACCCGACTTCTACCCTCGTTAAAAGTCCTAACGATTAAGCGGTGCGGCAACGACATTGTGATACTATTCATCGAATGCGCAAGACAGGCGCATCGCGTGGAACCGCCTGCTGCACCAGGTTGCTGGTTTACAGATGGTAAAAACCGCCTGAATTTTCTATCCTGAACGCTTTCGTGGGTCAGCACTGCAGAACGGGCATTGTGACATTATTAGCAGTTCCTATAGAAAACCCGAGGCGGCAGCTGTAGACCAGCTTGCCGAATCCTACCAGCAGTTCCGATGAAAACCGACGCTGCAGGTCTCCTGCTTGCACAAACGGATCAGCAGTTCCTAGACGACCTCACGCTACAGGTCTATTGTTTGCAAACCCAACCACCAGTTTCGTATAAATCCAAAGCTGCAGGTCTACTGCTTGCGCGCGTTTATTGTCACAGCAGTAGACGCGGGTAGATATGAACTACGGAGCTGACTGAACGGTCCGCTGCTGCATGCGCTACTTAAGCGAATAAAGATCTACCACAGGCACGCCGAGGCACCACGAGGCAGAGCGCTGGGCATGCAATGCTGGATAGACCGGTCCCACCCTGTTTCACTGACTGTGAACAAGAATTCTCTCTCCAGTGGAGAGGCTGTTGAAGCGGATTTCGGACTGTCGTCGTTGAGTGAGAATCACCTGGAGACGAGTCGGCGGGAAGGTTGCACGTAGTCGCTGTGTACCGTCGAGACGCCTGCTACACGGCGGCAGATAGTAATAGTTGTCGAATTGTGGAAACAGAAGATTAGACAGAGAACAGGGCATATGCTATAACAACCGGGTTTTTGTTGGACTTTTTCGTCCTGGCTTGCACTGTGTCTGAGCTCTCTGCGTGATAGTCCCGCGCACGTTCCGTGTTTACGACTTCAGATGCAGTGTCTTCCTTCAAGGGCAGCGCTGGCAGTCTTTCCGAGTCCGATTTGTGTCCCTTTTTCTTAACTTTCAAGAAAACTTTCCCCTGCGGTTCTGCCCTCTATCGTAGTTTGCAGATTCTACCGTTCTCGCGAAGACTTCCACTATGGCACCTTTCTTACACGCGGCGCGTGCCCAGGCCTTGCATGTGCGCCTGCCGCCCGTTGCACCAGCAGGTTGCCTTAGTGCCGCTTCTCACTCGAGTTGCTCTCGGCCCTTATCTACAATTCTCGCGCACAGATTGTTGCGACATCCTGCGAGGCGCCTTAGAGCTCTAAGCATTCCCTTGTTACGGAACACCGGGGACAATGGCCCCTGGTCACCGCCTGCAGGCAGGTCTGCCGGTGTGACAAGGACTCTGCTTTTCTCGACCCCCTCACAAACACAACAAATTCGTTGCCTTAATCTGCATGAGTACCAGAGCATGAAGCTTATGCAGGATTTTCACATCAACACGCCGCGATTCGGGGTGGCCTCTACGGCAAAGGAGGCGGAGCGGGAAGCTGCCGAGTTTTTCTCTAGTGAAAAGGCTGTCGATGGAGATTCTGCACCTGTTGACTTCGTTGTGAAAGCCCAGGTCCTGGCAGGAGGCAGAGGACTTGGATTTTTCAGAGAAAATGGCTACCAAGGAGGTGTTCAGGTCTGCGAAAGCCCACGCGAAGTGGGGATTGTGGCCGACAAGATGCTCGGCAAAACGCTAGTCACCAAACAGACCGGCAAGGATGGCAAAATTTGCAATAAAGTGCTTGTCACGGAACGTTTTTTCATTCGAAAGGAAAGATACGTCGCCATTCTCATGGACAGAGGTGTCGGAGGCCCCGTACTTATAGGCAGGTAGAGCTTGTCGCACCTGAAGTCCAACGTTTGGCGCGCGCAAGTGGTGGGTGACACGGAGGTGCTCGGCGGGCATAATACGGCGTACACTCGTAGAGTTTGTTGACACGGCGTACGTCTTCACATAACGTGCGTCATTTCTAGTGTAAGATAAGTTTGAAAAAGTTTCACCTGTTCCTGTCGCTAGTGAGGCGAAAAGCTTAGTGACACAACCTGGCGGAATTCTCTATCATCAGCAGATAGAGGCAGGCAGTTTCCTGTATCGTTTGTTAGATCAACAGAGGCCCACTAAGCTTTTCTGTGATGCCACGAAAGAAGGGGTCGACTTTTTTGACGTACCACAGTGTAATTCTACGCGTAACATGCATTATTTTTAGTTTAAGAAGAAAAGTACAGAAGTTCCACGTGTTCCTGTTTCTAGTGCGGCGAGAATCTTCGGAGTGGCACAACATGGCTGTCATCAGCAGATAAAGGGAGGCAGTCTCCTATATCGTTTGTTAGACCAACAGCTGCCCACGACGCATTACTGTGATGCTGTGAAAGAAGAGGTCGACAGGAAAGCCGTTGACTCTTTTCACACATCTTTTTCCACTGAAGTGGTGCTGTAGTCGCAGTCAAAGTTGCTTCTTCTCCCGCTGTACGATCTGCTTTTGTTTGTAGCGGAAGGGGAGGCACAAGCATTGAGGACATTGCCCACAAGCATCCCGAATCCATACACAAGATGCCCATTGATATTTGTCAAGGTGAGGTGTGACTCTGCAACCTGAGAAGGTACTAACGTCACAGCATTCCGGAGCACGGTTGACGGCAGTATCTTGGAGTTATATGCTGATGTCACGCGAAAGCTACGTTTCAAACGGGAAAGTATAGTATCAGTTGTGCAAGTTCTCTGTCCGATGGAAGCGACCAGCGGAAATCCGTCTTCCTCCGCAGGCCGGCACAGGTAGCACAGGCGGCAGGTCAGCGCTACGTCAGAAGCAGTCACCGTCATTCAAAGGTCCCGACTCGGACGCCATCGAGTGGGTTAGGTGATTAGGCAGGAGCGCGTTTTTCCAGTCGGGTGTATGTCCGTGAAGTCTGTGAGAACAATAATGAGAGCATTTTAGCAACCGCTCGACGAATGATAAACGTTATGCTGAGTTGGTGAGTTCCCGTGTTTCTCGTGCAGGTCTTTCTGAGCCGCGACTGCGGGAGTTTGCAGAGCTTCTCGGATTTTCCGGAGACAGGATCGACGCAGCGTGCCAGTGTATTCGAGGACTGTACAATCTTTTCAGAGAGGCAGACTGCACCCAGATTGAAGTGAATCCGTTGGTCGAGACGCACGATGGGAAAGTGTTGGTGTGCGATGCAAAACTTAATTTTGATGACAACGCAGAATTCCGCCAGAAGACAATTTTCGGGATGAGAGACGTGTCGCAGGAAGATCCCAGGGAAGTGGCTGCAGGCAAGGTGGGCCTGAACTACATTGGGCTTGACGGCAGCATCGCGTGCATGGTGAACGGTGCGGGACTTGCCATGGCTACCATGGACGTTGTGCATTTGCATGGAGGGTCGCCAGCAAACTTCCTTGATGTTGGCGGAGGAGCCGACCAGGAGCAGATTGTTAGTGCGCTCAGAATTATTCAGCACGATCCGAAAGCAAAGTGTGTGTTTGTAAATATTTTTGGAGGTATCATGCGGTGCGACACCATCGCCGAAGGTCTGGTCTGCGCTGCGAAGGATGCGAACTTCGACAAACCCGTCGTGGTAAGCAAAGACGGGTAGCGCGCATTAGCTTCGCACTTTTCAGAATGTATGCAATTTCGTATATATCGGAAGGCGCACATATACGCGTGTGTAGAACCATGAAAGTGCGTTTACGTCTGTGCAGTAGGGTAGTTACACCTCTTCACGCATACGTGTATGTGCCATAATAAAGAAGTAGTCAAGTGCTACGAACTGTCCGTAGGTAACTTCAGGGCTTCCGAGAAAGTTTGCAGCTGTTTTTTTCCTCTCCTGTGTGTGCCACTTGCAGTTGCGCCTTGAAGGTACTAACAGAGATGCGGCCAGGAAGGTCCTTGAAAAGGTGAAGACGGATCCAGCGTACTCTTCTCTTCAACTCTTGCAAGAAGACGACTTCGACAAAGCTGCTCAGCTTGTTGTCAAGGTTGCCAACGTCGTCGACACAGTTGCAAAGACCAACTTAAAAGTCCGCATATCTCTGTAGAGGCAGATGTGGCAAATATAACTTCAGACAGGGCTTCTTAAACTGAAGCGATTACGAGGACGCTACGTGAGGCATTGTGTACAAATTCGCTTTGATTGCCGTACCTTCTAGTGCTGCGTAACTAGTGTGACGTGGCCTCTTCCTATTGAAGCGGAGAGTTCCTGCGGGACGCCATCAGTACTGGGATAATCGACCGTTTTTTCGTTTTACGTTACTGCGGCGCGCTTTATCGCCGGCTGTTGTGTTCTCAACGTTTGCCATTGCAGCTACGTTCGAAATTTCCGTACAATTGTACTTGAAGGCAGACACGTTTCTGCGTCTATTTTTCCGTGGATTTTATGTGCGCAGGCTGGTACGTGTGTAACGCGCACTCTCGTGGAATCCTTCAAATCAGTTAGAGTGACGATTGTAGCTGAAGTCAAACCTCACCATACGGCGAAAGCCATTCTGTCAAATATTCTCGTAGGTACTGTCTACGGTAGCTTCACAAGGGACTGCAGGTCACTCAAGAGAGAAGGCAAGGCCTGTTTCACGCCAGCGATGTATGCCAGGATAACCTGCCGATTTTTGAAAACCGGCACTATGCTGTCGGTCATAAGCGTGATCCGCAGGTATTGCCAGATGCCGGTGGACAAGGCTGAGATCTTTGCTGAGCGACGTAGCCAATAATGCCTAAGTAGTCTGCCGAAAATTGCGGTGAAAGGTCAGATAGTCCGACGCCGCGAGCGCAGGCACTAACACTCTGCCGTGAGGCGAACTTGCGTGGCAGGCGTAGTCTCAGCAGCGCAGATGAGCTGCAGCATGCGGAGGCCCTGTTGTCTTCGTGTGCACCTTTCGTACTCTATTCTTTACCTTCCGCAGTGACCCAAACCGAAGCACGATCGCTTCGCTCGTTGCAGTAAGCCACACGTTACTGTTTCTACGCGCGGGCCGTTCCCACAGAACTACGCACAGGGTGTACCTCCTGTCAAAGTCGAGTGCCAGATTTTGGAGTTTCTTTTTATGTGCTATTGTAACCCCGTCTGAGACGACAGTCCACGGCATAATTCACCTCATCTTCGACTACCGTCCTGAGGTCCTGCATCTAGGAAAATAATAGCGTGATGGTTTGGGGTTGCTTTGTCACGTGCGTTGTCGTAGGTGCTATACGCCGCCGTCAGGCTGTAGAGCAGTTGCTGCAATTTTAAAGTGGTACCTGAGAGGTGCGCCTGCGTTGTAACGTCCCCTTCTCCCCACATCTCCGGTGATGCATTTATTGAAGACCTGAAGTCCAGATGGCAAGAAGATCTATCAGTTACACACGGTCGCTGAAGACGTTCTCGGACCTCAGTCCAGATGTCGCGGCGGGCTGCTGAGCAGGACACAGTACAGTGTGATGCAGCAGCGCAGAACGCTCTCGCAGGCAGCGGAGAAAATTTATTATCTCCGATGTCTTCACGACTGGGAAGCACAAGGCAGTGCCAGGATAACCTGCGGGGATGTAGGCCAGTCGTTCTCCAGTAACTCTTACGCCTGCAGTTCAACGCGAGCCTCATTTCCGCTCCGTCTCACGGCAGCATCAGCAGTGGGGCGCTTTGCAAGAGCAGCGTTAGTTTACCCGCAGATAACGGCCGTGCACTCTCTGCAGAACGCACGTAGCCTTTGTTCGACGGTACTCCCAAGTCTCCGTCTACAGGTATAGTGATCAACAAGATACCATATTCTATATACATACATCTCTAAAAAATACTCGTTTTTTCCTTGGCATATTACAGCTGCACATCACGTAAGTGTACTTCACGCCTTCAAGTGGCGCCAACGCACTCAAGCAGGGTTCCTTCATTTGACAGCCGGCGGCCTGCACCTGGGCTGGATGCGGCCTACAGTAGGAGGAGTTCTCTCGCGTGATACTGCCCAAAACTTCGCGAGAGGCTGACGGGCCCGGTTTCCTCCAGGACTGTTCAAATGATTCGCTTCCACGGGGTTGTGCCAGATTCTATTTCCCTCCACTCTAAAAGGCAGTAAACAAGGTATTACATGGTGTTCTCATAGATGCGCACATACTGCGCACGTAAATAGGAAAGTGACATCAACACAAAGGGGAAATCCGACCGCCCTGCGGATGCGATACGCTTCCTACTAACAGTCTGCCAGCTGCATTTGCAAACTCGTTGACGTAGATCACCTTTGGCACTGGAAAGACTTACACGAGCGCGTGCAGGTAGAACTCAACATTATTGCCGCTGCGTCCTGTGATGTTATCCCCGTTCAACGTCGGTTAACTGCTCCTTGCACGCACTTTCTCGGCGTTCCAGCCTGGTCTTAGAGGATGACTCTGACTTCTCTTACGACGTTTGAAACCACTCCACTGGTGTTTTGACTTCTTCACGGAGTTACGACTTCCCTTTAGGCTCTTGGACGTTCCTGCCTCTGCACGAGTACGACGGTTACCTCCTCGCCCCATCACACGCTCGTCTAGACCCATTGGAGGTGGACAGCGCGTACAACTAATGTCTGCGGATGGAGCATCCATGTTTTCACGTGCGTCGCTGCCCTCACCGCTGTCTTCTCTGATGTCACCATTGCCGCCAACGTTTTTCTGTATCCTTCGCAGGTGCAGCTTTGTATGAGAGCCTCCTTCTTTTCGTGACTCTAGCCGGGCGCGTTTGTCTTTTGTAGTTCCGCAACCAGAATTTACCTGCTGCAGACGCGCGTGGTGCTCCCCGTGCCCCTGTGCCCGTCCTTTCTCTTTACGGGCAAGCTGTTTCTGCAAGTGCTTCCCCTGTCGCTGTTTCGAGCTTTCCTCACCAGTAGCTGAAAGTTCTGTAGCAGGTCTTTTTCCCCTGTTCCATTCCGCATGAGAGGATTTCCTCTTCTCTTGATCACGCACATACTGTTCCAAGCAAAAATTCGTCGCCCGCAGAACGTCTGGATCGTACCGCACGCACTGGTGCTGCCAACGCAGCAAGCCTCGAGAGGTGTCCCCCGGCACTGTTTTCTCTGAGCAGGACATTGCGCCGGTGCCCTCCTGTGGAATAAGGGCATCAAAGGGTACCAGATCGATTAGCAAGTCCACGAAAGACGCCTGACGAGCCGCCTGCTCACAAAAAAGTCGCATCTGACTGTCTGGGAACATCGCCAACTCCTCGCACTTCTCCGCCTCAATTCCGTTTACCACCGAAGCATCCTGAACACCCGCGGCCTTCTCTACTGACGGACATGGGTTCTGATCCACTTTCCACAGCGACTGTGGCGGTGAGACGTGCCTTCGGTCTGCGAACACGGTGAAGGTTTTTTCTCGTGATACGCCAAGCGCTTGCTGTCGTTCCCCAGCCGCAGAGCAGAACCGACCCGCCCGCTGTTCTTTGGAATCCATCTTCCTCCCTGAGGCCGCGATTCACGAGGCCGCAGAATCCCACTCATCCTCGTCTGCAGCGGCAAAACACGAAAGTGTACACAGATTTCTACTTGCACCTACCTGTATAAATAAGTGTGGACGAAACCTGATTCGCCGTTGTGGTCTGCGTTGGCAAGTCGACGCGGCGGAAGAGAACGCAAGTGAACACCGCTTCCAGAACATCCAGTACACGGGCTTCTGTACGCACGGCGGCCGCGTATATGGCTGCTCGACGCGCACATAAATGCAGCAATTATTCTGCATCCATCAGCGTCGTCACCGATGCAGGGAGACGGACGAACGATCATGCGGACATTTGGATGGACTTTTGATCATCCACTCCAGGATCCGTAAAAATCCTCGGAGCGCAAGTTCGTCTTCTGTGTTGATCCCCGCGTTGTCCCCTGTTGTTGCTCAGTACACCATACATCCTGCTGCGTGCTACACGGGCAACATCCTTTACGAGTGCAGGTGGCCGTTCTTTGAGACGGATCGCTTCGCATGCTGTGAAGGCTGTAGAATATGGAGCCACCTTGCACCCTGCTTGATGGCTACAGAGCAAAGTGAAAAGATGGAACACTTAGCTTTGTATCATGCATCCACTTTCCGCTGCGTATACTCGATGACCGTGGAACTACAGGAACAAATGCATCAGTCGCAACTACGCCGAACGGGGAAGGAACTATTCAGGACCGATCCAACTGCAAGACGAAAACTACACCACGCACGATTCATCACGGCCACTCACTACATGTTCATTTCTCGTAAGACTTCAATACGGCGCGATCGCTGCATGGCCGCTTTGTGCGTATGACAGGTCTTCTCTTAAATGCTTTGCTACAGAACGAGTTGACACCCGCCCGCGGAAATACACTCATGATCACGTGTCCCCCCTGCATGCGGGGAAGCGGCGCTAGCTGCGTGGCCGCATACGACACCACCCCGCATCAATAAGCACATGCCGCTTCAAAACTTCCGCCTTGTCTGATCTGGGCCTTTAAGAAGTTCCTTAAAAACATTCCGTGAACCTGTAGGTACGCGAGTCCTGTATTCTGTATGGATCTGCCTGTGTTGAATGTAGGGATGACTCAGGCGTCAAACTGTAGTTCTTGTGCGGCTGTCGATGAAGTGCCCATGTCTACCGTTGCACGGCGGCGCGCTTTAACTTAAACAGACCATGGCCTTTCACAGTGTCTCGTTAATTACGCTGGAACGCAGACGAACACACTGGGGGACGGCCGCCACTGCTGCGCAAACAATGCACGACAAAGGCAGAGTGCCGCCGTCGTACGCTTCTCCCGTGAAGCCGAAACGTGTGACGGCATGGAAAATGATGTGTAACCTTGCTTGTAAAGCCTGAGTCTATTCGAAAATGGACATGTCAACTATTTTCTCCCTTGCGTAACGTGCATACATATTCTCTCGATATGGGCGCCGCATCACAGTAGCCGTTACACTGTCGATACTGGCGGGTGCCTCTGAGTCACCAACGGTAACAGAGCGAAGCCGCTGGATTGTACGGGAAACTAGTGTTCGTCATCAACTTCAATGTACAGAGCTGTGCATATAGTGCTGGCGGCACGTGAACCGCCCTCTACTGCACACTGTTGCTTCTGCTCCGAAGAAGACGCGGTTAGTGAAGCAACAGAACGCTGTTCACGGGGTAGTATTTCGTTGCAGTTGATGCCCACTTCCCGCCAACAGTGCAATGGCCGCCTTCAGTGCAACATTGTCCACTTACCTACTGAAAGAGAGTTCCGACGCCCACGATGACTACTACGTCGAAAAATACCATGTTGCGCCGTCCATTCCTCCCAGACATCAACTCGTTCAGCTGGTGCAGCACCAAGGGTGGAAGGACGCTGTTGTCCTGTGGGGAAGCAAGCCCCTGGTAATGGCGTCGACAATTCCCCATCTGGATGCGGAGGAGATGCGGTATGACCCACAACTTTTGCCGTCTTGAGTACGCTCAACACGAGTGGAACCTGTCTGTGACACAAGAGTATTTGTGCCATCAAGCGTTCTGTGTGAAGTACCGCACCTTTCAGTAGGCAGGACATCTTGGCGTACACGACTGTCTTTTCCTTAAAGTGCAGGTTGTCGTTTCTGCACAGTAGCGAAGAGGGCGATGCTAGGGCCGGCGGGATTTAGCGACTTCTACGTTTTCTACGACGGTGTTCACTTGTGACACAGCAGTTCCTGCTCGTACATCACTAGAGAAGCGGACTGCAGATCTGCTCGAGATGCAGCGGGATATTCCTGAAAATATGCGTGCTTGGGAAGCTCCCCCTATCCTTTCACCCAGCTCTACCTTACCAACAGTCCAAGCAGGCGCAGGTATAACCTGAGGAGCCCACCCATTGTGACGACCGCGACAACCGCAACTGTGTGTTGTGTGGGAATGTTTGACGTCCGCACCTTCATCCTGCAGCGCCATCGTCAACGCTTTTGAAGCTGGTCGAGACTCCACCATCGCTCGAGGCTTGTTTTTCCAACGTCAACGCTATGGTCTGTTATGGTACGGACGCTTCATTTGCAGATTCACAACGTTTTGTGTTTGAAGATGTGACAACGAAAAATTGTCCTTCACTGGAAGTCTCTACTCCGCCTCAGATATTTTTGACCGACCGTTCGTCTATATGTTGTTTCAGCTACGACCCCCCTCTGCTGTACGGAAGCCGAGGAACGATAGATGACAGAGAAGGGCTTGTCACTGCGAAGGTGAGAATGTTCGCTGCGGCAGAATGTTTGAACGTGCACTTCACGTCACAGTGACTCAGCGTTCACATTCAGAAAAGGGCGTGAATTTCCTGCAGCATGTTGACTGCGGCTGCGTAGCTTCATCTAACGTACGGTGTGTCGACAGGGCCGCCAAAGTGGGGACGGAGAAGAAATTGTACTTATCGTAACGTACAGGCCGCCGCTCGTGAGCGCCTACGTCGTTCCGAGGGTCATTGAGTTTTTCCACCGCTTCCGTAAGTTTAGCGCGTCACTTCATCTGTGATAACGAGCGCTGTGTTCCGAAGAAATCCTTTTACAGGCCACCAGTTACATGTACCTCGTGTAACCATACCGTCAGTCTCCGTCGTATTATCGGGAACGCCGCAGTTGCTGTGTGCACTGAAGATGTCGGACAAGTAAGTGGTACTAGCGTGCAATGATTTATTTTGGGAGTATTAGTATCAACTGCAACCTCTTTTATACAGTGCTCCCCTGCGCTTGTGTGGCTCTACAGTTGGTATATTACCCCTGAAACAGCCCCCACCATCCGAGCTCTTTCTCCTGAGTTAAGCGGGAATCGACATTTACCGGGGATTTGTGCGTCGCCCGCACCGCGTGGTTGCTGTCAAGTGCGTCCCAATGACGCCGCCGGACCAACGGGCATGTTTAAGAGGGCCAAAGCGCTGCCCTCGTTTAGTTTGTGCATGATAAATTTCAGGAATACTACTTCCAAAAAAATGAGCGCTGCGACCGGTCTCATTAAGCTGAATGCTACACGTTTAATTCAACAGTTTCAAGCCCAGATCACAAGACGCTGGACTGAAATCGTCTGCACGTGGCAAGATTCACCTTGAACTTGTATTGCTTGCTGTCTCACAGAGAGCCATAGTTCACTTTTTGGGAATCTAAGTTAATGACGAGTTTCCACGTGATTGAAAGAAAATTACCGCAGAGGTGCTTCACGCGTCATGTGCAACGATCCGTTGTTTCTGCCCACAGGTGGAACCGTGTCTGCCACTAAAACACTACAAACCTTGTGACCTACACGAAACGGTTGTTTCCACATTCTCTCTTCCCTGCGTGGAGAGGGCGGAGCGAAAACTGACAGGATTTTTAGTGATTCACAAGCTCTTGGCGTAAAAGTGTTTTTACAGTTGTGACAGTGTGCAAAAGTCTCAGACGCCGGTATAGTTGACACAGTGCGATAGCACAACATATTGTGTCAGTACTGTTGTAACGTGCAGGTTAAGTCGTAACGCAGCAAAGGAAGGAGTACGGTGAAGTAAATTTGCCGCAAGTCGCGTCCGAACGCCCGAGAATGGATGTGTGCCTGTGTGTGTATGTGTGTGTGTGCATAGCTTGTTGAAAGCATCTGGTTGTGTAGTGAACTACTGTTCACGTTTCACCATTGGGATCGCGGAGCTAGCCGAGTGTGACTACTCGTTCGATGTAATGGTTCCAGAGCTTGAACACGCTCCCTTTATCCGGATGAAGCACGCGTAAAATATGTAACTGCGTAATGATTCACACTGTTCTACGCGACTTCGACGAACGAATATGTAAGTTGGAAAAGAAGGGCAGCCGCACGTCTGGCGGCATTGGCTCACAGCGGCATCCGAAGTTCAGCGCGGACTCTCTGAATGTAGGGGGTCAACAGGGGGCTATCATACTTGTAAAGTTAGACGCTGTGAAACATGCTTTGCTTTGCGTAGGCACAGCAGTGAGTCTCCACTCAAACGTCTTCACTAGCACATACATACCAGTGAACGCCAGCAGCGATTTTTGTGTAACGTCGCGTAGCGGCTTCACTTTTTAGCTGTGCTACGTTGTCAACATATTTGCTTGACCACACTCTTTCGCTGCGGCAACCGTGTAAACCCAAGTTGCCTCAGCAGCATAAGAGCGACAGCTACAGGAGATGTTAACGTCGACAGGAACGATTTTTATCCCCCCCTTTCAGAGCGTCTGACACAGTCAGGGCGTTCCTCCCACAACCTTCGCCGTATCAGCTGTTCTCCGGTCTTTAAAGCGGAGAGCCACCTCTCCGGTAGGCTGTCGATGAGAACCCTCTGGTAACTCCCTTTGCAGGTGGCACCGAGTCACGCGGAGCCGCATGCAGGTAGGTCCGGTATTTGACAGACGAAGTCCTGTCGGCAAACGTTCCTTTGCTTCCTCCGCCGACTCCTGGTGTCTCACCGCTCCGCTGCAGGCTGTGTTGGGTGCGGGGCGCCATCGTAGGACTAGGACTCTTGTTCTCCATGCTTGCTGCCTTTGGTGTCATAGGTCGCTGTAGGCCTCTCTGCGCCTGAACGCTTCTAAGGGTATTGCTACCGGAAGTGAGAGTGTGTGCGGGCTCCACTGTAGACAAAGGTCTCGCAGGATTTTTTGGTGGTCCTGTGAAGGCTGAAATTTGTGCAGCAGTCCCCTTCGGAGCCGCCGAATGACCTCGGCGACTCACAAGACGTGAAGCATCAGGTAGTGGTCTAAGTGTCGGCGCGACAGAAGACGATGAAGTGCGTGAATGAGGGGGACTGGCACAAGACGGCGTTGAGCCGCTTTCTGTCGAACGTGCCTTAGCTGTCATCGTAGAACTGCGAGAGTGCAGGTGCTGTTGCTGGGCCTCCGTCGACGCGGGAGAAGGTGCTTTCGGTCGGAGGCTCGTCGTGCTTTCCACCTTGCCTCTCTTGACAGTATGCGATATTCCGCCCGTATCTTTTGGTGCGCTGCTAAGCGTTCGCGAGCGAAGGCCATTTGAAGGGCTGCGCTGCGCGGTAGCTTTGCTAAGATGTGAAATCAGCTGGGCGCGTGCCGTGGTGGAGGAAGCATTAAGGCGCAGGGCGGGCCCAGGTGCCGCCTGAACTTTGTCGCTTACGGCCAAAGCAGGCTGCGACTTTTCAGCTGATCTCGTATAAGGGGAGGAAGCGGCTTTGTCTTGCGTGAAAGACCTACGTGGGGCATCTAACTGCTCCTTAACATTCTTGCCTGCGGCAACGCTCCGCGACTGTGCTGCCGAAGGTTGCGTCACACTTGGCGAGAGCCGAGTGTTCGAGTCCGTTTTCTGGGCGTCTCCTGCAGCGGCACATCGTTCAGCAGAAGGACCACCGCCGCCCGACGCAGCAGATGATGAGCCAGTCCGACTAACTACGGGTGTACCAGCAGTGGGTGAAGACTCACGTCCGGCACCTGCAGTGATGCGGGGACGAAGTATGCGAGACCGCACCCACCCAGCCGCTCCCGTCTCAGTATTGCCCGAGTCTCGCGCACCGGAGAACGTACGCTTGTGCGAACTCCGTCTGAGAGACGCGGCGTTTAGGTGTGGTTGTTTGCGGGTGACCCTCTCCGTTCCACTCTGCAGACAATCTGCCGTCGTCGGCAGTTGGTCCGCGCTCGTTTTTCCAGGTATACTTTCTTTTCCCGCAGACGTTGGCTCTGTACATGAAATCGATCGAACATTGAAGCCAAGGCAGGAGATTGTTCACCCGTGTCTTCCAGAAAATTTTATGCTCACGTACGTTCGGGTATGCAGTTACCAGGAAACCAAGAAGCCTTGGGGGCACCGGTGCCCTCTGCCGGCACACAAACTCCATACAAACAGTCTGCAGAACAACGTACCGGCTGCTGTGGTCTTGATTGTACGCTCCGGGCTCGTGTGAACTCTTGGCGTGAGAGTATCTCTCTCCTGATGCGTCGCTGCTTCTTTTTCGAGCTGCTTGTACACGTAAGCCTTTAATCCTTCAGTCTCTCGAGGACATCTCAATCGGAGTATGATGAGGCGACCTTCCTGCGTGGAGGAAGCAGAAAGAAAAGGCCTCTTTGTAGTGCTTGACCCAACGTATGCAAACATAGTTGTCCCCAACTGCAAGCGACCAAATGTAACGACACTCCTGGGATACTCACAACATCAGAGCATTCTTGTATATCAATAGTGCTTTGACTTCTCAGCAGCTGAGCTCCGCCCGTCAGCTGCTCACAGAAGGCTCTAATAGAGTCCTCCGACTCAACTTCCTCGACATCGAATATTTCCGAGAGCCGACCCATGAAGTGACCGTGATCACTGTCCGCTGCAGCAGGGGGAGCGTCCAACGAGCAGCTCCGGGTGTGACACAGTAGCACCTCCTGTGAGCAACAAAACAGAGCACACCATAAAACACATACGGAAAGGCAGTGAGTCGATATATTAAGGCACCCCGAAAAGCAGCTACCTGCCCTCTCGGCACACGAGCAGTACCTCGTGGGAAGCCCCCGTAGTGACTTTCTGGTGGTAGTGACATTATCGAGCTTGTGAGGAAACCGTATCATTTTATGACAGGCACGTTTTAACTGACACGTCCGAAGCAGCAAACAGAGAAGCTATCAGTATTACGGCACCTACAGATTTTTCTCCCATGAGTTGAAGCAGCGTAAGCATAAAGGAGTAGTGCAGCTCCTCTGCAGTTGAGACGTCGCTGCATATAATGATGTCGAAGAGAGGATTTTTGGCTTGAGTACCTTCTGAGCGCAGTGCGCCCAGCGCGGCACTCTCTTCCTCGCATCGAATCTGCGGATGTTTGCGCAGTATGGGGCGCAGCATAACACGCCTGCGTTGCACATCGTGCGCTAGCTTCTGTAGGATAAAACTGGCCTTCAGAGGAGGGAATTAAGGTGAAGTAGGGGACCAACATCATGTACGGCCCTGAGGCGCTTTTGTTTTCCTTTGCCTGTGCGAAGCGAGTGCTACCTGTAGACCGTGTTCATACGCTACGTGTGCCAGGACACATAAAAGCCACCAGTGCGAGCAGTACAGACGAGTCGACAAGGACGCTCGGTCCATGCTGGAGGAGTCGACATCGACGCAGTCGGTGGACGTGACCGTGGAGACAGCAACATAACGGTTTCTAAATAAAGCATATTGATGCAGTCCAAACGTACTTGCACCTCGCCTTTCCATTCCGCGCTAAACGCGTCGACGTTGTGTCTCAATTGGGGGAACAGAGCTGCACCTTCGACGACCGTTACAGACGCCCCAAGCATGGCGGCCACCATGCCTGTCAAACCGCAACCTGTGGAGCAGCGTGTAGGACGCAGACGTAGGGAAGGAGAGCGCGAGAGCCTGGAGAGCGTGGCATTCCGTCGAAATCATAAGTAGACCACTGGAAAACCATGCGATGTAGTCTCTTTCTTGGCGAGTACGTCACCAGCTAAAGCTGCCCACACAGCTGTACTAACTACCAGATCACAACCGTGAGATCGATGGTCGTAAAATTTTGTAGGGCAAAATCAAAGCATCTGCTTTCCCACTCGTACTTGATTCTGCTTGCAGCTCTGAGAGGTTTTATCTGCAAAAACTAAAACTCTACGCTGGAAAAGGTTTTACGGGAGGCTCTTATTTCATTTGGCGTCTACCGTACAGCGGAGCGTAAGTGTGGCACATCACACTTAGACTTCCCGCAGAATATACACCGGCAGTTAGCTCGGACCTGCACCTAGCTCTAGAACAGTCTTGTCTGCAAAATACTTCGGCCCTTCGCGCGCAGCTTGCATCTCGAGATACTTGCAGAGAAATACGTTATGGGGCCAGACTTGTACAGTAGGCTCCGTCCACTTGCTTTCTTTCACATGCAGCCTTCTGCGAACGGGGATGACCATTTCGTAGATGTAGAATGTTGGCTGCTTTAGACCCCAAAAGCCAGCTCGCAGTGCCTCATGCGTTCCTCGTCTCGAGATAGGAGGACCAGGAAATGCGAGGTCAGGCAGGAGGGTTGCGCGCTTCAGCGACACAATTTCCATGGCGGGAATTTTGAAGTTTCTGTGGACCCGACAGTTCACTTATAATGATGTGCTTGGCATGAAGAGGCAACACCGTGTTTCTGTAGGTCACGGACTGTCGCGCTACGTACATTGAGGAAAAAGCAGACACGCTCGCTGGTGACTCGTTCAAAATGATACAATCTTCTCATGCCCACCGCCGAGTAGATCGACAGTCACAAGGGTTGCTTGCCTGCCACATTTTATTGTAGATGTTCGTCGACACGCTCCATTCCAGTCGATGTTATCGGGAATGGAGCAGCCTGATCAGTCCTGCTGCAGGGTAGTGGGGCGCCAAAGACATGTGCAAAGGATGACGCAGCTGCGCTGAGCACGCAGTGACGTAGTACCGATTGTATCCAGATGGCAAGCTGTGCCTTTTGAAACCTGTCTAAGAATCAACAATCCTCATCTTTCCCAGGGTTAACATATACCTCCACCGTGCACTCTGGGTGAAAGACCTACAGACCTAAGTTAGCTTGAGAAGCAGAGACGCGTGTATTTCTACACCGTTTCAGCGGTGCCTACCACCTCACGCCACACTGAAAGAGTATGTATTGTTGTCTTTATAGAAATGGGGGAAAAAATTCTTGCGCACACTACGTGTACCCTTTTCATGCAGATCTGTCCTTCTGATGACAAGCGGAGAACTAAGGACTCTCCACAGCCGTTAGGAGAACAGAATGAAACAGGCGATTCGGTGCGAAAGTATGTGTGCGGACGCAAGCGCGGGCTCGACCTTTTCTCTGAGACAGGTAGCTGCACTTCCACCTAAAAAGTGAGTTGCTATTTCGAAACTTGCCGTCCTGATGAAGAAAGGCAATTAGAAGCCGCGGACTGCCACTTCAGATACTATACAGTTTTGAGGCAAATCGAAGACAGTGATCGGAGAGATCGACTGGGTTTTGAACAAATCTCGCGTGAAGCGAAGTGTCGAAACCAGTGAACGAACATATCGACTGCGTTTTGAACAGTTCGCGTGTGACGAGAAGCGTCGAAACTAGTGGAAGTTGTCTTTCGTTGAGATATACAGGAACGTGCAGCGCAGAATAAGTCCTGAGAGTCGTTGCCGCTGTCTTCTCACGCTGTAGAGATGTCGCCGTGCCGCCACGACTTCCGAATACAAGCTCGTACATTTAGAACCGTGTGTGACCACTTTCCGCGTGACAACGCTCTTGCTTGATAGGTGCACACCGGCAAGCGAGTGGCCATTTTTGGCATTACGCAGGAGCAATACCACACTAACGCTAGCGTCCTGTGTGGTCCACTTCAGGCGCAGTTTTGAACAGCGTCAGGCAGATTCGCCACTCCCATACTAAAATCATGCAGCACAGACAACGTACCCCGCAGCAACGTTAGTTGTGAAGGCTTGCACTTTTTGAGACTTTACCATATACCGAGCAGAGTGTTGCCTAATCGGGATTCTTGCAACGTGGAGAACGTACACAAGAGCGGAGCTGCCATGACTTTCGGCACTGCTCAAATATAGCGTAGAGTGAACAGGCTATTGCGTTGTTGTGAGTGTTAAATTTCAACTACCCACGTCTCCTCTCAGTGTGTCAGCTGTTCAGCCAGTATACAAGACCACGATTCGTTGACGTGATCTCCTTGTGCCTGCACGAAGTATCCGGGAAAGGTGCCAAAGAGGAGTGTGCACAGTTTTGCAGTTATGTGTACAAAGTTCTGTCGAAAGATGCATACAGGGAGGACACTCTTCAGTGGTTTACAACTGAGCGGTAGCTCCGTCTATGAAGTGTTCAGGATCTGGTTTCACTAAAAAGCAGACTGTTAAGGATACCAGGCAGGGTAACACGGAAACTCTGACACAAATGTCCGCACATACCACTGCGCTGTAGCAGTGCGCTGTTAGCATAATGCTGTCGCAGTTTACGAATTTCCAATGTTCAAATGGGTCCGCAGTGTCCACGCTGTGTGTGTGCGCCCACGCAATTACATGCAATTTATTTCAGGCAGCTCACGAGAGAAATCTGAGAGAATCATTTTTGAAACTATGAAACCGATATGTGGAGCCCTCGGAGTTTCACATAAAAACAAACGTAGCATTTATGTGGATGCGAAAAGAAGGCTTTCCACACGACGTCACAAACTTCAGCAGATGCTCTTGCTAGCGGACTGTCATCGCAGTAACAACTAAGTCACTTTCTTGGCTGTTTGCCATACAGTTTCTACAGCTTTCTGAGCGCACTTTTTAAGAGGATCTGGTTGTAGAACTCGTTGACATCTTTGGTGTCGTCACTGGAAGCTCTCTGTAGGATGGCCTGCTGAGTGTCTTTGACGCGTAATGAAATAGAATACAACTCTTGAATCTCAGTCTCCATCCAGTGCAGGTCTACGTCTATGGGTTGGACTCCTTTTGCTACAGCGTGTCAACAACAACAGCACACACACACACACACAACACACACATAAGCATCTCGCACGTTTTCAGCGTGTACGGCAGAAGATGAACAAGAGTGAAGCTTCTATAGCTGAGTGACCCTAATGTGGTCTTTGTTATACTTGTGACTATTTCGTTAAGTGGATCCACAGTAGTAGTTAAAAGTCATTATTCAAAATGGATGAATACGGTTGGAGCAATTTTTCAACAGGTGCGGGTCATAGTTCTCGACTTCCCAGTTTAGTGTATCACTAGCATACCTTGTAGGTTGAACTTGACATCTCCCCACATTTCCAGTTGACAGCACCTGGGATATACTTTCATAAGCTCCAGCTGCTGCTTCTGTTGAGTCTTCAACGGGAACTGTAGGTCGCAGAAGCTTCTGGTGAGGGATTCTATGGCACAGAACACATCGAGTCGAATGTCCTGCAGATATCAGAACCGCACATTAAAGAACGGAAAAAATCTCAAGGCTGCGCAACTTATGATTACCAAAAATCGCCCTCCTCGCCGCTCATCACTTAGTCGAAACAAATGCGCAAGCTGAAAGGAAAGTCCATATGCGACACAAAAAACAGGAACACACGCGTCAAATGCTTCATGTGTTTCCCGTACTTGGCATTCGTAATTAAACACTGTCCTTTCAAGGACGTTGCTGAGCTGAGAACAAGCTTCTTCACCCCGCCTCGAAGAGGCAGCCAGCAAGAGAGCTTGTCGCAGGCTCATCCTTGATTCTCCTCTGCAGCCCTCGTTGCCAGTGTAGGGGCATTCTTTTTGAAAAGAACATCGATGAGCTAAGCTAGAGTCGTTAGATTCAGCCTTGACTGTCCCATGGGCGGAAATTCGCGGGGTGAGTGGCATGCACTCCGAAGACTGCGAAGGGGCTGAAAATCGATCCGTCGATGGCATTCTGCGACTCGGAGTGCTACTCCTTTTTATCTCTTGTGAATTTAGTGGCCTCCACGTATCCGCGATGCATCCGTCGTGGGAAGATGTCTCGAATTTCTGTTGGTCTTCCTCCCACAGAGAAATCAACACTTCCATCGCAGACTCTCCTGTGCCAGCGGCCCTCCAGCCTCGGCATTCTTGCACCGCCTCGTCGTCACGGAGGAGTTCCGTCAAGCACCCAAGCAGCTAGCTCAGAGAAGTGCAGGACCACACAGAGCTAGTCCATTGGCAGAGTGTTTGTCTTTGTGTCTTGAGTGCACGTGTGTCCAAACTTCACAAAAGCCCGGTAGGTGGCAACTGCTCCAAGACAAGGAGTGTACATTTCTGCGGGCGTCACGATGGCTGAAGAGGTGCATTAATTGTGCATCCTTACATGCCGCTGCAAAAGCTTCGGTGACTTCTTCAATGCTTCCAGTATCACACGTACTCCTCCTGCACGTATGTAATCCTTCGTGCTGGCGCCATCGCTCGTGATGGATGCCCACATACATTCGGATAAACAGAATATGTACGCTACTGAGGTCCAGCTGCGCAGACAGCGCATGGAAGCCAGCGTGGTCTCCAATTGCTCGACCAAAACTGAAGGGCCCCTGAGCTGCCGAAATTGCTCGCAAGCCGTGTGGCTGTCGTGGCACAATGCGGCAAGGAGCAGTGTTGCACAGTGTTGAGTCTTCAAAAACTCAGATCTGCTTTCGGCTGGAAGGCCGATGGTAGGTGATTCTCCCCAAAGGGGTGCACGCGCACTTGCAGAGCGTTCCATGCAACTGATCAGACTTTGCACAGCCGAACTCTCGCTGTCAACAAGTAAGAGGGCACGCGCTCGCGTGGCAGCGTTGCTGACGAGGCACATATTCGCCAGCAAGTGCAAAAAGTTGTCCATGAGGTTCGGAAACAGTTGCTCTTTCATTATGTGCAGAAGGAGCGGAAGGCCATTGAGATCGACAAAGGTCTCAGCGAGGTGTTCAAGCGCAGGCGAAAGCAAAGAAACTGCTTGCATGAAGAGGACACGGTGCCGTGTGCCTGCGTTCACATGACAAAAACAGACAGGTTTGTGTCCTCGTGAGCGTCACCGTATCTATGCACAGAAAAACAGGGTGTATTTGTACACATGTTGATACGTTAAGATCTACCTGCAGAACCTGAAATATACATCGAGAGGTAGCTAGCTATCTGTGCAGAAGGTGAGCACCTCGTCCACCTCTAGGTGGTTTGTCCTCCTCATTAGTCATCCCATTCCTCACTTTTCACGCGCGAGCGGCTTGCGGTCTTCCCAATCACGTCCTTCGAGTTCAGCTCAGCCTTGAGGATGTCAAGGAGCGTTCGCAGAAAGGGAGAATTCTGGACAATTCTTTTGCAAGTCGGGTCATCAAGACAGTTTACGATCGTCGCCCAACAGAGCATCAGTGACTCCACGTCTTGAAAATCCTCAGGCATAACTTGCGTGGGAAGTTGGGTAGAGTCGACAGCCAACACATCCTCCCCTGTAGAACACGACCAGCAGACGTTATGGTCAACTGGTGAAGTGGTTTGAGTTCATCCATGTCCTCGAACGGACGCAAATATTTCTCTCTGTTTGCCGCTTATGGAGGTGCCTCACGAAAGCCTTTACTGGGCAGGCGAGCCGCTTTATTATGGTTTAAACACGCAACACGGGGGGTGCGCTCCCAGCACATGGCTACGAAAGTTAAGAGTCACCGCAGTGTTTTTGAACAATAAATCCCACAAATAGAGCTTCTCCCATTGTTTGAGTAAATGAAAGGCTGACCTTCAGAAGCCTCGTGACTCGTGCAAGAATGCTCCCAGGACTTTACTCGGGAGGGACTTCGTTCCATTTCACATGCCAGTTCGCTGTTAAAGGCATCCGGCGCCGCGTCATTGGCGTAAGACAGGATTTCTAATTCACAGCTGTTATCGATGATTTGCTGCAGCAGCGAAGAAGAGGCGAAGAAAGGAAGGAGGCGTTTATGCTTTGACAAGAGCATCAATGTGCACAACAGGTCGTTGCGCAGGTGACGCATTTGGAATGGGCTCCGCGGCCCGCACAGCTGACGAAGGAGGGACTGCAGGTTCTTCGCCAAGTCCGAGGCCTCCATATCTGTCATGCGTGCAATGTACGACGTTTCTTCTCTGATTGTGCATTCTGCCAAATTCAACACGGTTTCGATGGCCATTCCGCGGAATTCGGTGTAGGCGGCACCGCTGGGGAAGCCAGCAGCTGCTAGTGCGTCGAAATGTGCCTCTCGCAGCAGTCCAGTAAGCAGGCTGCTTTCGACGAGGTAGGAGGCCACAGCTTTGTACCGAGAGAGATCCAGCAGTACGCGCGTAACAGAAATGTGAATTACTGGAGTGGTACCGGAATGCAGGAAGGCGGTCTTGACAAGATTTAGGACGGGGAGAAATGCTGGTAATTCGAATGGCCAATAAGCTAGACAGTTCATCCGTGTAGGAGACGAACTGATCTTGCAGTCCCTGCAGCAATGACTCGGTACAAATTTCGGGGTCCTTCACGTATTTCGTGGGTCGAGTAACACTTCTGGACGTCTATACCAATATGCAACGCGAAACAGGCAGAAGAGTGCGACCTGATCTGTTGACGAGCCACGCACGCCTCTTTAAGTATCCACCTGATGAAAAGAAGACACCGAACTTTCGCATTTGAACAACGCGTTGACCTGAACATGACGAAGGATCGACAGCGAGCTGACGAGAAACCGAAAAGAAAGATCCTTCCCACAGAGGCCTTAATGTGGCACGTACGTGTTCGGGGAGACAGTTGCGCCTTCGTCACTCGGTTTGCTGTGCGAGGTTACCAAGTGCGCAAACGTACAACTGTTGTTCGTATGAGTCTCGTTGCTACCGTTATTTTCCTGCTTGCACACTTGCAGGGTTCATTCTGGGCACAAGCAGTGCTCTTCTCTTATTATCATGCTAACTTGGCGTCGCTCCTCGACGAGATGTGCCGCAGCGTTCTCCTCTGACCGGCCAGCGCCCTCAGGAAGTCAAACACAGCACTTCGAACGGCTTCGATCTGCGCACCCACTTCGTTCTGCTTCGCTTCTGACACACGTTCTCCTGCTGGCTGGCTAGTGACAGTTAAACCTGTCTGTTCCTTCTGTTGCTCTCCATCAGTTGTCACGTTGTCGGCTGTGCCCGTACCCTTACGCGCGCACACGTCTGGTGGCACAGCAAAGCCGGCAGCTGCGCCGCCGATGTTGCCATCGTTGACGGTTGTGCCTGCGGAAAACTGTATCTCATTTCCCACGAACTGGATGCTTCCTGGAGTTGTTCGTGGTGTGTGGGCTGGACTCAGACTACCACACTCTACATTTCCTGAGGAGCGCTCCTCACTGGGAGGCGTGTGCCTCTCGACCACCTCGGCGTGCTGTTTTTCGAACTGGATGTTTTTCTTGCAGACATCTGCATATTTCGTTACCACGATCTCAGGCATAACTAAGGAAGAAGAGCAGGAGGGTGTCTCGACTTCATCAGCACAATGCGCTCTCTCGCTGTCTTGTACCATTGTATCACATTCGGATGAGACATCTACACTCTGGTTTCGGATGCCGCCCTCCAGAACTGCCGTTGCTGGGGCTTCGTTTTGAGATGGGACGTCATGCAAAGCTGATGCTGCTTCCCCTGCGGCGTCGGCACCCAACGAAGCTGCTGCTGGGTCCCCATACTGGTACGCAGCCGCCTGGCATAACGTGACGACAAACTGCACGACTGCATCTTTGTAGGTCAGTGGTTCGGACACCTTCCGAGCTACGAAAGGCTTGCTTGCCACATTACACAGTTCGCGGAGGGCAAGACCGTATTCAGATTTTCCTCGTCGGAACCCACCCACAAGACGATGTACCAGAGGCGTGAGGCTGGGCAAGTCTGTGTATGGAATGCCATTGTAATGTGCAAGATACTGGTGGCACACTTTGATGATGGCAGCAGCGTGCCGGTCCGTTAAGTTATGTGTGTACTTGCTGTCGAACAAATCTTCAATTTCCGCCCAGTCCACTGCATGCCGGACAACGCCCTCACTTTTACAAGCGTTCCACTGTTCAGGCGGTTTGCGTGGCACAGTTTTTTGGAGCGCGCAAGGGAAGAATCGTGGTGATGTGCTCTTTGCTGCTCCATCCGTACACGGCTGCAGTGCCCCCCAGCCGGCCGTGTAGCGACCAAGTGCGAAAGTCTCTTGCATCTCCGTAGGTGTGACAGGTTTCCTTTTCTAAGCACGCAAAGGTAAGCGGCAGCAGGTAATTCGCGCCTGTTAATCCGTTCATCCTTCATGCAAGTAGGTCGTGTTGTGGTAGCTGGGAACGCCTCTGACTGCGCGGAAAGCCCTTCTCTGAGCGTTGGCGGTTGGTGTGTGCTTTTGTCTGTCTACGCTCTTTAGCGCGAGTATTACCCAGCGATTGAAAGGGTGGATGCTTGTGTCCTGACGCGCAGAAGCACGCTGTCAGTCAAACAAAGAAAGCTTGCCTCTGAGTCGTTTTCCTGACACATTAGTGCATTTGCACTTCTCACACCCTCCTGCCCACCGCATTCACTTTGTGTGGGGCTAGACGCAGAGAGCGCACATGCTCATTAGCAGTCCAGCTTCACGTCAAGCAAGCACGCATCGAGCTACGATACGTCCCAAAAGCGCTTCCTCAACTGCGGCTTCTTCCTGCAGATTGATGCATACACGGTGCGTCACCACCGCTCACTAAAATTTAGTGACAACCCCGTCAGAATACCATACGCACGGATTTCGTTGACCGCGCTGCATGCTACGTCGGAAAGTTGCAGATACGCTGTCTACCCGCGCTTTGACGACTAGCGTTTGACACGGGTGCTGTTACCACAGCATCGCTGGTGCTGCTGCCGTGACCTCTTCGCCGCCGACACTGGTGCTCCACTTGTCCATGTCGGCACGCTTACTCATGTTGGGTGAAGTCCTGCGTTAGCAGCTGCGCTGTGCTGGTGCTGTGTTGTGGTAACACAAGCCTCGAGAACGATGTCAGCAACTCGGTGGTAGCCGCAGCAACAGCAACAGAAGCGACGGCAGGTAGCACGCACCAGCTGGAACGAGGAACGCACGTAGCTGAACCAAGGAGCGGCTGCCCCGCCACAGATGTTCTCGCACTTCTGGATGCCTGCTACAATGGTGGCGGGTCAAGCACAGCTATTTCACAAGGCAAAGAACACGCACCTGCATGGTCCTCAGCACGCATCTGTGACCACGCACAGCAACACAGCAGCTGTGCCACACTGAGCTGCGCACCACCAACCCAACAGGTGCACTGAGTGACATCCGTCATCTACGGGGCAAACGTAGCACGGCGGCTGCGCAAGCAGGCGCTCAGCTGGTGCTGGCTACAATCACTGCGGCGGCTGTTGCTGCGCGTGGTGCGGTTGCTGCGTCGGCCACTGCGACTGCCAGCAGTGGTGCGGATACTACGGCTCGTCCTCAGCTCGTGCTCACGATCCGGCAGCGGCCGCAGTAACGGCAGCCCGTCTTTGCTCTAGCACTGGGGAGGCACAGTGGCAGAAGCCAGAGCGCACCACGTCGGTAGAGGGAGCGGCGTGCCAGATGGTCTTTGAGTTGTGTGTCTTTGAACCCCACCTTTATTAATCCGTACGAAATCGACGAGATCAGCGGAGAATCCTCCTTGCTGGATTCTCTCCTCGCCTTGTCGCCCTTCGTTCGGCTTGCTGTTGACACGTTTCCACCAGCGCATCCTGCACACACATCCATTTTCCTCCCCTTGTCGGACGAACTACACGGCTCAGAAGACACCGTCTTCTCGCCCCGCACGTATTACGAAAAGATTCCCGTATTTGCCCTTTCTTTCTCGACAAAATGAGAGAGGTCATCTCAATTCACGTCGGCCAGGCTGGCATTCAAATTGGTAATGCCTGCTGGTAAGCCAAGCCGCACAGCGATCAGTTTCCGCACAAGTGCTGCTACGGCAGTGGCCATCTACCTGTGTAGACTGTACCGCTGCAGAGCCGTATACGGGCAGTTGCAGCAGACCACAGTGAAGCTACCAAACATCTAGCGAGTAGAAAATTAGTTTCACACATTCGCAGCGGCCAAAGCCCATGAAAAATCTGAAGCGTCCACTAATATCCGCGCGGGTAAATACACACAGTCGCGCGACCAGATAACGGCGTAGTCAGAAAATTTCCTACCTCCCACTGCATTCCCTTGGTGCACTAAATATGCTGCGGTGGAATGCAGTGATTAATTGCCATACTCGAACTTTTCCTGTTTTTGCTCAACGTGGTGAACGGTAACATCCGTAATGCGGGGCCGGCGCGCCCACAGTGCCTCTGCCTGTATAGGATGCCGTACAGGCAATGCGTGCCAGTACATCACCCTCAAATGCAGCGTACCGCAGGAAGACGAGATATTATTTCTTCAACTTAAGTTTCCCTTTCGAGTCCCGAACCTTAATTATGTCACACGCGCGTGCCTGTGTATCCCGTAGCTGCCCGCTGCGCATCCTCCGCTGCCTCTACTGTTTTGCGCGTTTCACGCCTACAGCAGTTTTGCACACTGTACGAATGTAATGCAAATCCGTTTCTACTACGTGTGGTGCCGCTCGTATGCACATTGTGCAACGGTACAACAATTTCGTGCGTCCGACATGCGCGCAGGGAGCTGTTCTGCTTGGAGCATGGCATCCAGCCAGACGGGCAGATGCCCTCTGACAAGACCATCGGCGGCGGTGATGATGCCTTCAATACCTTCTTCTCCGAAACCGGAGCTGGCAAGCATGTAAATCTACATATGGCAGGCCGTATACGTATGCAATGCTGTATTTACAGATGTAAACGCAATTTTACACGTTCGTAGAGCTCTATGTGTGTTTGCGCCAGTGTGTGTGTGTGTGTGTATCTTCGCGCGTTGCACTTTTATGCCACATTTTGTGCGTGTGTGAGCCTCGGACGAGATGGAATGGTTAAGATTGACCAGTTCCATTCATAGATGGTTAGCACGGAGAAGGCTCCCAACCCGACGGCGTCTGCGAACCAAATACATCTGCTTCCTACCTTGAAAGGACGTCTGTATTTTTTGATGGCAACTGTAGTCTCACTTTTTTCCGTGCACATACATTCACCAGATTGCGCCTTCACAGCGTCGCTCGTCTGTGGGAACGCGCGCAAGTCGATTGTGCTGCTGCATGTAGCTACTTCACCTCCGCCCTTGTTTGCCCTCCTTCCCTCCGCTTTGTTATTCCTGTTCACTGTCCTGTTTATATTTCCTGTGTTGCAGGTCCCGCGTTGTGTGTTCCTGGACTTGGAACCCACAGTGGTAGATGAGGTGCGCACAGGCACCTACCGACACCTGTTTCACCCTGAGCAGCTGATAAGCGGGAAGGAAGACGCCGCGAACAACTTTGCGCGTGGACACTATACGATTGGCAAGGAGATCGTGGATCTGTCCTTGGACCGCATCCGCAAGTTGGCCGACAACTGCACGGGTCTGCAAGGCTTCCTTATGTTTAATGCGGTAGGAGGAGGCACCGGCTCGGGTTTGGGATGCCTGCTGCTGGAGCGTCTGTCTGTGGACTACGGCAAGAAATCAAAGCTGAACTTCTGCTCGTGGCCATCTCCGCAGGTTTCTACTGCGGTGGTGGAGCCATACAACTCTGTTTTATCTACTCATTCCCTGCTGGAGCATACCGATGTGGCCGTTATGCTTGACAACGAAGCTATCTACGATATTTGCCGGCGAAACCTCGATATCGAGAGACCTACGTACACCAATTTGAACAGGCTGATAGCGCAGGTGATTTCCTCGCTGACGGCGTCGCTGCGATTCGATGGAGCTCTCAATGTGGACGTCACAGAGTTCCAGACCAACTTAGTGCCTTACCCACGTATTCATTTCATGCTTTCCTCCTATGCGCCGATCATCAGCGCAGAGAAAGCGTACCACGAGCAACTGTCGGTGGCAGAAATCACCAACTCTGCTTTCGAACCAGCGTCGATGATGGCAAAGTGCGATCCCCGACACGGTAAATACATGGCTTGCTGCCTTATGTACCGAGGGGACGTCGTTCCTAAGGACGTGAATGCTGCCGTAGCTACAATTAAAACAAAGAGGACAATCCAGTTTGTCGACTGGTGCCCCACGGGTTTCAAATGCGGCATCAACTACCAGCCTCCCACAGTTGTGCCCGGTGGGGATCTGGCTAAAGTGATGCGTGCCGTATGCATGATCAGTAACAGCACCGCCATTGCGGAAGTATTCAGCCGCATGGACCACAAATTCGATCTGATGTACGCGAAGAGAGCTTTCGTCCACTGGTACGTCGGAGAAGGTATGGAAGAGGGAGAATTCAGCGAGGCACGCGAAGATCTCGCCGCCCTCGAGAAAGACTACGAAGAAGTTGGCATTGAAACTGCAGAAGGGGAAGGCGAGGAAGAAGGATACGGCGAAGAGTACTAAACTGACGTGCGCCGCTCTGTCGACCAGTTCGTCTTTTAGGTGAAATGCCCATCCAGTCCGAGAAGCGTTTTCTTCTAAAGAAGCAATGCCGTCAACGTCCCCGGTGTAATTCAAGAAATGTTCTGCCGAGACGCACAAAATCTAGACAGTCTCCGATGTGACTGACACCCGCATCTCACCCGCAATACGTGGACCACAGAGGGAAGCAGAAGCACGGGAACTTTTGACGGGAGTGAATTTCTTTTTGGGGACAGCATATCTGGGGATGAGATTCAATAGAACATTTAAGAAAACAGCTACCTTCAATACTAGCTTGTCTGTCGCTATTGATGTTACCCAAAACGATTCCTACGTGCTTCCTTCTAGACGTATACATACGAAGCCTGTGTCTTCCGTGGGACACATGTACGACGCAACGACATAGTCGTCTGCAACTCATTTGATACTGCGACCAAGTTTGTTACGTGTTCAACTTTTGTAAACTTCCTGCCCGCTACGCTGAGGTCCTGATGTCGACTTTTCTTCACCGGCCTGCAGCTGCGCTTCCCAGACGCACCCATTGAGTCCCCACGGACGTGGTTACCGAAGCAGTGGATCAACCAGAAAGGCATCTCTTGTTCCGATACGCCCGCCAGTGCTGCGCTTCGCTCACGCAAACTTTCCCTTCTGGATACGACACCGCATTTTTTGTATCATCCTCGTATTGACTAGATTATGCTAGGCGTGTCAGGTTCTGACCATATTACACTCTCTGTGTGGTGATCAACGGCGACCCCCCACGGGTGGTGACTCGTAGTTGATTCCTCGTTGTGACGTGCGTATTACAGTGGCGTTAGCCTGATTTTGCCGCTAGTACAGCTTGTAATTTCGTCTCACCATCTGAAGGTAGCGACACTTACTCTGCGAAGCGAAGCAGCGGAAGCCGGTAAAGCGCCAGAACAAACTCACAGTTGTTCGTGACGTCGAGACACACGCATATTCATCTACGTCTACAGATGTTTATCTCTTTTAACGTACTTCAGTGAAAGGCTGGCGCCACAGACTTCGTCGCGTGTCAGACGTCGTCCACAGCGCTACGACTTACGTGAGCCACCGCAAGCGACGACTCCCGCTGTGAAGCTGCTAGCGCCAGCCTGCTGATAACGTCGAGACAACCTTGTACTGATACACGCCTCTTCGTGATACATCGCGGCAGCACTGATGTTCTGCTCATTCGGCGAAGCGAGCACTAGTTATTTTTGAAGCGGGCGAGGCGTAACAAAAGTGCCCCTGAAAAGCGCGCGTGAAGGGAACTGAAACTCCCACTCTTACAGAAAAGAGGAAGACTGCAGAAAACGTGTCGCACGATCCCGTTCGTAGGCCAGGGAGCTGCCTTGCTTACATACAACTTACTCTGCGCGTGTGTAATCCGCGTACAATGTACAGCTACCGGGAATAGAGGTGACTGTGTGATGTTTCACATCACACACCGCCCACTGAGCACATCCCGCAGAACGTGACCAATTTTCAACAGCCACACACACATCACCAGTGCCTCCTGAACAAAGGACAAAGTTGCTTCTTAGTTGCTGATGTGTCACGTATTTGTAGTTGTGCTTTCTTTTTATGTGAGCAGAAGACGTCCTCTGGGAATGGCTCGACCACACGCTGCACGAAAGTCGGGCAGACTCTGAATCCAATGTATCAAATGCTGCGCTGAATTCGCCTGGAGTACGTATGCAACTGTCTACTGAAACGCGTGTACGTGTATCTGCATGTGTGGCCGAAAAAAGCAGTATTAGCACTGCTATGACGACGACGACTAGAAAACGCGACCAGCAAACCAGCTCGGGCTGCTCGACTACTCACCTACTTTTGTCCGTGAAGACCGCGCCTTTGAACACAGCCAGCGTTCCACGAAGGACAGATTAAAATTTGTCGTGAGCCGCTCTCTCAGCGAAGAAAGCCACTACGGATATGCGCACGTTGGTAACACTGCGCTCCAAGAGCAGCGACGCTGTAGGTGACCCGTTCTACTGCCTCGGCACAACAGAATTTCGTGGACGTGCTACGCGGACTGCCTAGTGTTTGCATACCGTAACCGTTGCCCCCCCCAGCATGATTTCACTGGGTGTGCTACGAACTAACAGGTCGTATCCACGAACAACTCTGGCCAACAAAGTGTAGACCCATGCGCGGCGCTCGGCTTCAGCGCTAAATTGTCAAACCGTAGACCTCGTTCTCTCGCACTTTATGCATTTGTGGCATTTCGGCTTGATCAAATCTTAGGCCTTCCCTCTTAATGTGAAACATATTATTATTCACCTACTACTACTTGTAGAAGTGCATATGCATGCGGCTGTCTGAACGGTCGCCATCACAGATGATACGTATATTCGGACTTGTGTGTGACAGGGCAGGGAGTGCTGCCTGCTGCTCACGCCGAATAGAAATAGAGGGACAGGCTGTCCAGTTCGGTGACGTCTGAACTGACACTTCCAACCTTCCAGGTACTCACGCGCGCTCGCCCGTGCTTGTGCAGGCCATTCATGACACGCGTGTATCCACGTGTGGAGTTGTGTGCAGAAGTGTTGTACCACCCAAGCGCATATGGGCAAGCTGGTAACTACCCAAATGGCAAGTACGCGTGTTGTCCTCCGGGCGTGTAGTGCGAGCGTATAAGTATTTCGCGAGGAGATACACGTGGACGTAGGGTCTTCTGCAAGCACTCCGAGTGAAAACGTGCGGGGAGAATATTGATCCGTATGTGTGCTGGGGTTCAAACACATACTCACGAAGTCATGCCTTCAACGTGAGAGGCAACAACCTGAGGTTTAATGCATAAAACGTTTCACCTGTCACCCTGCACGTGATTGGTTTAATCGTCTGCCCTGAGTGGTTGTTCGATACAGAAATACCTCTGTGTTCGTGACACTCTCTAGAACCACAAAGAAAACTACCCTAGCTCGCATACCGCCAGGAAACAAACACGGTCAAAGGTCGCGGAGATGGAAACAAAACGAAACTTCGTTCGTCACATACATGTAAGTGCGGTCCAGCCGTATATGTATACGTATACATATACACACATTCAAAACATGGGTGCGCACACGTGTCCGCTTGACGGCTGCAGTAGCCGTTCTGACGAATCAATCGGAGCACCGTCGTACAAGAGAGGGCGAAGTCGGACGATTTCAACGCGGGCGAGGCAGCTACACGAACGCCGCGTTGTTGATTAACATGCGCTTGGTCACTTCAAGGGAAATACGTGTTTGCTTCTCTGTGTGCCCACAAGCAGGTAGGTACTCAAATTTCACACAATGACAGACACCTGCGCGGTTTCACCTGCAGATGCTGTCGGCGGGCAAAGTCGTACGTATGTGTAACAGTAAGACGAATATGCTGAACCATTCGTTGTTGTCACTAGTTTCCCGGATTCTGGTTGCTCTGACCGGGGGCACGGAGTCCGCAGATGGTGCCTCGAGGTTCTTCGCTGAGACAACTCCACCTGTACCGACTACTTGTTCGATACATTGATATTCCAGTCTCGACGCCGGTGTGTGCGTGGCAACGAACTGCTGTAAGTGTCTCAAACTAGAGACAATATGGTCGGGAGCTTCCCAGGAGGTCATCAAGGCTTTCCTCGTGAGAAACAGCAGATGACATCGCATGCTTTTTCATAATACAGAAGCTGCAGCTCCAAAAGTGAGTATGTCGACGTGCGCTTACCAGAACCAGGGCGTACGAGCAAGCCCTTGGCAAATTGTAACTGACTTTGGTGGTACGTGCAAGTTCACCATACTGTGACCAAAGATATCAGCACCTAGCATTAAGGTGGATGCTAGCTCAGCGCTGAACGGAAGCGTTTGCCGGACAAGCCTCTGCAGTGTGTGGAGGACGCGGGGAAAGTGTTCTTTACGGCACGTCGCAAGCGGAATATACCGGCATTTTATCTGGCGAAAGGCACAGTACAAAAATTGGTTCGAAGCACCATTGGTCTAACGCAATGTGCAAATGCGCTCTTTAATACGCGGCCACCGGGTCCAAGTTTCCGCTCCGTCGAGAACGTAAGTGGTATGCGGCCAGTGCCGCGTTCAGCTCCCGAAGACATTTTCGGTGTCTTGCGAACAAATTCTAGTGGGCTTCAAAAGTAGTAGTACACTAGGAACTCTAGTGCGCGGTGAGTGAACTCGTTCAGCCAAGGTTTTCTTTCACACTACGTATGGGAAGATAGAGATTGTAATGCGCATTGCTTTAGTGGTGCAGCTGTACGATAGCGTGATTTTGACAAGTGGGTAGCTGCCTCTGGGTTTTTGTGGCCACGTCTTCTGCCGTCTGTAGTGTGACTCTGGTCTGGATCCTTTTTACGTAGGAATGTGGGTTTGACCAACGGAGATGCCCCCCGCGACGAGCCATTACACGACTGCAGAGAAGATACACGCGTGAGACGGGACACGCAGGTACAATGGCTGAGGACAGTACACGTCACCTGGCCATTTGGCCTACAGGAATGGCTGGTTGTGCAAGGCGTTGATACAGCTTTGTCTCGTCGTTGGCAGGGGATTGCTTAGCGACGCAGCATTCCCCGAAATGCATGTGCGTGTGTAGTATGGCACAGAACGACGGCGGAGGTACCTGTCCACCACGTGCACAGGTGAACGGGTATCCTACAGACACCTGAGGAATAGAACAACTGAAGCAAGGTTCTCTGTCACGCTCGACGACAGCAGGTTAGAAACCTCGCCCACAGTTGCTTACTCAGAGCTCTCCCGCAGAAAATCCCTGCAGTCTCTTTGGCGTCCCACACTCTCGAGCATGCATTCAAAACCTCTACAAGACGAGGTTCCCTCGATTTCAAACTTTGTGCAGTCATACACCACATGCATATTTACCACCCAATACGCCCAAGCACAGGAGCTTAGTAATATTTCACCTGCATGTTCATAGGGAAGGGGGTACATCAGCAGTTTTTTCGTGAGACACAAACCGCTAACTGGCACATTATCTGTCTCTATTGACTGTGTGCATCAAGGCAAAAGCATGCGTGTATGTTGCACGTATACCTTATTTAATTTACACTGTTCTTTTCAGACGCATTTGGTACTATGCAGGTGTGCAATCCATACCCAACCTTACTACGTATACCTGCTCTGCTCGACGCTCACTCGCTACGAAGTCTTTTTATAGGGAGTTCGGATAACGAGGAAACGTTATTCGTAGGTGTAAGGAAATGCACCGACTGCAGACAAGTCGAAGTCTAAAAAACTACAGCTTTGCCTGCTTGCTTGCAGACGTGTGCCAAAAGGACGAGACAGGAACGCTGTCTAAATGCCGCTGCAGCAACCGCGCGGCAGTTGTAGGCGAAGTGTATAGAGTTCCTGTAGTTGAATCCGCTTTAGTACGGAGTCCATGAAGAAACGAGTGCCACACACCACGTTCCCATGTACTACTGTATTTGCTCGGCCACCTCATGCCCTCAGTGATAAGTCAAATGTCACGTGCCTTGGTTCTACCTAGTTCTCAGCATGCAAGTCCACCAGCAGCGAACCAGGCATATCGTTCGTGGCACTGTCTTTTAAAAGCCGTTCTTGCACGTAGCCAAGGATAATGTTCTACCGTGATATTTGAACTGGTGTGTCATCTGCAGAAGTCAAGTAACAGAAGATTTTGACTCACATTCTTACGAATGCCGGCGCCCTCCGAACAATCGAATTTGGTCGATGAGTTATACAGAGGTCGCACGTGCGTGCATGTTAAATGCACATCGACACTTTGTATTCAGACCGAGTCGAGCGGCGACCAGAAATTGTGTCGCTGGGCACGACATTCGTCATTCTCAAGGCTTCCTCACTTGAGTTGCATTTCCCTCAATTCAAAGTCAGAAAAGCGTCGTCGACGTTTGCTCTACCGTGCAGTGGTGCATGAACTCAAGGCGTAGTGCGCTCCTTCCTTGAACTCTCTTCGTCGTTTTATTGCCATAGATAGCGGGGACATCCTCTGGGTTAGAAACGGGAAAGTCCGCTGAACAACGCAGATCAATGCGCGAACTCCACTACACACTGTGTACTTGCGAGCAACCTTATACACTGTCATTTCCCGACTTCTTGCAGTTTACCTTATTCTAAGGACATCGTGAGTAGTGTCTGTCCACCAGACGGAGATTTACATCATTGGTCCGTCTGCTGTGCTACACCTCCTCCGCGTAGTGGTGCCTGAAACCTCTTTCGCATTATGAAATACGCAAACGTGCAATGTATTATCAAACTCGACGCCGTCGCCTACGTGCGTGCAGCGAGTAGAATTTGCAAAGCACGCTGTGTTGGGTAATTGAGGACTCTGTAGAAAAACCGACACCAAATACGACTTCATCTCTACGTGTGCTCACGCTGCAGGAGCCCATTGGTTTACTTTGCCGTTGCAAGCTGTACGCCTAACTTGATCGCTGGTTCCTCGCTTCTTTTATACCTGCGTCTGAGCATGGTCTCACGAGCACCACTTCCATTGATGTATCAAGGATGGTTGAACTGACATTCAGTACGATTCTCCGTCGATCTGCTGCAGTTCTGCGGAAGCGGCAGAGCGCGACACGCAGCTTGAGTTTCTCAAAGTCATGTGCTAATGTGAGGCAGACATGGCAGGGCGAAAATTATAAAGGCGCGGCAGTTGAACACATGCGCATCCTGAGTGAAGAAGTGGCGAATTCTACAGACACTACTCTCAGGAGTTCGGAGAACACAAAAATTGAAGAAGCAACAACCGTCTGTAACGCGGAGTCAAAAAAAAGTCCTTCAATATCTGCGGAGGATCTCCGCTACCACGTTACGCATATCATAGAGAACGGAGAAGATATCGATGGGTTACAAGAAGGATTAGCTCAACGATTACCTAACGTTGAGGTTAGCGCCATTTGTAATTAAAGGCAACAATACGCTGAGACTTGGTTGGGCGGTTGCAGATTCGGAGACGCAATCGTGAGATGGAGGTAAAAGTGACTTTGTCGCCACACTGAAAAACTGCAAGCGGGTCTTCTCATCGTCGTGACTGATGTAGGTTTAGCAGCAGCTGGCTCTAGGCCCTCTATTGTGCCCAGAGGCAAAAAATGGTAGTGACAGGCGGAGGTCCCTGTGCAATGGAGATCAACAGCAACTACCGATGAACGACTGGTTTGCTTTATGGTCCGACATACGGGTGCGAGAATGTGCTCGTATACATATATACATATATGTATAAATACATGTGTGTATAACATCCTGTGACTTCGCAGTGCTGGCAATCATTTAAGAAGGATGTGCGGCACGTCAAGACCCTAGTACCCGTGGAGATGAAGCGCGTGAATGCAACACAAATAATTAGTTTCTTCCTTCACGCTTCCTACGTATGACAAACGTTTCTTTCTGTCATTCTGTACGAAGGTAGTTGCCGAGATCCAAACACCACCTTTGACACCAGTTTTGTTCTCAGAGGCGCTCACGAGATTTCTGTAGTGTCCGCGCTCAACGCACGTGTTATCCACGACTGAGTTCAAGAACCTCCCGCCTTTATAACAGGGTTGGGTTACCACCAAGATTTCTCCGACTTCCAGTGCGTAAATGGCCACTGGTGTAGCACCCAACATGGGCTCTTCGTATTAAATGATGCATGCATGAGTGGGGGCGCAGTAGACCTTGTATCCAACAACAATAGGGTACTGTCAGATCAAATTTTGAGCCTCGCAGCAGCCTCTGATCGTCCTACTGCTTCACTTCGCCGCAGGTAGAGTGGTACAATTTGTAGAAGTGTAAAACTACATTTAAGTGTCACAAAGCAGCTATTACGGTTAGACCTACACATAGGTGTATACGTATATACACGTGTGTGTGTGTGACCGTGTATCCGAAAAGCGCGGCAGTGCTCTGGGAAAGTGGTAAAACGCATACGCGCAGATATATATGTATACGTACATTCGTTTTTAATATCTGTGCAGGTTGAGTTTTTATGATGACGACTGTAGCAAATGTCTCCACTTCAAAGTGTCACCACCTGTAGGACGTTAACTTTCTCTGACAGCCTTATTCACCTTGGTTTCCGCTTCAGGTACTGTATCTGTTTGACAATCGATTATCTGAAGTTGTTGGCCTGGGGCTGTGGTCTCGCCTGCGGAGAGTGTATCTTCAAAACAATTTGATCCGCTCGTTGCGGGGGGCCTTTGACAACCTTCCTTCTTTAGAGGAGCTTAACGTGGACGGCAACCGTATCCAGAGACTGGAGGGCTTGACTGCGTGTACTTGTTTAACTCGTCTTTCACTGGCGAACCAGCAAACCACCAAGCCACTGACATTTGACCTTGAGTCGCTGCGAGCTCTGTCCAAATCACTCCGTCTTCTAAACATATCGCACAACAGGGTTGAAGATTTGCGTCTCCTTGCAGTTTTAGGAGTGTTGGAGTCTCTTGAAGCTGCTTTTAATGATGTGCGAGGACTGGAGGTCATCGGTGTAGTCTTAGCCGGGTGTCGACACCTCAAAACTTTGAATCTCTGCAACAATCCGGTGAGTAGAACGCCAAAACGGCGTCAATACCTAAGATATATTCTGCTTCACGCCTCTGGAGAGCTCTGCGACCTGGACGGGAGAAGAGTCGCAAATGTTCAGAGAGCGTTTATTCAAGATATGCATCGCTATCTAAGATGCCCCCAGCGGCAGCGGACACATGAGACCGCAGCGTCAATAGGCGAAGAGGCAGTCTGGGTAGAATGAGTGGTTTCTGCAGCCGAGGAAGCGAAGAGGACACCAGGGAAAGCGGCAGCAGCGGTGGCGCTGACAAGAAAGCAGAATAAGGAGCAGGAGATGCGGAAGCAGGATCAGAAGACGAGGGACCGTCACCAGCAGCAGGGGGAGAAAGTAGTAGCGCGAACGACGGCAGTGGGTCGAAAACGGTTGCAGGTACTGCTAAGCCGCTAGACCTTGTCAAACTTCATGCGGTTGAACAGATTCATCGCCCGTAGTTGAACCAGAACTACTAGAACTTCACTGCCCGTCCCGTGCCGGCTACCCCAGTGATGGTGAGAACTCCTGTAAAGCGCATTAAGGGCACGACCGCAAACGGAATTTTCGCGCTGACCTACGAGCACCGCAACATGCAAAGAATACTTTGTATGGAAGGTGTCTTCCGAGGCTACGTGCACGTGATGTCAGTGCCCTGCTGGGACGAAGGTGACTTCATGGCCTTTCTGAACAGACACTTGTCTCCAGTAAATGGTGAGGCGGTGGTACCTCCTCGATTTTGAGGTTTCACGAGCTTGTGACTGTGTAAGAAGCACGACGGCAAGGAGCCGCCGCGCGTGGTGCGCAATTTTTCTGCCCTTCCTGCATGTTCGTCTCATTCAGGGTTTTTCCCCTTTTTCTCTCTGCAATGAGTGCGCATCATCGTCTTTCATAGATGCAGCATCCGGGTGCGGAGAACCTACGTCACAGCCGCTGACTACGCAGTCTCAGGATGGGTGATACCACCTGGTGATCTGGACCGAGACACGCTCTTAAGGACTCGTTCGCGGTCCTTTGAACACAACCGATGTCCACCTGCTCTAGACTTTGGAGGCGCTTCTCCACTTCGACAGGTGTAAATTTGGTCTGGGATGAAAGTGTCGGTCACACGTGAAGCCGGAAGCTACGATAGTCGTACAAGTTCGTGCACGCCTATGTATATACGTACACGTCTGCGTGGAGCGTTCCATGGTCAGTGTACTGGTGACATATGGCATAATTTGCCTACACAGGGCACCGAGTTGCACCATGAACTATTGTAGCAGCAACAGCAGGTGGACCTCTCTAACATAAGGAGCACCCAGACACACAAGTGCAGTATTTATACTGACCGCAAAATGCTCACCCGACTCCAAGACGGCAGCGCCAAAACGGAATCCAGCAAGGACATTTTTCGACTACTACAAATTTTTTCCTACCTCAAAACACAAGCGAGTAACTTCACCCTAGTGTACGTGTATGGCTGTGCCAGCATGCCCTTGTGGATGCTTCACGCCACACACACGGACACAGAGGCACTGACACGCACGCACGTAAACACACATACACAGATAGTGGTGCCAAGGCAGGGACTGCAGATAGGGACGCAAGAGGACGAATGTGGAAAACAAAGTTGACATTTAAGAAAAAAAGTGCCGACCGCAAACCTGGTATCCCAGTTGAGCTGTCGGATTGTTTCCGATCACGTACACCCGGGTAAATATGCAGGGATACACGTATATATGCTAAGTTACTAAGAGTAAGCTCATTGTGTGCCCTTCACAAATTCCACAACGTGCGGACCCACACTCGCGCTAATTGCGACTGAATACTACAAATTCAGCCAAAATACATCTCCTCCTGCATATCTGTCCCCTTATACGCCCACAAGAAAACACACTGTAGACACACATGCATTTACATGCGTGAAAATATAAACATGCTTACATCTACGTGTCACGGTACCGTGGTTTTCGTGTTTGATCTGCGCATCCAAATCGCATAGTTCAGTACCCTGTCCTCAAGCAGAGCTTGGTGTGTGTGTCACACGGGAATATGTTAACCGAAACTCCCGTGCCGGACTGTATAATCCAGTGCACGTAGTTGAAACTACGTCCATCTACCCCGCAAACATGTACAGGTGAATTTTTAGGCCACCTGCCTAGCAAACAGTACGTAATAGTTAAAATTCCAGCTTAAGGCTCCGCTCATAGATATTCAAGCTGCTAGCGTGCTGCTTCGCAGACAACTAAGTCGATGAGCTGCACGCAGCATTTCTGAGGGAAAGAAATTGAAGAAACTTGCGGCAGTAAGTTGCTCCGCGCCGACTGTGGACTCCTGACATTCCAAATTAACAGCCGTGAAGCTGCGGCCGTAGTAAGAGAAGAAAACTTGTACACGGGTCGGCTGTGTGCAACATTAACTTCTTCAGTACAATAAAGACTGCCTTTCCCTACGGGTTCGCTCGATCCAGCAAGGTTGAGAATGCAGCTGTCTCCGGTGGCGTCCTCACCCAAGTCTAGAAGAGTCTACACAGCAAAGAATGACTCTTCAAAAGAACCTTCTGCTGTGACAGACGATGATTCCGAATGTGTCGTTGCTGTGAGGCTGTGTTCTGGAGTAAATTTTTGACAGTAAAACGCAAGCGAATTTGCACTCCTTGTCGCGCAGGCGGCGCTGCGCGTGTATTTGTATACACGTACATTAAGCACGAGCGCGAAAGTGTAAAAGTATACGGATACTTAGATCTCATGTATGCAGCAGCATCCCCCGATGCACGTACGCATAGGTGGCACCCCCGTGGCAACAAACATTTTTATATACACTCTCGCAACTATATGCTGAAACCACAGCAATGCGTACGTAACAAGTTGCTGTCCACAGGAGGGAGGAATGTCTGAATTTATGATTTGTCTATGTATACCACTTGACTTCTCCCAGAGGAGGTGTGTGATTCCTCTGGATTTTCTCTATCGTCTGGTGCTGTCGTTCTCCCGTAGTGCACGAGGACCTCAAAAAGGCAAGCGTGTAAACATACGGCAACCGCTGCACGTGCTCAATCTGAACAGAGACGTGGAACGTGGTATACGCATGCAGGACCGTCGTCTAATAGAAGGCGGCATCCACTAGTCAAGACCGGAGTGCACCACCTGTACACAAATGCGAACGTGTGTCGCAGACGTATATACACGTATACATAGTTGCGGACGTGTATGTAAAAATGTACAACGCATACCACCCTGAGGACGACTTGTTCGGTGCCTGTTACAGAAATGTCTACGTAAATACAGGCGTGTCCTTGAGTACTTTGTCCACACTACTTAAACCACATACATGTAATTGTGACGGTGGTCCACTGTAACGGGTCACTGCTGCATTGACTTAATTTTTGTTGTTTGTATGGTAACAATGTATAAGAAAACGGGGCAGATACTAAGAAGCCTCCAACCGCCCCACCGCGCTCATAACTTCGAGTATGCTATTTTCTACTCATTCAGAGAGTGAATCAAGTCGAGGTGTACATCCGCAGGTAGAGGTCAGTTGTGGAAAAAGAATACTGTATTGAAAGATGTATGCGCCTTTTTGCGCACGATGAGAAGCGTTATTTATGCGCCTGTACATGTCATGGACAGAGGCGGCTTACGTACACACATACTTACTTTTGCGGTGTACAGTGATTGCCAGTTACCTGTCTACTATTAGCCGTTAACCGAGGCACATGAAGAAACACGAGTGGGAGCGCGGTGCTCCCTTTCAAGAGGCAGATACAGTGCTTTGATATGCGACGCATCGCTGACCGGGGCACTCCCTAGCAGTCCCCGTGCAGCTGTGGCCTCAGTTTAGTATTTGTTCACACTTACATAACGATTTAAGAGCGCAGGTGCACCTTTACCTCAATAAAAGAATACAGGTGTGTGCGCACGTGTGTACGAGCAGACACACATAAAGATCTGCAGAGGAGTGCGGCAACGACCCCGTGTATTGGTGTAGAAATATTCATACATTCACGCATATATACGTATGTGTATTTCCACCTATGTATCAGATGATGCGCATCTTTATCTGCAGATGAAACGGTGTGTAGGTGAACGTGTTATTTGCAGGAACCTCAAGAGTGACGGTAGAAGCAGATAGCCGCATCGCCACATTTGGTCACGCGGAAACCTGCCACCATCGGCGACCTGCGAAAAGATTCCCCGATGGATCTTCCCACTACGTCCACGAGCACATCTGTCGTTTATTTATCTATTCAGATCAAGACAAAGCATTCAACAGTGCATTTTCGTGAGCTGGCTTCCAGCAGTTGCTATACGGTAGGTGTGACCTGCGACCAGCGTATGCAGTCCACTTCCCTTATACCTGTGCCACATACGTAAATACGTGCGCACACGTGTATAACTCTGCATCTACCTATTTGTGTGTGTACACATGGTACTGGTGAGTCGTGAGCTTTCTTCACAGATGTGAAGCGCGGTGTTACCGGTATGTATACAAATACGGTCGTGTGTCTTTGCAGATGCAGCCCGATGTGATCAGTAGGAATACAAATGTGCAGGTATTCCTTGTGAAGTACGCGTACGTATCACACACGTGATGTGGACGAACTACGGCAGCTCCGTGCGAAGAGAGGGGAGGTTGGCGCCCCTCCCTTTTTGTGTAACTTTGTAGGGGCGCTCGCCAGTTCAGCAGGAGGGGAAATAGCCACTGAAATCATCCTAGTTGTAGCAGCAAGGCGCCGGCAGGAGCCGCACGCGGCATGAAACCAGCGGTCCGGCGGCGAAATTCTGCTTCCCCTTTGTAAACAATCCGCTGCTGCCTTCTTTTGGGCTGTTCGTGGGCTTCCGGTTTCCTGCTGCATATACGTGGCTGCGGGCGGCACCGCAACAGCTCCTGCGGGCCGACGCACATTTTGCTGGGGCCCTCTGGAGTGCGACAGCAGAAGAGGATAAACTGTCTTCTGCACCCGCCGAGATTTGCAGGCGATGAGGTTTGCTGCTGTCTTTGTGTGTACATGCGTGGCTTGCCGAAATGTGCTGTACCACCAGACCAACGGAGCACCCACAGCAGTACCAGTAGCGGCAGCAGCAGCCGCCCAATACAAGCCTTGCTGTAGCCGCCGCCCGCGAGTAAACTATGAAAAAAAAAAGTAGCAGCAGCAGCTGCAGCGTTAGGCGGCGCATGTTGTCTGATGCAGCAGCAGCAGTAGGCCCCGCGGGTCACACGTTTCTCAGCGAAACAAACGCGAACGCACTGGGTATATTACCATGCCGCACATCTGTGAGAGTTTTGGTGCGTCGCTATAGAATGGTGTGTCAGTGTGTATTCTTTTTTTTCCCACCTTGTTGTTCCTCCTTTTCCTTCTTTTGCGTATCTCTCTTGGATTTCAACGGACTGGGCGCCGTGTTTCCCCGAAAGCCAACGAAGAGAAGAGCCTCCTTTTCCTTCTTTTGCGTATCTCTTTTGGATTTCAACGGACTGGGCGCCGTGTTTCCCCGAAAGCCAACGAAGAGAAGAGCAACAACCGCCGCTTCTCCACGCCACACCGTGCGCGGGCGTGCCAGTACCGCCATCCGGCCGTGTGTTACCGCGACGTAGAAAAAACAGCCTCGACCACCCGTGGGGCGTTGCGCTGCAGCTCTCTAGCCATTTCGTGCTTCTCCGCACAGCTAGAAACATCGCTTGTTGTGTTTCTATCTTCGCCCCGTCTTGCTTCGGAAGCTGTTTCCCAACGAAGACGGAGGGACCTGCGTGCACCGACGCCTCCAGTAAAGAGCGCCTGCACAAGGGGACCCGGAGCCCGTTGGGTGGGGGCTGTAATTGCATCACACTAGTGCAGTATACTCCTACTGCCTTGTTTTTGTTGGTGCCCTTGTTCTTGGCACTTTTCGTTGTGTTCTGCTGCATGACCGCGCCGCGGCTGCTGTCGTGCTCGTTACCCCCTCTTCTTCCGCCCCTGCTGAGAAGCTCATTTCTGTTCGAACGCGTTCACGTGCAGCACGCGTGGCAAAGAAAAGCGCAGCGCGGTCGGCACATCAACACGAGTAGTCGCTGCCGCGCAGAGTCGCGCCAGTAACAACGCAGCAGCTGTTACACAGAAAAGGGCACCTGCTCGAATGCCTCACCAGAAGCAGCAGCAGCAGCTCCATCAGACCAGCAGCAGCAGCAGCTCCGCCAGCCCAGCAGCAGTAGCAGCTCCGTCAGACCAGCAGCAGCAACTCGTCAGAGAAACAGCAGCTCTGTCACAGGGTGGCGGACGGCACCAATTTAGAGAGGCGCGAGCGTTTCGACAGCAGTCGCTGCTCGCATTCCACCAGCAGCAGCAACTGGAGAGGAACAAGTCACATCCCCACAGCAGGGGCAGCGGCTCCTGCGTGGGCAGCAGCAACGTCAAATAGAGCAGCCGGGCCAGCCGTAGCGTGTTTTCTGACTGAACTGCACCAGCACCGTGCCTCACGGCGCAGCCGCAGCTGCTTCCGTAGCAGTGGGGCGACAGCTGTCGCGACGGCAGCAGAGCGGCTGCCTCAGCAGCAGCCCCGCCCAAGTTCAGACGGCAATAGATGCGGAGAAACGTAAGTACGTCTCTCTATAGGTAGAGAGTACGCACACGCATGTATATTTGCACATGCCACAGTATGTATCTGTAGAGACAGAGAACTTCCTGGAGTGGTTGTGTGCGCAGTAACAGTGGCACGGCAGTCTGCTTGGCGGCAGACGCGGCTCGGAGGGCAGCGGCGGGCCTCCCGGAGCAACGCAGTGCAGGAGAAGAACGGACAGCGGCAGAGACAGGAGCAGAAAAGAGGCGAAGAGGCGGCAGCAAGTCCTGTTATACAGCGTCCAACGCAGCCGCAAGGGAGCAGCAGCGGCAAGGAGAAGAGCAGCAGCTGAAGGAGCAACGGCAGCACCAGGAGGACGGTCAGGAGAGGAAACGCCGCAGCAAAACAGGTCCAGCAGCAGTAGGAGAGCAGCAGCGGGAGCACGAGCAGCAGCAGCAGGTGCCACAGGTCGAGGAGCACCGGCAGCAGCCACCAGGCAAGGAGCAGTAGCGCGGCTCGAGAGGCAGCCGCGGCAGCAGAAGAAGGGATCTCTCGCGAGGCCCAGGCGGAGAGGAGCAAGGGAGGGGGACGGAAAAGAAAAGAAGCTGCCGGAGACAGCACCATGTCCGTCTTGAATTTGATCACCGGAGGCCGAGCCGTGGAGGATTTGTGGCGCTACTCGGAGAAAGCCGATATGGGCGGGGTGCGTGGTTGGCTGTGCCTTACCTACTACGAAGAGCTGCGGGAAAAAGTGCGCGCAAATCTTCTGCCGTGGACTTCTCTCTACTTGCTGAATCCCCGGTGCAGCTGGGAAGACATCCAGTACATTTTTGGTGTAAGTCTGGACATCCTTGCGTCTCTCCACAGATCTGCATGCGCCGATATCATCTACGTCTGCTCTTGATATATCCAGGGAGAATAACGTGTAAGGAGGGGTTCCTGCGGGTGGGAACACACACACACACACACAGACACACACCCGTACACACACGCATGTGTACGTGCATGCACACATATATGTCCATACCCAAGCATGTATACGCAAATAGAGCTGCAATAACTGGCGATACCCTCCCCATATAATATACATGTATATGTATGTATATGTCTCCATGCACCTGTGTGGGGGTGTGTATACGTGTGTGTCTCCGGCTTCCTCCATATATGTGCAGAGATAGACAGGCAAGCGCTGATATGTAGGCGTTCTCCACGTCCTTCACATACACGGGCGGGCTGGAAAAGTCCTTTCGTTTGCCCTCCTGTCCTCCCCGTCGGCCCTTCGTTTCTCTTCTTCCCGTCCTCTCCTCTTCTCGGATGAGCCTTCACCCCCTGCATGCAGGCGCCGCATTCTTCACAAAGCAGAGCGACACACACCGCTGTGTGGAGTGCGCCTTTTTTTGTCTCCCCCCGCTACTTGTGAGTGATACGAAGGAATTCCTTTATCTGTATGTGTCCATGTGAGAGACCGCGTTCACGCATATATTTGTGTGTACACCTCCTCCAGGGCGACGACTCTTCTCTCCGTATAGTCACACACGTATGGGGATATACGTATTTGCCGCAGGACTATGTATATGTGTATATGTACACACTCTCAGACGCACAAGCAGGCGCCTACATATCTGCCCTCCTTGCGCGCCTGCACACGTAGATATATACACGTGGGCCTATTTGTAGGAACTTACGTATGTGTGTGCCGTGTACGTGTTCACATACTATATATATATACACACACACACACACGCCCACAAGCGTGCGCCTACACACATGCCTGCTTTGAGTCCACAGTTCTATATATGTGAAAGTGTGTATACACTAATAACGTCTACATGTGCGCATGTACATATCTCTTTATAGACGTGGGAGGTGTGGATTTGTCTACTACAGAAATGACTTGTCCGTACGTCAGCTGATGCCGGTAGGCCGCGTAGCCGCAGCGCGCGAAGCGTGGGTTGTCGATACGTATATGTGTGGGTGTGTCGCACCAAGGACTACCATGCGGCTGTGTATTTGCTGAAAGGCCCGTAGAAGACAGAGACACGATGTGTACAAATCGCCTCTTCTTCTATTTCCGTAGAATATATATGGTTGGAGACAGACCGTGTGTGGGGCGCGAGACCACGGTGGAAGAAGCCGCACTACAAGGACGTATGAGTATATATATACATACGAGGCGACTCTCTATGTGTCTCTCCGACGAGTGTAGCTGCCCACGCGGTAGAGAGGAGGACAAACCGCGGAGGGGTGGGTGAGCGGTTGGGACTCTGCTGCTCACGTGACCAGGAGCGCGCTGCTTAGATGCGGCTGCGCGAGCGCGAAGTGGAGTGTACGTACACCCGAGCGGGCAGAGGGGAAGGGTGTCTCCGGGTCCTGCAGCGTGTTGAGAGACACAGAGACGCCTTCGCCGAACCACCGCCGCACACACATATATGTAGACACACACGCATGTGCAGGACGTCTCCGGAGACGCCCGCCGCGGCGCAGCAGACGCTGTCCACGGTGGAGACACGCGGAAACGTCGCGGCCTCCGGCGTCTCCTCCGGTCCGGTGCGGGGCCTGCACACACACACACACGGAGACACGGAGACACGACGAAAGCCGCGCCTTCTGTGTGAAGAAACTTCGAGCCAACCGGGAGACATCCGCGGTAGCAGGGCGTTGAGAACAGCAGAGGCACACAGACGCATCGTCACAGACACCCGCCTGCCTTCTTGTGTGTACACATATGTATACACATAAATATATATGCAGTATATGTGTGTGCGTCTCTCTGCAGTAACCGGGAGACGCGCCCCGCAGTCGTATGAGCACTTGCTGTTGCTGCGACGTGTTAAGAGGCCGGTGACTTGAAGCAGCTGGGCGATGCCGAGGAGACACGCGCTTCCCGTGTCACGTAGACGCGCTTCGCCGAAGTATCGTATAGAGACACGTAGACACTGCTGCAACTTTTCTGCAGGGATGGGGGAATTGGCGGGGGGCGAAAGGGTCTGTGTGGCTGCTGTTCCTCCTGCGTTTCTAGTACTGCGGCCGCTGCTGCTGCCGCCGGATCTGCTGCTGCTCCGTCTCCCTGTCCAGCTGCAGTCTCTTGTGTCGTGCTGCTACGAGAGAGTCTGCCGATTGTCCGCACTCTTCGGGTCCGGTCGATTGTCCTCCCCTTTCCTCGGCGTCACCCGCGTTTTGTTGCTGTGCTGGTTGCTGCTGCGTCCGCTGCTGCTCCGCCTCCTGCTGCTGCGCGCGCTGCCGCTGCGCCTGTGCTGCGATTGGTGCCGCTGCTGCTGCTGCTAACCTCGTGGCTCCACGACGAGGCTTCTGCAGTGTGCAGCTGTCCTTGTTCTCCTGCGGCTGCTGTTCTGCGGCACTTCAAGCTTCCGCTCGACAAAGCCTCTCTCGTTGGTAAACCTCCTCGCTGGCCAGTCTCGCCTCGTCAGAAAAGGAAAACTCCACAAATTTGCGGAAGTCTGCTGGTAATCACTCTTCCCACTCTCTCCCTTTTCATACATAAACACACATGAACACACGTCCATAGGGCGAGCGCCGCACAGGTCTATCTCTCCCTCCTTATATATATATATGCAGCACGCAGTAACACGTATATGCTTCTAGCTTCGTTTCTGTGTGTGTGTGTGTGAGAACGCGCATGCATATTTTTACTTGAGAAGGGAACAGGAAAATCTACTTGGACCTTCAGTCACACATCACGTATCCACGGGCATGTGGCCTACGACAAAGCGATCCCTGTTTTGCTGCTGAAGACCTCTTTCTCCAGTTCCACATATATATATATATATATAGGGAGCTGTATAAGTATCCATGTGTGTGTGTGTAAGTGGCTCTATACATATATGTATATAGGTAGAGATACATCTGTGTGTGTACGGCTGCTTCTATCGCAACGTAGATGGGGGATTTCTCTATAGTATCGCGAAGTATATATATATGTATATGCAGATATACGCGTGGTAGACGTGGGTTTGTTCAAGTGTCTCGAAGTACACAATCATATAAATATGTATTCTGTGTATGCATGCATCTGGTTCTCGTGCGACGTAGACATGCGGTTATTAATGAAGGAGATTCAGGGAGGGGAAGCAGCTTCGGGAGTCGCTGAACGAGCGCCCTGCCTGACTGACGAGGCTGCTGCGGTTGTCTGGGCGTTTTTTTCGCACATAAATTTCTGTCCATATTCTTGTACGTATACACGTGTCTATGTATCAGCGTCGTCCTCGTTCTTTCCTCTCTTCTTATCTGTATCTCAATCCCTTCCCCTGTCTCCCTCTCTTCCCCTGTCTCCCCCTTCCCCTGTCTCCGTGTCTCCCTCTCTTCCCCGTCTCCCTCTTCTCCTGTCTCCTCTTCTCCTGTCTCCCCCTTCCCCTGTCTCTCCCTCTTCCCCTTTCTCTCCCTCTTCCCCGTCTCCCTCTCTTCCGCCGTCTCCCCCTTCTCCTGTCTCCCTCTCTTCTCCTGTCTCTCTCTTTCCCTGTCTGCCTTTCCTGTCCCTGTGTTCCTCCCTTTCTGCGTCTCTCCTTGTGTTGCTGTCTCCCCCGTTGTGTCTGTCCCTCGCCTTCTCCCTTTCTGTCTCCCCACTTCTTTCTGTCGTCTTCCCGTCTCGTCTTCTCTGCCGTGCTTCCTCTCTGTCTCGCCCTCTCCTTCCGTGTCTTCCTGTGTTCCTGGTCTCGCTCTCTGTCTCTTGCTCTCTCTTCGCACCCGTGTAGCAGGGGGCTGTTGCGGCTGCTTCTTCGGTACGTGGGCATGCGCTGCTGGTGCTGCTGCTCCGTGCGTCCTGCTGCTGTGTTGCTGCTGCTGTGTTGCCCAGGTATTTTTGCTGGCATACCACGTCCCTTAGTTGGGGCTTGTGGCTGCTCTACAAGGAAGCCGGCACCGCAGAAACTCCGGGATGGGTGCGCCACCTGCCTGTGCAGTCCGATGGGCGATGGTACGATTTTTTTTCCCCTGCTGCTGTAGCTGCTGCTCAGGGGGTGGCTGTCGCAAGTGCCGTCTCTACAGCTCCTGGTGTTGCTGTGGCTCCACGGGTTGCCATTCTTGCTGCTACTGCTGCTGGTGTTGCTGCCGCCTGCCTGCGGTCGCTGCCGCGCGCTGGAAAAGGGCGGGACGCAGCTGTTGTTGCTGCTGCTGCAGCGCCGGTTTCTTCCTTAACAACAAGTGCCTGCGCTCCTCCTGCTGCTGTCGCTCGTGAATTGCTGCGCTGCTGCGTCATTGCTGCTGTGGGCTTGAGGGCTGGCGCGGCTGCGGCTGCGCCGCCGCTGCGGCTGCTGCTATTGGTGTGCTGCAGTCAGCCGCTGCCTCCTGCTGCGGCTGCTGTCGCTGCTCTCCTGCAGGAGTGAGGTGTGTACATTTTCCTTTGTAGACGGGTGCAACTCCTCCTCATCTGCGGTGCGCTGTTGTTTCGCCTGCTGCGGCTGGTGTTGCTGTTCTGCAGGGGTGAGGTGTGTACACTTTCCTCTGTAGACGGGTGCCACTCCTCCTCACCTGCGCTGCGCTGTTGCTTCGCTGAGAGGTCGCTGTTTCTCCACGCCCTGTCTGTTCGCTGCTGCTGCTGCCGTTGCTGCCCTCCTGGTCCCGCTGTTTGTCCTGCGCCTCCTTCCCATCTCTCCGTCTGCGTCTCCTCATCGCCCTCGTGTTGCTGTTGCCGCTTCTTGCTGCTGCCCCTGCTCCTGCTGCGGCCCCTGCTGCTGCTGCTGCTCCTGCTGCTGTTGCTGGTGCTGCAGGTTCTGGTTTGCAACTGACGCAGAGCGCGCCACAGGGTCGCTGGGATGGCCGCTGCTGCTGCCGTCGGAGTCGGTGCGGTACTTCTACCTGACGCAGCTATCTTTCTGGGTGTCTAGTGTGTGTTATCTCTTCGCTGACGTCCGGCGGTCCGACGACCTGGCAATGGCAATTCACCACGCCGCTACAGTCTTTCTCATCTCCGTCTCCTACGTCTGCTCCTACTGGCGTCTCGGGCTCGTGAGTCAAATCGCTCCGCGGCTGCATCAGCCTTGCCACCTTCGCTGTCCACATGCCTCGTCTGCCGCTGGCGCTCCTCCTTCTCTTCCCCTGGGGTGTCGTCGGCCGTATTCTGCTGCTTCGCTCACTTTCGCTCCTGCCGCTTCCTTATCTTCTCGCCCCCTGGAACACACACACAGAGATATAGATACACAGATACAGAAAAACATCAGATATACATATATCTAGCTATCTATTTATATATATATCTCTTTTCTGTGTGCGTGAGTCGGTGGATGCGTCTAGGCAATGCGTGTGTGTATGTCCGGCCAAGTGGAGAGCCGCACACACACCGACCAACACGCGAGAATTATAGACATGTTAAAGAAACTGCTGATATTCCTCTTTTTGTCCACCACGCTGTCGACGTAGAAACCGAATATATATATATTGTCTGCACGCCTCTGTACTCTCTGTGTATGTATGTGTATATCTTTCTGCTGCACACGTGCCTCCCTAGGCGTTTCCAAGTGTATGCGTGTATGTAGAGGAGTGGAGACCCGGACATATATTACCCCAAAAATGAGTATTCTCCATCTGCGACAGCCTGCTGACATTCCTTTCATCACCCGTGACACCCGCTGCCGAGCGTGTCTGTGCGCCGGCAGCCGTGCGCGCGCGGAGTTTTCTGCCTGGGGCTGTGACTCTCAGCAGCATCTGCCCGCCTGAAGAGAGAGTAGTGCTGCTCTCGTGCGTCGGAGCTGCATGCGCAGAAGAGAGACAGAGGAGAGCAGTGTAGACCCAGGGATCTGCAGGAGACGAGACACAGGGGTACGCGGCGTGTATTTCTGCGGAAACGTCACACAGCGGTGTCTGCATGCGTCCACGTATAATACAGACAGAGAGAAGCGCGGCACGCCGATCCGTGCATGCGTATGATAGAGAAAGACAAACTGAGATATTTTTGTGTGTGTGTGTGTGTGTGCTTCACGTGTAGAGAGATTCACTTTCAGCAGCATTTCCCAGAGTGTCGCTTACAGCAGCGTTAACAAGAAAGTGGCTTGCGTATATATGTGCGCATCTTCGGAGACGTGTGTGTGCGAGACGCGTGTCTCTGTCTCTTGCGCGGGCGCGCGCGCGCGTTTCCATGGCGTCTCCGTCTCCTTGGAGAGTGGGTGTGTGTGTGTCTTCTTGGGGAAGTGCAGAAGGACTTAGGTGCTGCTGCATGCATGTGGCACGTGTGTGCGGGCCGTGTCCCCCCTGCCCTCGCTGAGGCGCAGCAGCTTCTCTTTCGACCGGTTTTCTGCCCGAGGAAATTTGCGTGTGTGGGTGTATAGATCTGTCCGGCTGCTGTCTTTTTTTGTGCTGCTCTCCCCTCTGTGCGTGTGTGTGTGTGTGTCTCTCTCTGTTGGCGTCGCGGGAACAGGTCGTCCTGACTTTGCATGACGTCGTCGACGTGTTTCTCTACCTTACGAAAGCCCTGCACTACACGTTTCTGCCGGGGAAACTGAGTGAGACGGCATTTGCCGGGCTCCTCTGCTCCTACTTCGTCGCCCGTTTGCTGCTCTTTCCGCTCTGCTGCGTCCGCCCGGTCGTCGACCTCCGCTACATCACCGCCGTCTTCCCGCAGAAAATGCTCCACTGCTTCATCTTCCCCGGCGGCATTCTTCTCCCGGCGCTCCTCGTTGTTCTCCTGGTGCGTTCTCTCTCCTGTCCCGGCCTCCTCTTTCCGTTCCCCGCCACGCCACCACTGCCGTCTCCCCGTCTCCTTCTTGGTGGAAATGTTCGTGTGCCCCCCCCGCCGAGCGCAGGGCTGCGTCGCACTCCTTGCCACTTCTCGCCCTCTCCCGTGGGACTTTACACTTCTCACTGTTTCTCTCTGTCACTTCCCGTCTCCCTCGGCTACTTCCCGTCTCCCCCTTCCACCTCGTGTCTCCCTCTGCCACTTCCTGTCTCTCGGTCATCTCCTGTCTCCGTCTCCCGTCTCCGTCTCCTGTCTTCGTCTCCCGTCTCCGTCTCCTGTCTTCGTCTTCTGTCTCCGTCTCCTGTCTCCGTCTCCGCCACTACCCGTCTCCCTCTGCCACTTCCCGTCTCTCCGTCATATCCCGTCTCGGTCACCTCCTGTCTCGGTCGTCTCCTGCCTCGGCCACTTCCCGTCTCCCTCGGTCGTCTCCTGTCTCCGTCTGCCACCTTCTGTCTCCGTCTGCCACCTCCTGTCTCCGTCTGCCACCTCCTGTCTCCGTCACTTGCCGTCTCCTTCTGTCACTTCCTCCCGTCTCTCAATCGCCTTCTCTGTATATGTGGCTGCTTGTCTCGTCGCCCTGTCTTTTTTTGCCTGGCGGCTTCCATGTGCATATGTGTGTGTGCCCGTGGGTGTGTGTGTGGATGTCTCGGTCCGGTTCTGCGTCTCCCTGTCCGCGCGTGTGTCCCCTTCCCGTGTCTCTGCTGCGCGTCCCTTTGTGGGGCAGATGTGTGTGACGCGTGTGTTTCTCTTCCGTTGCGTTTCCTTCGTTTCTCAGTCAGTCTCGCCTCCCCCTCCGTTCGCTGCCCTTCCACCGCTGTGTCTCTCTGCTTATATGTACGTGTGTGTGTACAAACATCCACGCGCAAAAGAATCTCCGTGTCCATCTCTCTTTCTACGTGTCTCTTGCCGCTCTTCTGACCTGATGTAGACATCTATGATACTATACATATATATGTGTGTATATGTGTATATGTGTGTGTAGATTAGAAGTTACATACAGCTGTCTCTCTGTGTATATGTGTCCCTCTCTCTGTCTATATATATATGTACTGTAAATATATGCAGATGTATACATATACATGGGGACACAGAGGTAGCCCTACAGGTGTATATCGTGTATGTATGTATATTAGACGTGTAGATAAGTACACTGTTACACATATATATAAATGTGTTGACGTGGCAATAACAGATATGTACACGTATGTTGAGGGTGGAGGACGGCTGCTGTGACTCTCTGCCAAGACGCGCTCTGCGTTGGTGGTTTTCTCCGTTTTCTTCCAGCACGCATGATCGTCGCTGTCTGCCCCTTCCGCGAGGCCCGCCCCTGCGCGCAATATGAAGCCACACACACACACATATGCACACGCCGATATTTACGAATATATTTGTAGTTGTGTACTGGGAGATCTATCTACTTCACGTCTTTATATAGACACTTGTGTACACACGTACATGTATACACGCATGTATATATACACACACATATACATACCCATATATATATATATATATATATATATGGTTTTATGTGCAGGTGAGAAGATCTATATGGGGTTGACGTCCTTGGTTGCGTCCTTGGGAACACTTACGTATATACATATACATGTATATATATACACATATACGTATATGGATATATGTGCGTATGAACGAATCTAGCTGGTTCACGTCGTTGAGCACTTGTGTATATACGTGTGTGAACATATGTGTACGTATATGTATTTGGACGTATATGTGAACAGCTTGTACATATACGTGAATATATTTACATACGTGAAGATGTAGAGAACGCAGTGGATGCGGGCGGCGATTTGTGTATCTCTTCATGGCAGCGTGGGTGTACTCTTTGACGTCTCCCTGAGTACATATTCTTCTACGCGTCCATATGCGTCTCTCTCTACACGTATGTATGTGTGTACACACAGAAATGGACACATATATGTATTTGTACAGATAGGTATACAGAAGTACATATATATATATATATACCCAGCCTATGTGCATGTATTTGTGAATACTTAGAGAGAGATATGTATATACACGTATCTGTTGACGTCGTGTTACGGCAGATATGCAGGGGAGGGAATGTGTGGACATATCCGTGGGCGTCCGCGTGTGTGTACAGAAGCGTGTCTGTTGATTGACTGCTGCTACTGCTGTCCTCTCATTTTCTCCTCTTCTTATTGTAGGCAAATCTTTTCTACGAACGCGCGTATGTCGGTGTGTATACACCTCCACCCGCCGGCTAGTTCTGCTGCTCTTACGTTCGCTTTCTCTCGCTCCTTGGGTAGTGCTGCTGTTCTCTCTTCCGTCTCCTCTCCGTGTGTCTCTCTCTCTTTTTTAGATGTGCAGACATGCGTCTGTACATTTCCACATGTTTGTGTGTAAGTGTGTGTCCGCGTGTGCTGTCGGTATCTGCAACTCTGTACATTTCTCTATGTAGGTGTATATACATGTATGTAAATGCGTGGCTGCATGTGGTGTCGATAGCCGGATGTATATATATACATATATATGTACACACGTTCCTACACATATATGTATAAGTGTGTCTGGATGTGTAGTCGATTTCTGCTTCATTTGCTGCTGCCGGTCGCACACGAGCTGCTGCTTTGCTGTGGAACTGCTGTGCTGCTGCTGGTGCTGCTGTCACACAGGTGCTGCACGTGTACTGGTTCTACTTGCTACTTTGCATGCTGGCCCGAGTGATCCGCACGCGGAAAGTGGGAGGTGAGGAAGCCTCCCCACGGCTGCCGATGCAGCGGCAGCTGCAGCTCTTTTGCTGCTTATCGGCGTCGGTTGTTTCTTTTCTGCTGTTGCCAGAGTTCTTTTTGCTGAAACTTCTGCGACTGCTGCTAATGGCCGCGCCCCACAACCACCACCACCAACTGCTGCTGCTCGGTGCTGCTGCTGGGGTCTGCTTCGCTGCAGGGCGATAACTGCTGCTTCTGTTGCCAGTGACGTCTCCGCTGCTGCTGCTCCTGCCGGTTTGTCGTCGACCTCGTCGTCGTCGTCTGCTGCTGCTGCTGCCGGTCCATCTGGTGCTGCTGCTGATCGCTGCTGCCACGGGCCAGCGGGGATGCTGTTGTTGATCCGCCTGTTGCTGCTTCCTTATCTTTGCAGGAGACTTATCAGACCTGGACGACTTGCGTAGCGAGCCAGACACCGACGCAACAAAGGAAGAGTAGCAAGCGTTCGGCAGCAGCGCTGTTGGCAGAGCAGACGCAGCAGCCTGCAGCAGCCACGCAGTTCCTACGAGCGAGGCAGGAGTGGCAGCACCTGCAGATCCGAGGAAAGACGAGGAGGAGCAGCTGCTGCAGCAGCAGCGGTATGAAGTTGTTCTTGCAACAGTACCGTAAGTAGCTGCCCGGCGGCATCCCGAACAAGTGCAGTGAGACGGCCACAGCAGCAGTCGTGTGTCTGCGTGCCGCTGGCAGTCACTTGTCTGCATGCAACCACCAATCACTTATCTGGGTGCAGCTAGTAGTCACTTGTCTGCATGCAGCCAGCATCGCTTGCTTGTGTGCAGGCAGCGTCGCTTGTTTGCATGCAGCTTGCAGTCAGTTCTCCGCAGGCAGCAGCAACACCGTGCGGCCAGCCAGGGGCAGTGGCACAAGTCACGACAGGAGGCACAGCAATAGCGAGTAACAGCACCGGCTGCTGCTGCTACTGCAGCTCGACGGCAGCAGGTCCTACGGCAGTTGCAGACAGTAACGAATTCAGTCTGCAGCAGAAATACACGCCAGCAGCAGCAGCAGTGACAACGAGCATTTCCCCAGCGCAGTCCCCTGCGTTATGCGCGGCAGAGCACTGCACTGGCCGCAGCAGCAAGTCCAGCACTTAGGAAGGCGAGGAGAACAGCAACTGCCGTAGAAGCACAGCAGCAGCAGCAGCGTCGTAGTAGTCTTTTGGCTGTTTCCCCTCATCCACTGGCCAGGAATTTCAACCGTTCCTTTTTTCTTGTCAATGAACTGGCCATCCTCTTGCCCGCGCTCACACACATACACCCACAGACGCATATATGCACCAGAGAATTCACTACTACAGAACAGACGCGTGTGTACACGTGCGCAAATATGTACGCGTATGCGTGCATGCGCGAAAGTGCAGGAGGGTATGTTTGATCCTGCATGCGAATCGTATGCGGCACACAGGCAACTTGTGTGGCTGCAGCAGGCGCCGGGCCCCTGGCACGTTTATCGGGCAAGCGCTGCAGACGTGTGTCTCTGAGCGTGGGTGCTCGGGGAAATCTGCGTGCGTCGGCGTATACACACGTCTTGAGCTTGCCGTGTTGCTGCGCTCGGTCGGGCAGAGCTCTTGCTGTAGAGGAGCGTCTGTGCAGCGGTGGACTGGCGCAGCAGTCACACATCTCGACATACGCACGCACACACACATATTTGTGGTCTGTTACGAAGGAGGGAATGCTTTACGTGTACACACGTACATGTGCAATATATGTGTAGACAGACAGAGAGAGCAGGCGACGTACGGGAGGGAGAAAAGTAGGGCAGGAGAGAGAAAGAATAGAGAAGGGAGGGAGAGGGAGAAGATAAAAACAGGGATAGGCAGATGAGATGCAGAAAAATTGAGAGAGGTATATATGAAAATGCTGTCCCAAGGTGTATGTACAGACATCCGAACGTACACGGGGGCAAGTTACGATACGCCGAGGAGAAAGAGAGGGTCCCCTTGCCGAAGGAACTCTCCAAGGTTGCGTCCAGATAACTGAGGAGAAGTTCCTTCTTGCTTTTCACGCGAAGAAGGACGAGGTTCAATCTTTGTAGCCCGCTCGAATATCCAACAGAGACGTGCGTGGAGATACACTTTTCTTGAGACCCGGGTGTGTGGGAAGTGTAGAGGCTGTAGACATTGTCACGCAGACAAAAAATGTAGATATCTGCCTTTTCTATAAATACACACCCTTGTCCAACGTAGCAGACACTCTTAATATTGATTTTTGACTTCTCTGTAAAAATGTAGACATCTCGTCGAGCGTATATAACAAAGCATAAATACACACGAAACTCGTATGCATCTACAGCGTATATGTTCGTGTATGCGGCAGACACTCTATATGCGTAGGTTACTTTTGAGGAAGACATACACACACGTGTGTGTGTATATATTCATATACATTACATAAAACTGTCCGAGAATATATCTATAAGCTGGAGGACTGAATGCGACGCAGAGATTCTACGCGTATACATACACGTACACACAAATGATGTATACATATATATATATATATGCATATATATAGGCTTCGACGTCTCTCTGTCCCTCTCCCTGTATACGGCAGTTGAATGTAAGTACACACACGATGCAGGAGAGCGGAAGCGACAATTGTTTTTAATCTTCTGGACACGTAGATGCGAAGCTGCGTCAGTGTGTATCTTCATTTGAGGCCAAGCCTCAACACGGCTCTCCCACAAGTGTTGGAAAAGTTTCTTGTAAAGAGCTTTGCGGCACAGAGATGAGGAGGAAAAACCGCTGGACAGACCTGTATCGATCATACGTTAGTAGATGGAGCTACACGGCAGCACCTTTTTGTCGAAACAGCAAAGTACACTGCTTCATTTGAATTGTGACAACTTAGGAAAATGTGTATCATCCACAGACGCCTTCTCATGTGTATAAAGACAGACGTGCAAGAGAAAAACTGATATATATATATGTATATATATTTACTGTATAGATATAGACGTAGGAGGGGGACTGTGGGCCCTGTACGAGTATGCCGTCTCTATACGTCTACTGACATATCAGGATGTAGGGCGTGCTATGGCCATCAGAGTTGTCCATACGTAGATACATGCGCAGTGAATAGATTAATATATATATATATATATACATATATATATAGGTTGTGACACAGTGTAGTTCTGCGCTGATCTCTAGGGTTACTGTTGCGAAGGGCGCGAACCTGGGCGCGTACACCTGTCTCTGGAGGAAGGAGACCATAAAATACACGCGTACGCTATGTTACATTGCCGTCTTCGTGAGTAGAGAGGGAATTTTCAACTGACGTGATTGTACATATATATATATATATATGCATGCGTAGAAGACACATTGCGTCGCACGTGCCTCTGTGTAGCTGCTTGTCAAATATATCGTTGCGCCGTTTTCGTACGTGGGTGTGTAGATTTTCGTACTCTCCACACAGAACGCAACCCAGCGCATGCCTGCATCCTGCATGCGCTTACGACGCGTGTCCCCGCTGTGTGTGTCGGCTGGGCAGGGAGGTCGCATGTGGTGAAGTTTCATGAAAGACATTTTTCTCGGTGCATGTTACTCGTGGGAGCGGCCGACTAATTTTGTCGTCTTCATCAGAGGAGCCAACACGCGACTGACGCACAGATACGCAACCACAAATTTACACCGTGAGACACGCGGTACTCGCTTGGTGTCACACATCCTTGCGTGTGTGTCTGCTTCTGCAAACTCGCATCTACCTATGTACGTCGACACAAATATACACACACAGTCGAGGCACGCGCACGCACGCTCACACGTCCACCTCTATAGATGTACAAGTATATAATTTCCATACTCTACACAGCAACCGCTAGAATAAGCTGTGGCGGCACAGATCCATATATGTATGTATATGTTTATATATAGGTATTCATACGTGCGCACGTACGTGTCTGGAGACGCGGTTGAATCGTATATATATGGAACATGCTAGCGCACACACACACAACGACACACATATACATACGGACATACACGCCTACACACATTCGAAGATATCTGTCTATACGTGTCTTTGAGGTTGGGGCGTAGACATGCAGTATACGCTGGCATACAGACAAGGACGCGCACATATACACAGGACGGCATGCATGCGTGAACACATCAGCAAAGTGAGCGCTGTCGCCACACTTTCAAATATAGGCGTGCAGATACAAGTATTTGTAGCATCCGCCTACCCGCGGCAGCCTTGAGGGACATTCAGGTAGTGTCTTCCGCCGTGCAGTTCTCCATCTGTGTGTGTGTTTTCTCTCTCTTTCTCCTGCGTCACATTATGTACGGTTTCCCCGTCTCGATCTCCGGAAAGCAGATAAGAGCTGATTTGTTTTGCGTCCGCTTCGACTTTCAAAGCTTCTCGACAAACTTGGTGTATCACGGAAAGCAGAACCTCTTGGCATTCTGTTTGCCACACGACACTAGCGCGCAGGGATACCACTTAAAGATATACTTCGTAGTACACGCAGGAGCGAAAAATTTGTAGCGAGTTGCACACCCGAGAAAACAATTGGAATGTACGGAGGAGGAAATTTGTTTGTCTCTCGCTTGCCGCAACTGCACCAGGTGGACCAGGGCTGCACTTGTGAAGAGGGTGGGTATGCCTAGGCTAGGTGTAATGTGGCCATCGGAGGGAAGAAGCAGAAACACAGAAGTATAATCACAAGAATTTCACAACTCGTGTCTCTGCCCTTACGCAGATACACGTGTAGAGATAAGAGAAGAACGGATATAGTATCGCACCAAATGTAAAGTGTGTAAGAAAAATTACCTATGTGACTGTTGCCTGAAAACGACAAGCACGCGGACTGCAAGCAGAGCTTCGACTCAAATTCTGCCGGGGAAATGCCTTGACCCGAGTGGTGTGTCCATCACCTCTTTCGTAGCCTGCTGGCGAGTGCTGTTCTGACAAGACATATAGATATATCCAATACACATTCTAACACATTTCTATAACTGCACACATTCGCACTAGAGTACACGTGCGGTATACACTGCGACTAGTGGATGCGTACGTACATGTGCGTATGTTTGTATTTATGTGTAGCTCCATACTTGTGTGGTTGTATGTGTGCGCGAAAGTGTACACGCGTACGAATACCTGCTGCACAGGCCTTTACTTTTTAGCCTCCTTTCGCGGGCTTGCAACGACAGGAGACACACACCGCGTGTACACAGAGATTTGCACACATAGTAGCGTGTGCATGTACGGTATACACTTATACATACACATGTGTAGCACTCTTTCCTTACAATTTAACGTCCGGGTTCCTCCCTCTTTTTCCAGACGTATTTGCCGTATGAATATACATCTTTTCGCCCTACTGCTGCGCGTGTGGCCACAGAAGTAGTACATGCATACACGCGCTATGCATATGTATTTATTCACGTTTTTTTTTCGTCGGATTTACGGGAGGAAGTTTACACACGTATATATATATATATATATAGCCTTCCGTATTCGTACCTGCGTGTCTTCATTTAGTCCCCCTATATCCTGTTACGTTTTCATGGACAAGACGTTAATGTGTGGACAAGCTTTCTCGCACGGTGACTCACCGGAAACACTGCAGGAGCAGCCGTCGGGGAGAAAGCAACACCGGCTGTCTACGTGGTCATCAGATAACGTGTATAGCCAGCACCAAACGATTATGGAAGGGAAGATTGGTTGTTAGTCGTTCCTCTTTCCTTACGGTGCGCATCAGGAAATGTAAAGGGCGAGATTATCCTGTATAGAAGGAGACTTGCAGAACGTAATTACGTTTCTCGCAGCTCCTTGACTCGACGCTTTCAAGAACGAGCTATTATACGAATTCATACAAATATTTATTAATGTCTCCCTATGGATATGTACGTAGCGTGTATATATATATATATATATGCATGTGTCTATGAGTAGAAATTCGCGAAGTGCCTGCTCGATCTATCGACGTGTCACCTGTTTTTAAAGACGCAGCACTGGTTGCGTAAAGCTCGTGCTATCGTGAGGGTGTGACGGGTGCCGTGTCTCTACGTAGGGGGATAGTTTCGAAGTCGTTGTCCTTGTGGCCCCTGCTGGTGCTAATGCAGCTTTCGCCTGGTCCACTGGCGGCTGCGCTGCTGCTCGCTGCTTATGCAGCTGCAGGACTGCTGCTCCTGCCCTTCCTTCTGGTGCTGTTCGCGGTCTTCCTCTAGCGCTTTTGCTGCTCCTGTGGCGACTCTCTCGATCTTATTGTTGCTGTCCTTCTTGCCTCTCTTACGACTTTGGCTGTTGCTACTGCTGCCCGCCATCGTGTGGTGCTCGTGCGGCTGCTGCTGCCGTTGCTGCAAAGGCTCTCACTGTAGCACCAGCACTGCCCCGGTAATAAGTTTCTAGTCTTCGCGTGCACAAGAAAAGGCTCTCCGCAATCGTCTACAGATAAAGCACAACGTAGAAGATGTGTGTGCGTCTCTCTGCATGAACCCACTGGCTAGATAAACGTTCAGCAGGCCGGTGTACGCCGTGGTCCAGCTCTAGCGTCGGTACGTATGCGGAGGAGCAACCTGCGATGCTAAACAGCTACGTCGTCTCGCCACTAGCGTACACGGAGACTGGTGTAAACAAAAGTAGGCAACCTCTTCACCTACCAGGGGTGGTTGTCACCGTCCACGCACGCGGCAGTAACAGCGGCAGCGGCAGCGACGGCGTCGCCGCAGTTGCCCCTGATGGACGCACAAGTGCAGCACTGCTCTGCTTCACCCCCACCGCCATCACCAGCGTCATCCTCATGAGTATCACCTTTCTCTCTGTTCCTCTATTCCTCCGTCTCACTCCCTCTATGCCTCTCTCTCTACATATGTACGTCTGTATCGACAACCTCTTTGTGCTCGTGTCATTCGTTATATCACCTAGTTACGCGTGTGTAACGTTTTTGCACATCGCTTGGCGTCGATACCACTCTCTGTCGGACTTCACCATGGTATATCAGGAGGTCTTTACGTCCGTGCAGTACGAGAACGCCTACGTCGTATGTCTGTTTCATAGCTTCTGTCCCCCTCTCCGCTTCTATGTAGTGCATGTCATACTATCGTGAAGAGATTTACGTACCTCCTCAACATGTCAGTGTTACCGAAAAAGGACTCGCCATGTAGGCAAAAGATGTATATACACATAGAGAGACGGAGGAGGGAAGCGAGTGCGTGGGAGAGACAGAGAGAGAAAAAAGCAGAAAAAGAAAGAAGAAAGGGCCGTAGGCAGCATCACTTCACGACAAATAGCGGGATGCGGTGGTTTCTTCTACCTGCCTACCCCGGGGGCGACAACTACTAGACGTAGCGGTACTACGGTAGTGTCACCTTGCTGCTGTGTCTGCTGCTACCTCTGCCGAAAGTTGAGGATTAGCCCTACAACTACTACGATTACTACTGCTACTACTGGTGCTATTACTGCTACTACTGCTATCCCTGCCACTACCGCCTGCATTGCCAAGGAGAACACGCAATGTTTGTGTTCTTCCTTCTTATAACGGGAGAGACGCCATCAGGTATGACAACTGCTACACTGCTGCCGCAGTGGTAGTGGCAGGAACTTCGTGACGCACGCACGGACAACTTCTCCTCGTCGGCTGCATCTTACTTCGACGCCCCGCGTTTCTCAGCAAGTCTACGGTGCTGGCACTGGCCTCCTGCTCCTGCTGTTCCTGGTCGGCAAAAGAACTGCTGTGTGTGTACTCTGCTGCTGCTGCTTCTTCGGCAGTTGCACGGCACGGGATCTTCCCATCCCGTATCTGCTGGTGACCAGGAGCCGCTGCTGCTGCCGTCGCTGTCGTGTTTCTAACCGCATGTATCGCAGACCCCTCTAGAGTATATTCACCGCAGCAGAAGTAGCGCGTATCCGCAGCAACGGAGCAGCGACACGGCAGCAACACAGCAGTACCACGGCAGCATCTGCAGCAACGGGAAGCCGAGGCCACAGCAGCAGCACTTTCAGTACGAGAAGTGCCCCACAGGCAGCAACGACAGGTGCTCGCGGCAGCGTCCTAGTGACCGCCGTAGAGGAGGAGTATCTGTCAAAAGCAGCACGACTGGCGGTGGCAGCAGATAGCGGGAAATTTGGGCGCACGTGGAATGCGTGTCTGGTGCCACCAGGGCAGCACAGCTGCATGCGCATCTCAGACGAGCAGCAGCAATGCCGGCAGCGTTAGCGCTTGGGATGTGAGAGGGAGAGCTGGAGCGGTCGCGCATGCGCGTGCGCAAGAAGAAATATACCGTCGGGCCGCCTCACAACGCCTTTGCTGCTGGCCCGGTGCTGTGCTCGGCTGCTGTTGCTCCAGCCGCTGCAGCTGCTGGTAGTGCGCCGCCCTTTTCCTCCCTAAAGATAGCAAAACTTCGCCCTCAAAAATTGCATTTTTCTGTTTTCCCCGTTACCGTGCGTTCGTCTCTGTCTCTTCCTCGTAGACTCCGTGAACCACCCGACTGCAGCCGGGCTGGTGCTGAGTCTCCGTCGACCACTGCAGTGCGCGCCAGGCGCCTGCAGCAGCAGTAGCAGCAGCAGCACATGCGCGGTACGCCTACCTACCGCGTAATTCGAGGAGAGGCTGCGTGCTGCTGTTACTGACGAGACATTAGCCGTTGCAACGTCAGGAGCTCTTGGGACGCCTGCTGCTGCACCTGCAGGACCTGCTGCTGGTCCTGCTCGTTTTGCTGCTCCTGCTGCGGCCGCCTGTGTTGGGCCGCAGCTGTCCCAGCTGCTGGCAGTGCTGCGGTTTCTGTCGCTTGTGCTGCTGCTGCACCTCTTCCAGCCCTCTATAACGTTTCCCCACAAACCAATCTGTCGCCGTAGCAGCAGCAACACGGGTATCGGCAGCGTTTCCAGCAGCGGCAGCAGCAGTCGCGCTCGCAGGACACGTGGCTACTGCTGCCGCTTTCTCGTTCTGGTGTGTGTTCTGCTGCGGCTGTGCTGCACCTACTGTCAGCCACTGCTGCAGTGCAGTCTGCAGTCGATTTTATTCTGGTGCTGCTGCTGCTGGGAAGGTGCTTTGCTGCTTCTGCGGTGCTGCCTCTCTGCTGTGCTCGCTGCCGCCTCTTCTTCTCCTCCTCGCCTCTTCGTCTGTCTGCCATCCCCGGCCACCTACGTGTGTGCGCTTCTACAATCTTCTTGCTGGTCCTCCTACTCCTTCTCTCCCGATCTTTCCACTTTCTCTCTCTCTTCGGCTGCAGTTCATGCGGCAGCGGCAGCATACTCTCCTTCTGCAGCAGCAGCGGCAACAGCAGTATCGTCTGGCTACGCAGCAGCAGAAAGGACGTTCTGCCGCCAGCGCCACTGCAGCAGAAGCAGCAGCAGCACGTCTGCCATCCGTCTGCTGCGGCCAAGCAGCACCGAAGGAGCAGCGAGAAGCCGATAGGGGCCCACAGCGAGAAAAGTGGACAGAGGCAGCAGATGTGCTGCGTGTACCACTGCAGCAGCAGCGCAGTTGTACGAGCAGCAGAACCGGGAGACGAGCACCAGCAGCATCCTCGTAGCCAACCGCAGGATCTGCGGCAGGGGCAGCACGCCACTGTTACCGAAGGCCGTGCTGCAGCAGCGTGTGGCGTAGCTGGTAACCCCCGCGCAGGACGGAGGTTGCAGCAGCAGCAGCAGCAACGCGAACGTCCTTCGGTGCGCCCCACTGCAAATATGTCCGCGTGATGATACGTACATCCACGTGTTTGATACGTTGTCCCCGCATGCAGGAATATACGTCCGTTCTAGTTGTCGGAGACAAAGTGGTGTATAAACTCTAAACACAGGCACCGGCAGCAGGAAGCAGCAGCAGGAGGAGGCAGCAGCAGCAGCAGGAGGCAGCAGCAGTAGCAGGAAGCAACAGCAGCAGAAGGCACCAGCGGCAGGAAGCAATAGCAGGGGGGGGCAGCAGCAAGAGGAGGCGCAGCAGCAGGAGGAGGCCCAGCAGCGACAGGAGGCCCAGCAGGAGCAGGAGGCGCAGCAGCAGGAGGCCCAGCAGCGACAGGAGGCCCAGCAGGAGCAGGAGGCCCAGCAGCAGGAGAGGTCCAGCAGCAGGAGAGGCCCTGCAGCGACAGG
>KL647306.1:1430316-1506835 GCA_000727475.1 Sarcocystis neurona
ACAGGAGGCCCAGCAGCAGCAGGAGGGCGCAGCAGCAGCAGGAGGGCGCAGCAGCAGCAGGACGCGCAGCAGCGGTAGATCTCACTGCTACGACGCCTGCTACAAGTGGAGGCGCCAGCTGCGGCGGCAGAGGAAGTCCATACGCAGAGAAGAGGAGACGCGGACGAGAGGAAGACAAAGTGCATCTCGCCGTTGAACATACGGCAGCAGCACCACCAACCGCGAGGCTTCAGCCCAGCAGTTGAAGAAGAGCAGCAACGGGACGACGGCGCCGTTGTTACCTGCAGCAGTAGCAGCAGCAAGAGCGGCACGAGGAGGCCGTAACAGACACTCTCCTTATAGGACTGCAACAGCAACAGCAACACCAGCAACAGCAGCAAGCGCACAACAGCAGTCGAATATCGTTGAACAGCCTAGCAGCCGTTCAGGCGCTGGCCGAAGGAGTTCCGCGCAGAAGAAGTTGACTTTTCTCACCTGCCCGTCACCTGCACTTCGGGCTGTCTCTTCCCGAACGTCTCTCTCTCACGGGTACTTTCGACCGTCCACATGTCACCGCTGCCATGCTTCCGTTGTCCACAGCATATTATTGATATCTTCTACCTTAGTTGTCCTATCTATCTATTCATCATCTACGTATACAGGTTCATATACAATACTTTACTTGTTAATACGTTTATATATATATGTGGTACGTCACTTCTTCATCTGGCTGTCTTCCTGTCTCTACGTATATATGTGTCCACTCCCATGAGATCTACTCGTATATACGAATAAATGCACACACACAGTACCTTATTTGTCTATACATTCATATATATATGTGTCCTGCTTTACATCTTTGTGATATATGTGTGTATATGTATAAAGGCGTACGCATATACAGGGGTGGTCTATTCATATACATCGTTGCATGCGTGGCGACCTTGTGCGGTGTCCAGCCGTGTCTGTGCTGCCTGCCATCACATGCCTGTCTGGCAGTCTGTGAGTCTACTACTATATATTTATATATGTATATATATATTTACTGTAGGCACACGTCCTGCGCGTGCCATACGTAGACGTCTGTATTCCTATATGTATACATGTCTGTGTCTACGTGTATATATGCGTGTGTAGGTGTATACACATATGTAGATGTGTGTGTATGTACATACACATATGTATATACGTGTAAATATATATATATATATATATGTATATCCATGGATGTGTATATACGTACATGTGTGTACATATATATACATATGTGCTTGTGTACATATATATATATGTATATAGGGGCGCCTGTATGTAGAAATGCATGCGTCGACGTAGGTTGTAAGTATATATCCTAATACACGCATGCATGGACCTCTGCATATTTATGGTTGATATATGTTGACGTGTGCGTGTATGAGTTGCGTTTTTTTACAGCCTTATGAAAGACGGGAGTAGGAGGTGGGCCGCTAAAAAACAGAGACGGGGAGACAGGGGAGACGCCTGGCTAGCGCAGAAAAATGCAGAGAAGACAATCTGCCAGTGGCCTTGGTATATAGGCGCGCGCGCGTGAGCCTGTAGCAGCAGGAGAGGTGCAGCATGCTGCGGCGGCACTATCCTTTATAGTCTGCTGCAGCTGCTGGTGTTTCTTCTCCTTTAGCTTCGTCTTCCCCGTCCTTTTCTTGATCCTGCTTTGCGTCCGCCCCACCGATAGGGCAGCCGGTGCAGATCCCCTCTCGAAGCGGTAGCCCCAGCAAAGGCGTCGCAAAGCTTCGCACGTGCGGCAGCAGGAAGCCCGACGGCAGAAGGAGAAGGAGCCGCTGCGGCAGACAAGGCAGCAGCAGCAGGCAGAGAAGCAGCAGCAGGCAAAGCACCTGCAGCGGCAGCAGGCAAAGAACCTGCAGCGGCGGCAGGCAAAGAACCTGCAGCGGCGGCAGGCAAAGAACCTGCAGCGGCGGCAGGCAAAGAACCTGCAGCGGCTGCAGCAGGCAACGAACGAGCAGCAGCAGCAGCGGACAAAGCAGCGTGAGCGGCAGTGGCAGGCGAACAAGAAGCAGCAGCAGTAGGAGAAGCGACAGCGGCGGGAACGGGAGAGGCGGGAGGGGGAGAACGTGTTGCAGCAGGAGTGGCAGCATCACCAGCAGCAGCATCAACAAGTGATGCAGCAATAGCAGCAAGTGATGCAGCAGCAGCAGCAACGGTGTGAAGAGGGATGGGGGGGGCTGCTGAAGAGCCGCGCTTTCTTGAAGAAGAGGAGGAAGGCATTGTCGTTGGTTGCTCTGCTGCTGACGCTGCAGAGCTGCGCTGCAGCAGAGGCAGCAACAAAGGCGCACTTGCGTCTTGTTCTCCTGCCTTCAACAAGCAGCTGCAGCAGCAGGTGAAGCGACTGCGGGTGCCCCTGCTGCTGGTGCGTACCGACGCAGTGCATCGCCTGCTGCTTTTGGCGCTAGGGCAGCAGCAGCAGCAGCCGTCCGCAACAGCAGCAGCAGCTCAGCAGCACGTTCGCGTTGTTGTCTCACTCCTGCTGGAAACGCTGCTCTCGCCTGCTGCCGCCCCCGCTGCTGCAAGCGTCTCCCCTGCCGCCGTTGCTGCCGCACCGTTCACGCGCGGTGTACGTACACCACAAGAACAGGAAGAGGCAGACGCCCACCACCTGCCGCTTCTCTTCGGGCCGAGCAGACCGGACTACCTTCAGCAGGCAGCGTACCTTCCTCTTCGTCCCTCTGCTGCTGCTACTTCGTCGTCCTCTGCTGCTGCTGCTGATTTGCCGCTTGCTGCTGCTCTGCAGCGGCCTGAAGGCGGCTGGTGCCCGGCTGAGGATACGTCAATGAGACGTGCGGCGCTGCAGGCGCTGCTGAAACTCGTCGAAGAAAATCTGCTGGACCTCACTTCTGTAGTCAACGAAATTCTTGCTGCGACTGCTGCTGCTACGACTGCTGCTGCTGCGACTGCTGGGGCCGCTGCTGGAGCCGCTCCTAGGGCGGCCGCTTACGCAGGCGTTGCACCAGCAGGCTGCTGCAGCAGTGGCTCCGGTGGAGCAGCAGCGGCCGCACGTGCGGCTCCTTCGTTTCCTGCGGGCCTGGAGCGCATGCTGTTTCAGGAACTGCTGAAACTTGCCCTGCGTGGGAAGCTCGCGTCTGCAGCCGTCAGTCAGCAGCAGCAGCAGCAGCAACGCTCTCAGCAGCAGCACAAACATGGACAGCCGCAGCAGCCAGGACGGCGAGGAAAGAAGGGGGGACAGAGCGTAGGTGAAACGGCTGCTATCTTGCCAGCGTCTGCTGCAGGTGCACCTGCTGCTGGTGCTGCTGAAGGTGAATCCGGTGCTGCGGGACCGTCAGCTGCCGCTTTAAAAGCGTCTGCTGTTGCTGTTGCTGCGGTCCTGAGGCGGTTTCTGGCCCTGCAGCCAGCAGCAGCAGCTGGGGCGCTGGAAGCCTGCTGCGACGAGATCTTGGCTTCTGTCTGCTGCTGCTTACCTGCTGCTAGCCTAGCAAGCAGCAGCAGCAGCAAAAGTGAAGAGTTCGCAGCAGCGGCAGCAGCATTCCCTGCCTGCCGTCCTCTTGCTTCACGGCAGGAGCAGCGGGAACAACCGCTGCGGCAGCCGGCCCGTTACCCGCAGGTACTGCGTGAACAGGAGCAGCAACACCCGCTGCAGCGGTCTGAGCAGCGGCAACTCAGCGGGGAGCAGGAGACGCACCACCTCCGGGAGGCCTCGCAGCTGCAGCAGTTGCTACGCGACCAGCAGCAGCAACAGCAGCCGGAGCTGCTGCACGAGCAGCAACGGCAGTTTTATATGCAGCAGCAGGGAATAAGCAGACGACAGACGGAGTTGGTGTTACTACCGTTGCTTCGGACAGTATTGCATGCGTGCCGCTCCCCGTCGGCGACTGCTTGCTGTGGGGTTGCTGCTGCAGTGCGACGTCTTCTGGAAACTGCTGCTGCTGCTCGCCGCAGTGAAAAAATCCGACTGTCGTGGCTGCAGAAGCAGCGGCAGCTGCAACAACAGCAGCAGCAGCTGCAACAACAGCAGCAGCAGTTGGAGAAACTGTGGCACCAGCAGCGGGAAGTGCCGAGGACTCTGCGAGACGAGACAAGCTGCACCAGCAGCAGCAATGTAAACGGCAACGACGCTCCCCGCCCCAACGGCAGCAGCGATAGCAACAGCCATATGTGGAGTGATTGTAGCAGTGTCGAGCACAAGAGCACTACGAATGACGGCACACAGAGGGGCAGCAGCAGCGGGGACGGTGGCGTCTCATGGGGTGCTGGTGGCAGGAGCAGCATGAAGAAGAAGGAGAGGACTGCGTCTAGCGTAGGCTTGCTGCTGCTGGAATTCTCTTTCGAACAACTGCAGCACGTCCAAGATATATGCGGCTTCTTGAGCTGCTGGGATGCGGGTTTCGCAGCTGTGAGTTGCGCCGCAGGTGCTTCTTTGCGGTGTCGTTACACCGCAGCGGTGCGCGGTGGAGCAGAAGCAACAGCAGCACAGGTTGCAGCAACAGCAGCTCTACGGGATGACGCACACCTTCCGGAAACGCCTTCTGGGGCTGCAGCGGCGCCGGCTGTTGCAGCGTCAGCACCAGCAGCAAGAGAAGAGGTGGTGCTACAGGAGGAGGAGGACGAGGAGAAAGCAGAAGTCGTGTGTCTGCAGCACCTGCAGCAGCAGCTTCTGCTGTCGCTGCTTTGGCGGACATGCAGACAGCGACAGGCGGGCGCGGATGCGCTGCTGCTGCTGCACCGGCTACTGCGGTGGCTGCAAACTGCAGCCGTCGCGCAGCACCTCTTCTTCGTGCAGCAGCAGCACCCGCGGCAGCACCAGCCAATGCAGCAGCAGCACGTGCGAATGTCGAGACAAGCAGCAACAGCAGCAGCAGAAACGGCGGAAGGCAGATGGCTATGGCTGTTACGGATTTGCTGTTCCTCTGTGGGGTGGCTACTTTGGCAGGCCCCTCCGGAGGATGAACTGGTGCCTCTGCTGCATGCTGCGCGTGCTTTAACGCATTTTCTCGACTGTTCGCAGCTCAGCAGCAGCCACAGCAGCAGCAGCAGGAGCAATGGCAGCAGTAGCAGCAGCAGCCGCAGCGGCAGCTGGGACAGCAGCAGTGACAGGACCGTCTGCAACGACGTTGTCGACAGCAGCTGCAGCAACAGCGAGAGCAACAGCAGCGGCAGCAGGGACAGATGTGGGGCTCCTGCCTCGAGCCTTGAGAAGCAGAGCAGCAGGAGCAGCAGATGTGGGCGCTGCCCCAGCAGCAGCAATGCGGAGGAGGTGGCTGCTGCTGTTAGTAGACTTTGTTTGTTCTCGTCTTATTTGCTGCTGCTGCTCCCCCTGTGGACCCAGGAGCAGACGCTTCCGGCTTCCTCCCCGTTGCTTGCTGAATGTGCTGCTGCTACTCACACTGTCGCTGCTGCCGCCCGTCGCCTGCTGCAGGCCGTTATTCGCTGCTCCGCTGCTGCTGCTGCTGCTGCGTCTGCCGCAGCTGCTGCTGGTGCTGCTGCTAGTGGTGGTGCTGCTAGTTACTCACAGGAAGCGTCTGCCGCTATTGCTGATGCAGCATTATCTTCGGCGAGTGCTGGTGTGGCTCCTGTTCGGCCCGACGCTTCTTGCTGTTTTTCGTCCAAGGTTGCTGATGCTGGTGCTCCTGCCGCGAGTCGCGCTGTGTCCACAAGTGTTGGTGCTGCTGCAGCAGCAGCAGCAAGAGCCTGGTTGCTGGGGATGCCGGCCGCGGTGACGCACAGCACTGCAGGAGCAGCAGAGCAGCAGCCGCAGCTGCTGCCGTGGATCTGTCTTTCGCTGTGGAGCTTCGGGACTCTCGATCTTCCCTTGGCGCATGCGCTGCTGCTGGCTCATGGTGGCAGGAGGAGCAGCAGCGGGACTTGTAGAAGCAGCAGCCCCCAGACTAACATCAGCAACCGCAGGAGCGCACGTTCGCTAATTGAGCAGCAGCAAGTGTTGAAGCAGCAGGACAGCTACGTCAAGCAGCAGGAGCAGGAGCGGGAACAGCAGCAGCAGGAAAGGGAAGAACAGCGACGGCGAGAGCAGCAGCAACAGGAGAGGCAGCAGCAGGAGAAGGAAGAACTGCAAGAGCCGCCTTCGGCTGCAGGAGCGAGAATCTTGATACCTGTGCGAGGGCAAGCCTGGGGAAGCGCGGCAGCAGAATGCCGCGCAGCAGCAGCAGCAGCGATCTCGTGGGTGTCGCCAACAGCAGTGTCTCCACTGTTGGCGGCAGACGGCTTTCTTTCGTTGCAGCTGGCGTTGCTGCTTCTGTCTGAGCTGCCGCAGCAGAGAGTCCAGGGGTGCAAAGCTTTGCTGCAGCTGCTTGCTGCTCAGCCGCTCGAGGCGCAGCGACTTCTTCCGGCTCTTCACTTTGCTGCTACTCATCTGCCAGTCTTGCCATTGCATCTGCTGCTGCTTCGCCAGCGCCTGCCGCTGCTGCAGATGCCACCCGCCGGGCAGCAGCTGCTGCAGGAGCACCAACAGCGAAAGCGCCTCTTCGACGGGCAGCAGAAGCAGCAGCAGCGGCTGGAGGGGGAGTTAAAGAGTGCGGTGAAGACGCGGCAGCAGGAAATTACGGAACGGATAGAAGGGAAGCGCGGGCCGGAGGAGAAGGAGCAGCAGCCGCAGACGGCATCGCAGCAAGAACGCATAGGGACTGCATGTTACGGAGGGGAGGGGCAGGAAGAGAAATGCCGCCGAGAGGATTTGCTGCTGGAAGCGCAGCTGCTGCGCTTCTGCGGCGCATGTACACAGTCCGTCGCAGCGACTGCTGGGGCAGACGGGAAATCGGGAAGAAGAGCAGCTGGAGCAGCAGGGTCGGCAGGAAAAGACGGCCCAGCAGGAAGAGGAGCAGCAGCAGCGGGCTTAGGGAGAGCAGCAGCAGAAGCAGAAGCGGCACGAGGAGGCACGACAGCAGGGAGAGCAGGAGCAGGGGAGAGACCTACAAGAAGAACAGCAGCAGCAGCAGAAGCAGGAGAAGAAGGGGATGCAGCAGTTGTTGCTGCGGTGGGACAGTCCGCAGAGACTGCAGCAACAGCAGGAGCTATGAGGGACGCCGCCGCTGAAGTGGAGAAAGTGCTGCAGCACGGGAGACAACAGCAGTTCCTCCTTTTTCTGGTGCATGCGGAAACTATCGCTGCGCTGCCGCCGACCAAGCTGCTGCTGCCCCCTGTGTACCGGGCGCTGCTCAGTTTGACCGGCTACGATTTCTCTGCAGAAGACGGCGCAGCAGCGCTTCGTTCCCCAGCAGCAGCAGCAGCCGGAGGAGCAGGAGCAGCAGCCGCAGAGGAACTGCAGACAGCAGCAACAGGAACTTCGTCTGTGCGCTCAGCAGCAACAGCAGCAACGACGTCACCGGCAAGTTCGTACCCTGTAGCAGCAGCAACAGCAGCAGCAGGAAGACTTCTTTCCCACTCCTCTCCTCCGGCTTCTTCCTCTTCTTTCCCTTCCCTGTCTTCTTCGTGTTCCTGGTTGCCAGGCGGAGCAGAAGCAGCAGCGGTGCTGCCTGGCGCTGCTGTTGCAGCAGCAGCAGCAGCAGAGGACGATGTCTGGAGTGGGTGCCCGCTGCTCTGCACCACCGTCCGCCGGTGTGGGGCGGCGGGGGTGATGCTGCGTGCGGTCGTCTTGAACCATCTCCTCGCGCGTTTGTTCTCGTTAGGCGACCTGCCAGCAGCGAAGGCCTTCGTGCCTGCAGCATCAGCAGCAGTTTCTCCGTCGGCATCTTTGCGACCTCAGCAGCAGCTGCAGCAGATGATCCCTACGTTTTGCTATTTTCTCTCGCGCTCACTTCGCAGCGCAGCAACAGGAGCAGCAGGCACCGCAGCAGGACCTCCAGCAGCACCGCGTCTGCACACGGCAGCGGCAGCAGGCGTCGGAGAAGGGGACGCAGCAACCGCGGTGCCCGCAGCAGTTGCGGAAACGCTGCTCCTGGGGTTGCGTGATATCTGCCGTAGCAGCATGCGTGCGAGCACAGCAACAGCAGATTCTCAAGAAGACGAAGACAGCAGCAGCAGTTGGTGCTGCAGCCGCGCTGCTGCGGAACTGCTGCTGCAGGTGCTTCCTGAGGAAGTGCTGCACGCGGCACTGGCACACGACGTCGCAGCCGTGCGAGCTGCTGCGCTGCTGCTGCTAGCTGCCCTGTGTAAAGGCAGCGTCTTCCAAGCGGCATCCGTGAAGAGGATGCTGCAGCAGCGCCACGCCTCTCTATTCAATCTGCTGCTGCAGCCTTCTTGTGTGACCGTCGCTCTTGCTGCTTTCCTTTCTGCGTATGTGGAGAGCCTGGACACCGCGCCTGCCGGTCCTGCTGCTGCGTCTTCGGCGGGTGTTGCTGCCCCAGCTGCTGCTGCTGCGTCTGTGCCTCAGCAGCAGAACAAAGTCGAAGCGCTGATGCTGCTGGAAGAATTCTGCTGCGCCGCAGGAGAGCACCCGCTTTGCAGAAGCTTGGCACTACGTGCTGCTGCTCCCCTGCTGCAGGAGCTGTACGACGCACAGGGACAGGTGTGGGCCGCTTTTCCACAAGACAGCTGCAGCAGCGACAGCAAACAGGCAGTGGCAGCAACGGCGCCAGGAGCAGCGGCAGCAGCGAGAAACGCCTCTGCGTCATCCTCGGAGCGCAACGTTCAGCGGCAGCAGAAGCAGCAGTGGCAGCAGTGGCAACAGCAGCAGCAAAGTCTGGAGGGAGAAAGAGGAGAAGAAAATGAAGAGAAAAACGGAAGTGAAGAAAGGAGGGGTGCGGAGCCGCTGCTGCCTTTGGCTCCTTCGCGTTTCCTCACGCCTGGAGGCCTGAAGGAACTACTGTTGCTGCCGCTGTCCCTCCGCTCCACTGCTGCTGCTGCTGTTGCTGCTGCTGCTGGTATGCAAGTTGAAAGGCAGCTGCTTGGCCGGCGAAGAGTGCCTGGGGCTGCTGGTGATGCTGCACATGGTGGGCGATCGAGCCGCAGCAGCCGAGTCCTGCAGCAGCAGCTGCGCCAGCTGCTGCTCGCTCGTGCAGCTTCCAGCAGCACCGCAAGCAGCAGCGGGGCCGGTGCCGCGGCACACGCGGACGCAGCTGCTGTCTCTCTTGTTTTATGTCTGATCGAACGCCAGAGTGAGCAGGACACATGACCGAGTTGCTGCTATACATTCCCCTCTCGTTCCCCTGACACAGGTTGCTGCTGCTGAGCCCCACACACGCTCCTCTGCTCCTGCTGCTACCACCCTCTGTGCCGCCATTGCTGCTGCGCCCGCTGTACTTCTCTGCTGCTGCTTCTGGGGGTCCCCCTCTCTACTGCTATTGTGCGACACTGCCGCCGACTACTGCCGCTGTTGCTGCTGCCTTGCGGTCCTGCTGCTGCTGCTGCCTTGCGGTGGCACTGCTGCTGCGGCTGCCTTACAGTGCTGCTGTTGCCGCTGCCTTGCGGTGCTGCTGCCGCTTCTGCCCTGCGATGGTGCTGCTGCTGCTACTGCATTGCGGTGGTGCTGCTGCTGTTGCTGCCTTGCGACGGGGCTGCTGCTGCTGCTGCCTTGCGACGGGGCTGCTGCTGCTGCTGCCTTGCGATGGTGCTGCTGCTGCTACTGCCTTGCGGTGCTGTTACTGCTGTCTTGCAGTGGTGCTGCTGCGGCCGTTTCGTCTTGCGGCGCTGCGCTTCTGCGGCTGGCGGTGCACCTGCTGCTCTACGGTGTGGGGTGTTGCTGCTGCTGCTGCAGGCAGGGGGGGAGGAGGGGAGAATGCGGAGCGTTTAGAAACGAACCGTCTGCGAGCTAATCTTGTCTCCCAGATCAAACACGCTGCAGCAGCAGCACGTTTCCAGCAGCACCCTCTGCTCTTGCTGCTCCTCCCATACAGCTGGCGAGATCTTTTTTATCAGTGAGGAAGCGCTTGTACAGCAGCTGCGTCGTCGTGTGAACCCAGGAAACGGCTGCCGTTGCTCTGCTGCTGCGTCGTGGCTGCTGCGCTGCGGCTGCTCATATTGCACTTGGTGTGCTGCGGCTGCTGCTGGCGGTGCGGCTTCTGTTCTTCCGGCGCTGCTGCTGCCGGCATCTGTGGGGGGGAAGCGCGGCAGGTGCTGCCTTTCTGTTGCTGTTGCTGCTCTTTTGCACTGCTGCCGCTCTTTTGCACTGCTGCTGCCGTGGTTTTGCTGGTGCTCCCCTTCCTCCTACGACGCTGCTACTGCTGCTGCGTGCGCTGCTCTTGCTGTGTCGGCTCCTGGCCTGCTGCCTGCCGCGCTGCTGGTGTCGCTCCTGTGCAGACGCTCCCGGCTGCCGCTGCCGCTGCTGCCTTCTTCCCGGCTGCTCCTGGGCGGCGCCTCGCTGCTGCATGTGTGTGCTGCCTGGTGACATTTGGCTGCTGCAGCAGCTTCTTCTGCTCTTCCTCGCGACAGATCTTCCATCACAGCCTTGTGCTGCACTTCGACACCTGCAGCGTCAACGAGACCATCCTGTTCGCAGCCGACTGCGCGCAGCTATGCACCTCACCTCTTGTCTTCTCTATCTCTCCCTCCCTCTGCACGAATTGACGAATTACCTGCGCGTTTTTGCCGACACACTGATATATATGTATATGTGTATATGCGTATACGTATATATATACATATATATATATATATATATGTGTATGTATACCACCCCGTACTTGAGACGGCGATACGTGGAGGACAGATCTTTACAGAGGAAGAAAGAAGGGGAAGGAAAGGAAGAGCGGAGAACAGAAAGAGACAAGGAAGGAAGAAGTGGAGGATCCATCCATATATATATATATAAATATATATATATATATATGTGCATGTGTATCGACAGTAAATGTGTGGGGTGGCAAAGTATGACTTCTCTGCACCGCTGCAGCGACAAGGAAGGGAGAAGGACGGGAGGAAGGCAGACGTACACATCGACGACCAGGAAGGACGCACGTGGAGAGCGGCTGCTACTCTCTCTTGAGGAAGCGTGCAGACGGCGCTCTGTGTCGATGAGTTGCTGCAGCGGTGCTCACACTTTGCCACCCCACACATTTACTGTCGATACCCACATATATGTATTTCTGCCAGTTCTTCCTTCCTGTGTCTCCTTGTGCGCGAGGACACGTCTCTACCGTCCATCTGCTGCCGTGCGTACACGCATTTTTGTCCTCCTCGTCTTGCAGCTCTTCCCGCCGTCTTCCTCCTTCCGTCTGCTGCGCCGCTGTTCAGCGGGTCTCCGTACACACCGGCGTCTGTTGTGTCTCTGCGGGCGTGTAGAGAGCGAGAGACGGAGCAGTGTTGGGCGTCTGCCTGGGTCTGCTGCACATAGGCCTGCTGCTACGTGTGGACGGACCCGCGGCTGGTCTCCACACGCATGCACACACACACGTACACAGAGGCAGAGACAACATACGTGCACTTTTCCAGTGTCTGAAGAGTGCGGCAGTGTCTGTGGGGTGCTGCTTCTGTTGGTCGGTGCTGCTCGTGCAGATACGTAGACGTCCTTCCGGGGGACGGGGTGGGCAGCAGCAACAGCAGCAGCGAGAGGAGTGCGGTGGTGGGGCGCGAGATGGGTTTGCTGCTGGAGCAGCTGCAGCCCATGCTGCTGCCGCGCGCCTCTGCTGCAGCAGCTGGAGCTGCTCAGCCGCTGCAGATGGCTGCTCTTGCCTGCTGCGTCGCGGCTGTGGCGCTCGTGCACGCGCCCCACACCGCTGCTGCCTCCGACGTGCTGCTGCGCTGCCTTCTCAACCCGTCTGTCTTTCTCACACGAGAGCCTGCAGCCGACTGGTACGTTCGGATGCGCACGTTGACTGGCGCCACCTGCTGCTGCCTCGTGCGCCGTTCTTGCGCTCCTGCGCTGTTGCTGCGGCAGTCGCCCTGTGCCGACTTCTGTGTGGTGGCGCCAGGCCTTCTGCTGGCAAACGCTGCTGTGCTGCTGAGACCGCTGCTGCCGTCCCTGCCGGTGCTACTGCTGCTGCACGGCTGCTGCTGCGCAGCCGGGGTGGCTTTCTGCGAGTGCTGCACGTGCCCCTCCTCGCTGCTGTTGCTGCTTCTAAAGAATCTTCGCTCTTCCTGCCGATAGGAAGGCACAAGAACACACACACAGCAGCAAGAACGCTGCTGGATCCCGCAGGAGGGACCCCCGCCACGCCGCTGTTGCTTCCATGAGAGAAGAGGCTGCCGTCGCTGCCGTAGCGGCAGGAAGGTGCTGCAGTGAATCTGCTGCTACGGCTGCCTCTACAGAAGGATGTCTTGCAGCAGCAGATACTTCTCTCTGTCCGTACTCCATCACGTCTCTCTCAGCCGGGTGTGGCTTCCTCCGTACGACTGGAGTTGTCTGCGTGAAAACTTTTGTACGGCAGCATGCATGCATGCTTACAACTGCGACTACGCGCTCGTCCAAGCGCCTCGCCGCCAAGGCTACGAAGACCGCTCCCTACAGTACCAGAGAACCCCCTACGTATTTCTTATATATCCGTGGTTGCACATATGTGAATGCATGTATATACGTGTATATGCTGCACAGCTGTGCGTATATAGGCACGCAATCATATACACTTATGACCCCACATACGTGTATATCTATACATGTATAAAAGCGTGTCGTCCTGCGTGTATATACGTGTGTCTGTAGATGCATATATGTAGAGAGAAAAAGAAAGGGAGAGAAAGTGAAGGAATGACATGGAAGTACAGTCAGATATACATGTGTGTGTCACGAACTGCTGCAGGATCGCTAGTGGCTGCCTGGCTGCGTTGGGGGCGCTACACGGGAACACAGCAGCGCTACAGCAGTTTTTTCCTCTTTGCTGCCTGCTGCTGCGAGAGTCGCTTTCTCCTGCTGTCCGGACTGCAGTTTTCGCTGCTACCGCTGCTCACTTGGGAGCCTACCCCACAGATCGGGTGCAAGTGCTGCAGGTGCTTCGGGTGTACGTACACCTCGGCAGACACCCTGCGTCGCGCCGTGCTGCTGCTGCGGCGGCGGCGGCTGTGCAGCTGCCGGAGGAACGCAGCAGCGAAGGCAGCAGCGGAGTGCTACGAGCGCTGCTGCAGCGGCACCGTGCGGACGGAGAGGACGAGGATCACCCGCGGCAGCAGGGGACTGCAGGGCAGCCACTGCAGCAGCAGGACGTTCCACAGGCAGAGGACTACGAGCAAGAAATCGCAGATCTGCAGACGGCAGCACGGCTTCTTCAGCTCCGCGGCTTTGGCGCCGCTGCGTCCACAGCGGCAGCAGCAGCAGACGTGGCGGAAGCCCCGCCCCTTGGTTGGTATCTAGGTATAGCAGAAGTGGCGCGGCTTATTCATTTGTATGTGCCTGACGCCTCGCTGTTCTACCCGCTGCTGCGAGACATCTATGATACCGTCCGAGATGCGGCACTTCCACTCTCTGCCGCTGCACCGTCTCCTCCTTCTTCACCTGCTGCGGTTTCTCTTGCTGCTGCTGCCCTCCCTGCTGCTGCTGGTCGTGGAGCGTCTCTAGCTGCCGCTCCTGCTGCTCCTTCACCCATCGCTGCGCAGAAGGGTCATTGGCGTTGCGACAAGGCAGACCAGGAATTCGTTAGCAGCGACAGCCACAGCAGCAGCAGCACGGGTGGTAGCAGCAGTGCAAGAAGCACCGGCAGTGATGAAGCGCATACGACTGAGGACGTGCGTGTTGGGTCGTCGGGTGCTGCTTTCTCCGCTGCTGCAGCAGCAGGACCATCGGCAGCCGCCGGCACTGCAGGAACAGGGCCAGCCGCAGCAGCCGATGGCGCCGCGGCAGCAGCGCCGGAACCCGCGCATGCAGGGCTTGTAGCCCTGGCAAATTTGGTACCGGTGCTACGAGAAGCCGGCGTGTTGTCGCTGCAGGAGATGCAGCAGTTGCTGCGGCAGGTTGCTGCTGCTCTGCTACTTGACCCTCCTGACGAAGCTGCCGACGCTGCTGCTGCTGTGGGGTGGGTGGGAGTTGCCCATCTGCTGCGCAACCTCGCTGCTGTTCTCTTCTACGAACAGCAGGAGCTGCTGCTCTGCACGCCGTCGCAGCACCTTTTGCAGCAGCAGCAGGAAGAGCAGCAGCAGCGGCGACAGGTAGGTGGGAAGCAGCAGCCGCAGCTGGACGGACAGCAAGAGGAGGAGCAGAAGGAGCAGACAAAAGAAGAAGAGAAGGAGGAAGAATACTTTGAGTCGGACTTCGTGGAGCTGCTACAGCAACACGTGCACGTCCTGACGGCGATGCTGCAGCTGTCAGATGTGCTGGAAAGGTGGCTGCGTCGGCCAGTTGCTGCTGCGGCAACAGGAGCGAGCCGTGCGGCTGCGCGTGCTCTTGCAGCTGCTGCTCTCTGTGGAATGCCCGTAGAAGCCCTGCGGTCCCCTGTCAAGCAGACACTCACCAGACAGGCGGCAGCAGGGACGATCCCGCTGTTCGACGTTCCACTGCACCAGCAGCTGCAGCAGCTGCTGCAGCGTCTCCAGGAAGCTGTGCGAGAGCGCAGGGTCCTGCCCCCTGTGCGGAGAGACAGCGAGAGGGAGGGGGGTGCAGCAACAGAGAAGATTGCAGCAACCGCACTGCATGCTGCAGCAGGCACAGCAGCAGCAAAAGGGGCAATGGCCTCAGCAGCATGCGTCCCAGAGGCTTCTCAGGGACTGCTGGTGGGCCCGCTGCTGCTGGACATCGGCGGCGCGGCGACGCAGCAGCAGCAGGCGGCCTGCGCCGAGACAGCAGCGGCAGCAGGAGACAGAGCAGCAGCAGAGGGAGAAGAAGAAGAGAAAGAGAGCACGGCGCTGCAGATGGTGATTAATTTGTTGACAGAGACGGACGAACGGGTTGTGACAGCAGGAGGACGCGGTAGCGGCAGGAGGCAGCAGCAGCAGCGGCGGTCAGCAACCGGTGGAGCTGAAGCTACTTTTGTGCTATCTCGGGTGTACGTACACCTGAAAACAGGGCAGCAGCAGAGCCACAGCGCGGTGGAGAAATTATTCCCGCGGCAGTCGCTGCTGGCCTTTGCCTTGCACGAGGTGCTGCAGGGGTGCGTTGCTGCTGGGGAACTGCCTCCGCTGCCAGCAGCAGCAGCACCGCCAGCTTCTGCGGCAGCACCACTTTCTAGTCGGGTTTTGCATGCAGTAGCAGCGCCCTGCGGGGCGCCGGGCGCCGCTGGACCTGCAGGAGCGGCAGGTGCGCCGTTCTTCAACCGCAGTGGTGCAGCAGGCGCACCGCACGCAGCAGCAGCAGCTGCAGTGGGGACATCGCGGCCGCAGTTTCCTTGCGGCAGCGGAACAGTCAGCAACTGGCGCAAGACGACCAGCAGCAGCGAGAAGAAACCAGCAACATGCTTCTTGCAGCTGCCGCACCTTGTTGCCCTTATCGAAGCTGCTGCTGCAGTCCGTCCTCCTCTGCCTGACGTTGGACTTCATGTGCCGCTGGCGCAGCTGTGGACAATTACTCTCCGCACGCAGGTGCTACTGCAGCAGCGAAAGCGGCAGCAGCGAAGGCGGCAACAGGGGAACGAGCAGCAGCGACAGCGTGAGGCACTAGGGCAGGAACAGCAGCAACGACAGCAGCGGGTGCAGCCCCAGCAGCAGCAACGTGTGGAAAGGAACACGTGCGCCGCTGCAGGTCCAGAAGACGAAGCAGCAGCTGCTGTCTGCGCGCTGCAGCTCGCGACGATGCGGCTATGCGCGGCGCATGCACCGCAGGCTCCGCAGCTTGCGCAGCTACTCGTTTCATGGGGACTCACCCACTTTCTTCGCTGTCCTCCGCAGCCAGCCGGTAAACACACAACAGGAGCAACACCAGCAGCACCAGGAGCAGCACTCTCGGCAACGGCAGCAACAGTAGCAGCATCAGGAGCAGTCGCCGTGGCACCGATAGCCACAGCAGCGGCCCCAGGAGCAGCCGCAGCATCAACAACAGCAACAATTCCAACAGCAGCAATAGCAACGGCAGGGACGCCAGGAGAGAAGGCTGTGGCAGCACGTCTCTTCTCCCTAGGAGGAGCAGCAGCAGGAGCAGAAACTTCTGCGGAAGGGGCAGCAGTTGCCGGAAAAGGACCTGCAACAGCGGAAAAAGCAGTTACCCGCGCACCAGGAGCGGTAGCAGGCGGAAGCAGGCCTGCTGCAGCAGGAAGCCGGGCGGCTGATCTCTGCCCCGCGATTTTTGTGCTGCCGCGCTCGCTGAAGTTTTACTTTCTTGCGCTGCTGCCGTCGACAGCAGCAGTGCTGCAACAGCAGCAGTTGGTAGGAGTTTTCTCGCACTTGTTGGCTGGGGCCGGCTTAGACAGTCCCCACGTAGACCCGACGCTGTGGGCAGCAGCCCTGGTGGCCCTGCAGCGGGTTCTGCTGCAGCTTCAACAGCAGCAGGGAGAGCAGCGCGGCATAGCAGCAGACTCCACAGGCAGGAAGAGCGGCAGCAACAGCGAAAGCAGTCAGGCACGGCGCGCCAGCAGCAATCCGCAGCATCGCAGCAGCAGCGTGGAGCTGGAACGTGCGGCGGCCTTGGTGCAGCAGTTCCAGCAGTTGCTGCTGCAGTGGGTTCTTCCGCGCATGCAGACGGCAACTGCAGAAGAAGCAGCTCCCCTGCGTTTTCAATCCGCGCTGCACACCCCTCAGAGCAGCGGCAGTAGCAGCAGCAGCAGCAGGGGAAAGCTGCTGCCGCCTGCGGTGGTGCTCGCGCATCTGGCTGAGACGCTGGAAGTGTTGCTGGGGACGCAGCGCTACGTTCAGCGGCTGCAGGAAGAGCAGCAGCAGCAGCAAGCGCAGCAGCAGCAAGTGCGGGACGTGCGTCAGGCGCAGGGGCAGGAGAAGCTCTCCGCGAAGCAGCAGCCGCAGCAGGACTGGCAGCAGGAACAGCCCTTCCAGATACAGCAACAGCAGCAGCAGCAGAAAGATGCAGGAACGCCGCTTGAGACAGCATTGCTGCAAAGTCCACACGCTCCTGATATTGTTCTCGGCTTTCTCGCTCTGAAGAAGTTGCTGCCGTTCGCAGCAGTTCTCCGCCACTTCAGAGAGACGCCGCCTCCCTCTCTTATGCCCGCTGCTGCTGCCGAAACTGCTCCTCCGTGCGACACTGCTGCCGCCACTGAGACTGCTGCTGCTGCTGCTGTCGAATGTGCTGCTGCAGCGGACGTGGCCGTCCGTACAGCAGTGGAAGCTGCAGCAGCATCGGCAAGAGCAGCAGCGGGAGAGAGAAAACTTGGTGAGCCTGGGTTCCCCAACACCTACGACGGCAGCCGCTGCGGCAGCAGCAGCAGGGCCCCGGGGCACAGGAGCCCGGGGAGAAGCGGAATCGGTCACAGTGTCCGCGTGGCTGCGGGTAAGTGCAGCAGGGAAGGAAAAGAGGCAGGGAAAAGTAGCAGCAGGACAGCGGGGCTCGGATCCGCAGCAGAACAGTGCAACTTGGTCCAGGTGGCTTTTGCTGTGTCCTTTTTTCCTTGGGAGTTTCAACTCGAGCTGTTGCTATCCGCTGCCTCTGCGATGAAGCTACACGGGCCATCAGAAGCTAACTGTCGCTGGCGCCTCGCTGCTTTTGTGGCCCTGGCTGCCTATGTTGCCACCCCACACCTTGCTGCTGTTTTCTTTGATGCGTTCCTCGAGCCGCCCTGCTTTAGCTCACAGCGCTCCCTGCCGACTCAGATAGAGCCTGCCGCAGCTCATCGTCTTCGTTCCGCTGCTGGGGCGTTTCCGTCCTCTCCTGGTGCTGCCGCGAGTTCAGCTTCTGCTGCTACTGCTGCTGCTAAGGCTCGTGCTGCTACTGGTGGACACGCGCTGTTCGGGGAGCGACGGATGCTTCTGCCGCTTCCTGCTGCGGCTGCAGCTGTCTGCAGGTGTGGGGTGCAGGAGCAGTTGAGAGCAGGCGGACAGCAGCAGAGCGTGTTTCCCTGGGAGTCCTTTCCGGCGGTCGAGGAGGGGTGCATCAATGGGGAGCCTACGCTGCTCGAACCCGGGTGTATGTACACCTCAACGACTGGCATCCGGTGGCTGGTGCAGCGAGACGCAGTGGCCAGCCCGTCACGTCGTCCACGCAGCAGCAGCTGCTATTGCAACAGCAGCATCGACAGACCTTCTGACTCCAGCAGCAGCGGCTATGCCAGCAGCTGCGGAGAAGGCGCGGGCCGCAACAGCGCGGGAAGCTTTACATCTGTAGTGGGCGACTGCAGAAACAGCAACGTTAGGGCAGAATGCGTCGAAGAGCTACCGCGTGGTCTTGAAGAAGACTGTCCCTGCTGCTGCGGCACTGCCTGCTGCTGCGGCCCTGCCTGCTGCTGCGGCCCTGCCTGCTGCTGCGGCTCCGCGTGCTGCTGCGGCTCCGCGTGCTGCCGCGGCTCTGCCTGCTGCTGCTGCTGTTGCTTTGGGGGTGTATGTACGCTGCAGCGGGATGCGGGGCTGCAACTGGTTGTGGACCCGGAGGAGGAAAACATGGGGGAGGCATGCATGCCTGCTGCGACGCTGCCGCCGCTGCTGCAGGTGGTGCCTGCTGCGTTTCTTGGCATTCGCTCTTTCTTTACGTTGCACTTCTTGCCGAATCTTTTCCACTGGCCTTCCTTGACACTGCACTGCAGCACGAGCAGCAGCGGCCGGAGCAGCTCGTCCTACGAGGAGCAGCAGGCGGCCGCACGTGGGCAACGGGAAGCTGCTGCTGCTTGTCTGGGAGGTTATCAAAATGTCCGGCTGCTGCGTCTCAAACGCCGGAAGGCGTTCTTGCGTACTCGTCTTCCTGACCTCCTATTGCGGTCCCTGTCCGGCTCTTCGGCTGCCTGTGCTGCGGGCGTCTGCTGCCGCACCGCAGGAGCTGCTGCGGCGCTGCCGCTGGGGCAGCAGCAGCGGGAGCAGCGGCCTGTCGAGGAGGCGCAGGAGAGAGAACAGTCCTCAAGCCACGCTGCCGCCTGGCAGCAGCGGCAGCTGCTGCTGCTACACCGGCGACCCTCCTCCCCACAGCAAAGGCAGAGAGAGATGGAGCAGCACTTGCAGCAGGAGCAGCAGCAGGAGGTCCCCACGGATTTCTGGGGCATCGTCCGGTTTACTGCGCCGTTCGTCGTAGAGGAGCTGCGGCAGCTGCTGCTGCGGCTGGTGGACGAGCACCGGCGCTGCGACGCCACTGCAGTAGCAGTAGCAGCAGCAGCGGGAGGCGGGCCGGCGTCTCGCAGGAGTCCCCAGGACGACGAAGTAGCTAGACCTGGGGCTGTCTTCACGCATGCAGCGAGTAGCGCATTTCTGCGGATGCTCCAGCTGCTCTCTTGTTTAGATAGTCTCTTCTACAGTCCTGCTGCTCCTGCGTATGCGATTCTCGCTCGACGCAGCACCTGAGGCAACGTGCGCTCTAAGCCTGAGAAAGACCGCTTCTGCGCAGCAGCCCAGTACATTCGTGCGGACACACACGTATGCACGCCTACTTCTGCATGCACGTATATGTGTGTGTCAGCACCGATGAAGATGTGTGTGTGTGTGTGTATGTGTCTGTGCGGCATGCACACATGTATGTATATCTGTATATATATATACATATTTACTCATACATGTGTACACACACAAACATACATACACACATAACATACATACGTCCATACGTTACATTACATACATACATAACATAACATATATACGTACATAACATAAGGTACATGCATACATACGTGCATACATACATAGACAGAGAGACAGAGACACACACAAACACGTGGGCGTCTGTATATGTGTGTAGCTGCACCCCCTGCGCATGCGTACGTGTCCATATGTATGAGTCCGTATGCGCGTGGGTATAGATTCATGTGAAGCGTGCACGTGCATGTGTAGACGTCTCCCTTTGCTTGCGTCAATGTACATTTGTGTGTAAAATATTAACACGCGAGGTAACAGGTCGATTGTATAGCTTTCTCTCTGTAATTGTATACCTATGTTTTCTTTGTCCGTAGACATAAATAAATGGATCTGTGCCGGCCAGCACGTTGCGTGCTCTTCCCACGAAATAAGCTGTTGTTCCTCGTTTTGAGAAGAAGTCTGACGGGCGGGTGCCCTGCGAGAGACATGTACGCTGCGGTGCTGCCGTGCTGCTGCGCGGGATGTAGCAGGTGGCTAGCACGTGTCGCAAGTGCTGTGTGCACTTCTTCATTCTTTTGTGCTGCTTGCGTGCGCACCAGCAAGGAAAGGCACTTGGTACCGCCCTGCTGTCGTGCGGTACTGCTGTGTCTATACCTGCTGCAGTGGGCTGCTGCCCCTTGTTGGTAGCTGCTGTTGAGAATGCGGCTGCCGTGGACACTTCGGGTGCTGCCGACTCTGTTGCTGCTGTGGATTTAGCTGCTGCTGCGGCTTCGGCTGCTGCTGCGGTTTCTGCTGCTTGCGTTGGTTAAGAAGACACATGCTGTTGGAGACAACTTGCTGCTGTCGGACGTGCAACGTGCTGCTACCACTGCTTCTAGTGCTGCTGCTGCAGCCGGCCAGCAGTGCTGCTGCCGCCAGCGTTCTGTCTCTGCTGCTGCAGCTGCACCTCTTCTGATGGTGCTGCTGTTCTAGCTGCATGCGGTGCTGCTGCTGCTGCCGCGTTTCTTGTAGCGCTGCTGCTGCAGCTACCCAGCTGTTGTCAAAGCCGGTGCTGCTAGTCTCTCGTGGTGCCGTTGCTGCTGCTACTATTGCCGCATCTGCTGCTGCGTCTGGCCTCGTGTCGTTTGTGGGGTGCTGCGGGGGGGGGGTGGCCCGGCGCTTTTTTGCAACTTGCGCGGGTTCCACTACTACTGGTATGTGCCCTGCTGCGTATTCTTCAGAATAATGTGAGAGCCTGCGGCTAATGCCTGGCAGCGTGCGCGTGTCCGACTGGCAGCAGCAGCTGCTGCATGCATGCGTCCACTTGAAGTGGCACCCCAGTGGCTGCTGGACAGCCTCGTATTATAAGGTGCTGCCGCAGCCCATTTGCTGCTTCTGTAGCGGGTTGTGCAGCATGCGAAGACCGCGCTGGTCTACGGGCAGCAGCAGCAGCAGGCCGGAGACCCGATCAGCAGCAAAGAGGTGCCGCTGGTGCTGACCGGACAGGGGTATCCGCAGCTGCAGTGCGTTCTTGCTGCTGCTCTTTTGCTCGACGCGCCGCCTTGCGGCGTCCACGAGAAAAGACACAGCGGCGTAAGAGGATTTCTTTTGAGTCGCAGCAAAAAATACTTCACGTGCGCTGGTGACGCAGCGGCCGCCAGAACAGGACGGGAGCAGCAGCAGCAGGACAAACGGGGCTCGCAGCAGGCCTGCAGCATCTCTTACGAATGGCCCGCGTAGTGCTGCAGTCACACGACGCAGCAAGTCCATGCGACAGCAGCAAACAGAGATACATGTGTATATGGAGCAATCTACAGATAACCCCGCCTGCACACTCGAGAACGTCTCGTGGCATGTGCAAGAGAACATGCCATGACCTGCGGCAATTGCTTGACGGCAGGACTCCGTCACATATTATACGGATAAGCGTAGACGAATAAACTACACGCCAGTATGTCTCTAGGATTCGTGTGTGCGAGCTCACTGGTGTGAAATATATAGACATTGAGTCGCTACTGCCTGGGCGGTGACACTTGAGAACTACTACTCTGCGCAAGCGTTGCAAAGCGTAAAAACCCGGATCTGGGTGTACGGTTCAACAAAATCGAATATCTCGTGTAGAGAAGAACTCTGTCTACATATGTGCACATGTATGTAGGTGTAGACGTGTGTTTACGCGGGGATTTTCTAAGCGTCTGGGGTCACAGAACGCCCACCCCGCAAGCGGTGGTTGCATTGCTGTTGCGGGGTATTAAAGCAGAAGACAGCCCGGTGCTGCTCGTGCTGGTGCGCCCCTCTAAATGTAGACACCTGCCGCTGCTGCGCCTCCTCACACCGACGCCCCTCCCGGTGCCGCTGCTGCTGCTTCTTCATTTGCAACCTTCGCAGCGCACCTCCTCATACCGACGCCCGCCCCGGTGCTGCTGGTGCTGCTGCTTGGTTTGCAGCCTCGCCAGCGCAACGACCGAGAACGCCTCCTTTGCTAACGGTGTAAAAACTTCGTGCTGCTGATTAGGAGGGCTGTTCGCTCCAGCGGCAGCCGCTGGGGGATGTCACTCCCTTAAGTAAAGAGGAATGGCTATTTGCTGCTGCCAGCCTGTGGGGACGCTGCAGCCGTGCATCCTCCCTGAGTGCCCACCATGCCTGACAAATATTTTTAAGTTGAATCGGACAGTGGAGGAGACTCCCACACTCGCACACAAAGTTCCTTAAAGGTCCTGCACAAAACTGTGTCAACAAATAATATATAGATACGTGTGCATGCAGAATCTATCGCACGCATACAGCAAACTCCTCCAAAAGGATACACTAGTAAATCTCTTCGTATATACACCGGCAGTCTCGCTCGGAAGCCTTCTTTGTAAGCCCGTCGTCGCTGCGTCTTGACGCATGCAAGACACTGTCGTGTAGAGCTATGGGCGCATGTTCCCGTAGCTGAAGGCCGCATTCTTCCCTACGCAGAGATGCATGCGGGCATTATACATTTGCAAGGATGTCCACACATACGTCTGCGTGGACACTGCTTGAGCGGCTCGACGTGAAGTGCGTGTTGCACCTCAGTTTTCGCATGTAGGCGTGCAACAAGCAAGATATTGGCCGCAGCGTAGAAAATAACGGCAAAAGACCAAGGTGCCGCCGATGCTGCCGTTGCAGCGTCATCGCTACTGCCGCTGGAGCGTCACCGCTGCTGCTATCGCAACTACTGTTGCGCCTGCCCCTGCCGTTGCTGCGCGATAACGTGAGCTCGTGCTACGCGCAGAAGGAGCCTAGACCTGCAATTACTGCTGTTTGCAGCACCGCACTACATTCCAGCAGGTCACACAGTGAAAATATCTCGCGCCTACATATACGCATGTATATATAAAAGCATGCACTTCCCTACTTTTTCTACATATTCGTATAGTGTTACACATGAACGTACATACACGTGTGTATATGTCGTGGTGTGCAGTGGTTTCTCATCACAGTACTGGCGTCTCCAAGTAAAAGAAGCCCTTTTTTGTTGAGCCAGCTTCCGTTCCTGACGCCGGTACACCAAACTCTTCTTCGCCTTCACGAGTGTCTACCACATATAATTTCTGCAGTGCTCCTTCCTCCGCCGCCGTTGCGGTTCCACCCGTTCCAGCTGCTGCAACGGTGCTGCAGTACTGCCGCTACTACTACCGCCGTCAAATCCTGCTGCCGCTTGCAGAGCTGCTCTTCCTGCTGCTTCTGTTGACTTGCCGCTGCGCGCTTGCTGCTGCCGTTCCTACCGTCTTCTCCCGTAGAGCTTAGAGCAAACCGCCGCGGTTGTGACACTCCGCGGCCGCGCAGCGGTCCAAGCGGTGGTGGCTGTAGCTTTTCCTGCTGCTAAGACTGCACTATATTTGTCTCGCGTCGTCCAGCCGGGTGTGTGTCTTGCATCGGCTGCTGCCGCTGCTTTTGCCGCATATGAACTGCAGCCATGGGTGTCGTTGCATCTTCTCTTTCTGCCTCGTGTGTCCTGCCCGACAGCCGTTGCTGACAGCTGAGTCTGTGGCACTTCCTTGCTTCGCTACTGTTGCTGCTGCTGCAGCGGCTTCTTTGTCAGCCCCCGTCCCAGCTGCGGTAGCGGCTATGGGTCGTTCCCGTGGTTCTGCTCTTCTTCCTTTTCCTGCCGGTGGTGCTGGAGGAAGGGGAGTTGCGCCTGCAGTGCGTCTGCCGCGACTGGCGGCTGCTGCTGTTGTTCCTGCAGCAGCAGCAGCAGCTCGCACGGGGGGTCTAAATATGTGTGGGGAGCCTGTGCGATTGCGAAGGAGGTCCTGCAGCGTCCACGGGTCACCTCTGTGCCCGGATGCCGCTCCTGTCGTTGCTGCTGCATGCAGTGGGAAGGCTGACTGCTCGTGCAAGCCAGCACTACGTAAAAGAGCAGCAGCAGCTTGTGCTTCTGCTGCTGCACGCTGCGCTGCTTCTTCTGCTGCGGCAGCAAGGCGAGGCACGTCGAGAGGCGGCAGGAGAGGACGATGCAGCCAGGACGGCAGCGCAGCGGCAGCAGCAGCAGCTGCCGCAGCGGCAACAGCTGCTGCGTCTGCGTGTGCCTGCATTGCAGCAGCAATAACAGCTTCTTCATTTTCTGAAAGGAGTCTCTGCTGCTCCTCCTGCTGCTGCTCGACCGCACAGCCTCTCGGCGGGAGCTGCGTGCCACCGGTGCTGCTGAGGGAACTGCTCTGGCTAGCGCTCCTGGTGCTGCTGCAGCTTGCGACGGGAGGCAGTGCGTGGAAGGGATGGGGGTCAACAGGAAACGTTGTGGGGTACAGATCTGCCAGATGGGCCGCAGCAGGCAGGTGTCTGTACACCCGGGGAAGTAGAGCGCTGCTGCTGCGTGGAAGCACCGCCAGCAGCTGCAGATAAGGTGAAACGACTCGCTGCTTCATGTGCTCCGCTGCTGCTGCTGCCGTCTCAAAAGCTGCCTTTCCTGCAGCTGTAAGCCCCAGACGTTCTCCTTCTGTTTCCCGTCCTCTTTCTCCCTCTCTTCTCCCTATCGCCAGCTTTGTAGCATCATCAGCCGGAAGCGCGGCGGCAGCGACAGAGAGGGCAGCAGAGGCTTGTTTGCTGGCAAGGGAGGCGGGAATTTGGGCGAGGTCAGAACACAGAGGAGCATATGCATGCGGGTACGACCAGCCCCAGCGGGGTTGGGAAGTATGATAATACTGCAGCAACAAGAAGAGACTGCTGATATAGTCGAGAGCTAAGCGCACGCGGAAGTTACCGAAGGGAGTAAAGAAAGGCAGATCTGCCAGCCGCGCTTCCTCTGTCTTCTCTCTGTGCTGCGCCTCCTGAGCAAAAACGCTGTCGCTACTGCTCCTCAACCGCACACAGGCCCTGCTTCTGTTGCTGACCCGGGAGCTGCAGTCCGAACCCATGTCCCCTCCCTCTCCTGCTGCTGCTGCTGAAAAAACAGGGGTGTTGCTGGTGTCTGCTGCAGGCGAAGAGCCAGCAGAGGCTGACGGAGTCGCAGCAGAAACATCCCACGCCGCTACTGAACGCGCCGCAGCAGCAGAAGCAGCAGCACCAGCCGGGGAGGAGGAGAGAAGCTCATGCATAGAGAACTTCGAAGTGTAGTAGATAGGGACATGAGGCGGGGGAGGCAAGCGGCTGCGGAGAATAGCAGGAGCTGCTGCAGCAGGGGAAAGGCTCCTTTGCTGCTTCTCTCTTGCATCCCCTGCAGCCACACCCACCCCATACGTGCGCCCGTCTCCGTCTTTTCCTCTGCTGCTGCTGCTGCTCCTGCTGCGGCTGCGACGCCACGCGCTTCCAGGCCCGATGCCACTCTCACCGCTGCTGCTGCTACTACCGGCCGGACTGCAGGAAGCAGTCGCATGGGCGACCCGTGCGAGAACGGCAGGCGACAGGTGCTGCTGGTAATGAGAAACTTCGCCAGAAGCTGCGAGGAGATGGAAGAAGAGTCGAAGACGCTGCATGTGAAGGCCTTTCCCCTTCGTTAAGTAGCCCCCTAGCAGCGGCAGAGCAGCGGTGTAGGTGCGGAGCACCGTAGCGAGGCCTCCTTGAAAAATGTTAACATGTGGTAGCGCAGGAAGAAAGTCGTTGCCGACGAAGAAAGAGAGAAATACAAAGTCGTTCACCAGTCTGCTTCCCTGCAGAGACCCCACAAACTGCTGCTGCTGCGCAGCTGCTGCTGCCCCTGCTGCTCCAGAACTGCCCCCTGCGCACGCTGCTGCCCGAAGCATGCGCGCCGCACCACCAGGAACACCAGCAACCGGTGCTGCAGCAGCAGCAGGTCCTGTAGCCGTAGTAGCAGGAAAGACAGCAACAGGAGGAAGAGGAGGAGGTACACTGGCGGTGGCAGCGGGGAGAGAAGTGAACGCAGTACTCCTCTGTCCTTCGTCAGCAGCCTTTCTCGGGGCAGCAGTGGTCGCTGGGGTACTTCGTCCAATCGAAGCAGACGCACCAGGTAGTGTAGAAGGCGAAGCAGTGACAGGAGGAGAAGAAGCACTAATAGCGGCGGCTCTAGAAGAAGCACCGCTGGCAGCAGTGGCAGCGGCGGCAGCAGTAGCAGCAGCGGCAGCAGTAGCAGCGGCGGCAGTAGCAGCGCCGGCGGTAGCAGCAGCGGCAGCAGCCCTTTCTTGCTGGCTGGCAGCGACGGCAGTTTTCATCTGGGTCAGTAGTTGCATGCGTAGCGCATCTACATCTACTACTTCGAAGTCCTTCGCCGAGTACTGCAGGATATCTCGGGTTGATGGCGCCAGCAGCCGCTGCTGCTGCTGCCGCTGGACGGCCAGCACTCGCTCTCGAGCTTTGGCGTAGGGATCCTTCTCCTCTGCCGCGCTCTTCGGCTGCAGCGCCAGACATTCTTGTCCACTTGCTTTTTTTTCTACCCCTGCGTCTCTGTTGCTGCTGGTCTGGCCACTGGCAGTATTGTTGCTACTTCGTTGGCCGCTGCTGCTGCAGCTGCTGGACCTACAGCTTACTGGCTTGCTGCCTGAGCCGTCAGTCGCTCTGACGACGCAGGGGCTGACGCGCGTCGTCCCTTTGTTGCTGGTATTACTTTTGCTGCTGCTGTTACTACTACTGTGGGGTGGATTGATGAGGGAGCGAGCGAGAGCCTCGGCAAGCGCCTGTGCCCGTGTCTGCTCCAAGCTTTGCTGCCGTTCACGGAGAATCAGCAGATGCGGCTGCTGCGCGTTCAAAGCCAACATCAGCAGATCTGCGTCCATGCCGTAGAGGCAAACTTTACCTGGAAGTGCAACGCGCTCGACTGCAGCAGCAGCAGCAGAAGACGCCGGTGGAGCAGCACCGGCAGCATGAGATGCACCAGACGACGCAACAGCAGCAGCAGAAACAAAAGGAACAGCAGCGTGCTGTGTAGCAGCAGCAGCCTGTAAAGCAGCAGCGGGTGGCACAGCAGCAACGGGACTGGACAAAGAAGGGCACGACACACAACCTTCGATCCTACCTAAACGGTTCTCCTCCTTCTTCGGTTGCTGCTGCTGCAGTTGGTGCTGCTGCAGTTGGTGCTGCTGCAGTTGCTGCTGCTGCAGTTGCTGCTGCTCCATTTGGTGCTGCTGCAGTTGCTGCTGTTCCAGTTGCCGCTGCTCCAGTTGCCGCTGCTCCAGTTGCCGCTGCTCCGGTTGCTGCTGCCGCTGCGGTAGGGATCGCGATGCGGAGAGCGCCCGACGAGAGAGCACGGCACGCAGGAACAACGGCTTCTGTGATCGGCCGAGTCGGCCGTGACTGCGGATTGCTGCCTGGCCCTGCTGCTCCTGTGGCGGAACAGCCTGGATGTTGCTGCTGTTCCTGCTGCTACCTTCTTCAGGGAGCAGCAGCAGCTCTTCAGCGTCGTAGGGCTCAGATAGTACCAGGTGCAGCCGACAGTTTCGTTTCTTCTTCTGCACCCGCAGGAGTCCTTCATCGTGAGAAGCAGCATCCCTCTCTCTCTCCCCCGGGTGCTGGTGCCCCTGCTGCGCTACGTGCTGCTGTGGCTCTGGTTGCCGTTGCTCCTGTGCTAGCAGTTCCTGTTTCTCTCCTTGTTGCTGCGGCTGCACTTGCTGCTGCGGCTGTGTCTGTCGTTGCTGCTGCTGTTGCTGCAGCAACGCCTCTGCTTGCTGCTCCCGCTGTAGCACTGTTTGTACCCGAGCAGCAGATGAAGCAGCAGCGGCTGCCGCCTTCGGTGTTGCGTTGAAAGGCGAGTCTGCTGCTCCTTGTGGAACTGCGCTAGTTCGATCCACTGCTACTGCTGCGTCCGTCCCTTCCTCCTCGTTTCCGGCGCTGTCCCTTCCCGAGCTGCTGGCGGTGCTGTTGCATTTCCTGCTGTCGGTGCCGTCTTCGTTGCTTCTCGAAAGCTCACCCTCCAACCTCCTGCTGCTCTGTGAGTCAGAGCTGTTGCTACCACATGCCGCTTCGCCGCTGCTGCTGCTTCTCGTCCTCTTCGCCGTCCTGCTGCTTCTCACAAGCCGCTCCCTGACTACGCTGCTGCGGGTGCTGGTGGTGCTGCTGCTGTTGCTGTTGCTGCTTCTCTTCCTTCTGCTCCGTACCGCAGCAGCGGGGCAGTCACTCCTTTCGACAGTAAGGCTGCCCACCTGGGTGATGCTGCTGCTGACGACGCCGTCCTGCTGCATGTTGTTGTTGCTGTCTTCCACTTCCCCCCCGCCGCTCCAACTCCTCTCCTCCGCGGTGCCGGCCGGGCTACTCACTGTCGAGGACCCAGTGCTGCAGCCCCTGCTCGCTCCCTGCAGGCTGCTGCAGCCGTCCCTGTAATGCGTCCCGCGTGTGCTGCTGCTGCTGCTGCTCTTTCCATCGCTGTGGAAACTGCGTGCGCTGTTGCTGCCTGCTGCTGCCACGGCATCCTCCGGCCACACGCCGTGCCGCAGCAAGTGGAAGAGCTTGTGCTCGCCTTCGCCAGGCTGCAGGTGGCTGCTGACTGCCACACACTGCAGCTGCTTCCACACGGGAGACAGGCGCTGCTGCTGTGCGACGAATTTCCGCAGAGTAAAGTCCAAGATGCACATGAACGTCGTGCCCGGTCCTATGCTGTTCGCATCAAATCTCTCGGGCCACTGCAGCAGATCTGCCACCGCGCTCTTTTCCATTCCAGCAGCAGCAGCAGAAGTACTCCCGTATGCAGCCCCCTCCCTCTTCCCTCCTTTTCCCTCTGTGCTGCTGCTGTCGGCGGCAGCGCCGTTGTTTCCCGTGCCGTCGGCCTTCCTGGTCGCCTGGCTGCTGGCCTTTCTGCTGCTGTTGTCGGTGCTGTTGCTGTTGCTGCTGTTCTCGCTGCTGCAGTCTGCGCTGCTGCTGCTGCTGTACGCCGCTTCCGACTCCTTTGCCGCGAGCAAAGGTGGCTGCTGCTTGAACCGCCGGGCACGCTGCTGCTGTATTTTCGCCAGCGGGGGGACGCCGTCGGCAGCAATGACAACGGCTTTCCTCGGCTTGACGATAGACACAAGCTTGTGTAGATATCTGCAGGTGCGCTGAAGCAGCAGCGGCTGCTGCTCCTCAAGGGGAAGCGGCACCAGATCTGCTGCTGCAGCAGCTGCTGCTCTGCTCCCGTTGCTGCTGCTGCCTCCTCCCACGTGGCCGTGCGAACACAGGTGCACTACCGCGTTGAAGTCAATCAGCAGCGCGTCAATCGGCAGCTGTGCGCGTGCTGCAGCAGATAAACTCGCCCCTCGAAACGCAGCAGCAGCAGCAGGAAGAGCAGCAGCAGGAACCTGAGCAACACCGGCAGCAGCAGAAGCAGTGGCAGACGACTCTGCAGAAGCACCGGAGAACGTAGAGGAAGCGGGTATAGCACGAGAAGCCGGGACAGGGAATGTTGTACGGGAGGACGCACAGCAGGAGGCTGATGGAGTTACAGGAATAGAGAGACCGACGCAGGCCGACAAAGATGGCGAGGAAATCCCCGCGGTGCTGCTATTGCCGCTTTCCACGAAGGTATGCTGTTGTTGATTGTCGCGCTGCTGCTGCTCCGCCTTCAGCAGCAGCTCCTGCTCTCGCCGGTGCAGCACGAGCTGCATTGCCTCTGCATTTCGCTGCGCTTCGCCATGTCCCCTGCCTGTGGATCGCAGAAGAAGCCGCTGCTGCTTCTGCTGGTTCGGCTGCTGCTGTTGGCGCTGGTGCTGCTGCAGCTGCTGGCGGTGCTGGGGATGTGGCACACGCTGTTGCTGCTGCTCGATCCGCTGCAGTGGCTGTTGCCATCTCTGCTGCTGCGGGTGTCGTTGCTGCTGCTGCATGCGCCGGCGCAGGAGTGGCTGCTGCTGTAAACCCTGTTGCCCGTATGCCTTAGAAGAAATGCCGGCGCCGCTGTTTTTCGTCAGCTGCAACTTCTCTGCCTCAGAACAATGGCGCTGCTGCTGCTGCTGCATGCGCATGCAAAGACGTACGCCGTGCTCCCCATCAAGTGGAGAAATAGCCCCACACGGAGCAGCAGGAGCAGCAGCAGCTTGTGGCGCAGCAGCGACCGGCTCAGAACCAGCACTTCGTGAAACCCCAGTCCCCCCCGCAGCAGCAAGCGAAGAGGTAGCAGCAGCAGCAGAGGCCGCAGAAGCGGCAGTAGGAGGTTTAGGAGCGGCAATAGCAGTTAGCGCACCAGCAGCAGGAGATGCAGCAGAAAGAGAGGACGCAGGGGCAGGAGGAGCAGCGGCAACAGGTTGCCCAGAGAGCTCTTCTGAATGAATTTGCGGCACCTGCTGTTGTGTTTCTCCGCTTCTGCTGCTGGTCCCGCCGCTGTTCTTGTGGTTGGTGGTGCTGCTGCTGCAGCTGCTGTCGCTGCCACTGCTGCTGCTGTTGTTGTTGCTGTCAGGTGCTGACGCAGGTGGACGCCCTTCCGTTTCCACTGACAAGGCGATGGCATTTTCGCGTCGCGTCTGCTGCTGCTGCCGTTTTTCCTGGTGTTGTTTCATGTGCTGCTGCTTCTGGCCGTGCTGCTGTTGTTGCTGCTGCTCAACGAGGAGGAGATGCGGGTCACGACGTGGCTGCTGTTGAAGACGCGCCTCTTGACCCCCCAACGGCTGTTGCTGCTGTGGCTGCGGCTTCTGTTGCTGCGGCTTCTGTTGCTGCTGCAGCTGTTGCAGCTGCTGCTGTTGCTGCAGCTTCTGTTGCTGCAGCTTCTGTTGCTGCAGCTTCTGTTGCTGGTGGTGTTGCTGTGGGTTCTGTTGCTGCTGCTGATGCTGTAGATCGCCTCGTCGCGGGTACTCCTGCTGCGGCTGGACCGGTGGCGGTGGGACGTAGTGCCGTGTGTAGTGTTGCACCTCCTTGCGCAGCAAAGGAAATTGGCTGCAGAGCCACTTGTACATGTGAGGAATGCCGAAGAGCTGCGTACTTCCCGGACGGACAGTAGCTGCTGGAGCGGCGGCAGCAGCAACAGCACAGGGACCAAAGACAGCCGCATCCTCCCAGGGGAGGGGCTCGCTGGCAGCAGCAGCAGCAGCAGAAGGCAGTGACACAGCTGCAGCAGCTCGAAGACGCACAACGGCAGCAGCAGCAGAAGGCAGGGGCACAGCTGCAGCAGCTCGAAGACGCACAGAAGCAGCATCAGCAGCAGGTAAGGACGGCCGCGCTCCAGCAGCCAACAACGCTGCTGGTGAAGAAGACGCCCCCGCAGTGGCAACAGCACCGCGACCGACGAACGTGTGACGTGCCCGGGTGGCAGCTGACGCTCTAGCGAGGGGGAGAAAGATGGCAGCACCCGTTGCTGCTGCTGTTGCTGGGGGATCTGCTGCCGCTGTTGGCCCTGCTGTACGCAGCTGCGGCTGCCGCAAGAGCTGCTGCACAGCGCAGCTCTGCTGCAGCAAAGGGGTCCATGGTCGGCGACGCAACGCACCAAGTAGCTGCTGCTGCTGCTGGGAGAAACAGCGTCGCTGCTGCAGCCTGTGCTCCTGTTGCTGCTGCTGCGTCTGGTGGGCCACCTGCAGCTGCGCGGGAGAAGAGGAGAAAAAGGCTGCTACGAAGCCGCTACAGATGCAGCAGCCGCCGCACAGCCGCACGTCGTTCCATAAGGAGCTGCTGTTGCTGCGCCGTCTGCTCTCGTTGCAGGTCGCCCTGCTGCTGGTGCTGCTGCTGCAGTGACGATCCCGGCTGTTAACACCCCCCCTGGCGCTATTTCTGACGCTGCTGCTGCTTCCACTTCTTGTCCTAAGGCTGCTGTTGTTGCTTGTGTCGCTTCTGTTGCCGCTTCTGCTGCTGTTTCTTCGACCGCTGCTCTTGCTTCTTCTGCTACCGCTTCCGCCGTCTCTGCTGCTGCTGTCCTGCGTGGAGGAGCAGAGAAGACGGCCGCGGCAGCGGTGGTAGGTGACCGACAGGAGTTGAAGTGAAGCGTCACCCGCAGCAGCAGACGCAGCAAGCGGAGGGGCAGCGCCGGCAGCAAACGTAGCAGCAACAGGAGGACAAAGAGCAGCAGCAGGACAGAAAGCAGAAACAGAATGTCCGAGACTGACGACAGCAGCAGGAACACGTGCCGCACGCAGAACAGGAGCTGCAGCAGTGGCCAACGCAAAAAAAGGAAGGGCGGCGGCAGCAGGAGCAGCAGCAGCAAGATACAGCGCTCTTGTGTACCAGCTACACCCACTGCGGCTGCGGCGCAGCAGACGTCTTTGGGCCGGGAACCTGCATGTTGGCTGCTGTTGCTGCTGCTGTTGCAGTCGCTGCTTCTGCTGCTGCTGGGTGACACCGTGCAACTGCTTCGCGTGTTGACGCTGCAGCAGCTGCTGCTGTAGCTGCTGCTGTTGCCGGGGTGTTCCCAAGAAATGAGGCGGCTGCTGCAGCTGCTGCTCACGCCTACAGCACGCGTAGCAGCCTATCCCCACTTCTGGCGATGCGTCAGCAGCAGCTAGCAGGACCGCCGGGAAGGCAGCTAGCAGCGCCAGCAGCAGCGACCTCCGCTGTCGCTCACGCTGCTTCACAGTACACCGCTGCAGCTCTCGCCGGTGCTGTTGCAGCACCGGCTGTTGCAACTGGCCAAAGTGGGGCGGGCTCCGGTGTCCAAAAGCGGAGAAGAACAGCAGCAGGAAGACAGAAAGATGTGGATGCACACGCTGCCGCAGTGGCTGTTCCTGCGTGCAGCTCCCACGCCGTGAGAGAACTACCGGCAGCAGCAGCAGCAGTGCCACGCCCCGCAGCAGCAACAGCAGCAGTGTCAGGTGCCGCAGTATCAGCAGAAGCAGCAGCGGAGCGGAGAGAAGCGAAGAAAACAAACAACGACGCGCATGCAGAAGGTGGACTGCCGAAGCAACGAGTGGAGATCGCGACGGTGTAGTCGTCCAGGGTAGTGGAGCGGCAGCAGCAATGGGGAGGAGGAGGGAGGGGCGAGCCGTGCGCGTCACAGCAGCACCGGCAGCAAACGCAGCAGATGCACGCACCTGGTGCAATGCCACAACAGCAGCAGCACCACCGGGAGAGGAGGGGGGGGGGAGGAGAGAGTCAAGAGGACGCAGTGCCCGTCGAGCAGCAGAGAGAGCCAGCCAGCAGCTCCACGGAACCAGAACGAGAAGCGGCAGCACGAGAAGTGCAAGAGTTGCAGCCCCAGCAGCAGCAGGAGCCGCACCAGCTTCCGGGGTTATCGAAGGAAGGAGAGCGTGGAGGGTGGGGGGGCCAGCAGTCGCGGCAGCAAGACAGGCAATTGCAACAGCAGCGGCAGCAGGTGTGGCAAATGCTGCAGCAGCGACAGCAGAAAACAGCAGCAGTGCGGTACTGCTCCCTGCAGCTACCGGGGACGGCGCTTGCAAAGAAGCCGCAGCAGCAGCAGCAGTAACAGCGGACCGGAGCGCTGCACCAGGGGAAGCAAGTAGAAGAGGCGAAAGGAGAGCAGCAGCAAGGAAAAAAGCAGCAGCAAAAGCGATGCCAGGCAGCGACGGCCGTGAGCGGCGGCCGGGGAGCAGCAGCAGGAGAAAATCGCGCTCAGTTCCACAAGCAGCAGCAGTGGCAACGAGGAAGCGCACAAGCCGACGGCAAGGCAGCAGCAGAAGTGTGGGGAAATGGGAAGGAATGGGAGGCAGACAAAGAAGAGGATGAAGAGGAATACTGCGCGCAGAAGTGAGAAGAGGAAGAAAGAAGCAGATAAAATTGCTGTCGACGTGGGATTGAGTAGAGAAGCGTCCGGGCAGCAGCTCTGCGGATTCTCCTGCTGCTGTTGCAGTCGGCTGCTGCATGTTAACCCGCGACGCCCAACACGCGCGGGCGCTCACATATAAAAGGCGTAGCAGCAAGGGCAGCAACAGCAGCAGCAGCAAGCCCAGCACCAACTCCGGCAGCAGCAGCGAGGGCAGCGGCAGTACGGGCAACAGCAGCAGCAAGAACAGCAGCAGCAGCAAGTGCGGCAGCAGCAAGGCCAGAAGCAGCAGCAGCAATAGGGAGAGCGCCGAGCGAGCCGCCGCTGCAGCTCAAGCAAGTAGAGCAGCAGCAGCAGCAACAGCGGGGCTGCAGGACGATCGAAAGACCAGCTGCAGCAGCGCTACAACGCCCAGCAGCAGCAACTGCTACAACGCCTAGGAGCAGCAGCTGGTACAACGTCTAGCAGCAGCAGCAGGCGCGACGAGGAAGTGTTGTTGAAAGAAAGCGATGCACAGGGGGTGCCGGTGCATGGCAAGGAAGTCAGCCGCCTTTTCCTCTGTCTCTCTCCGTCCTTTCCGCTCTCGCTAGCAATGCTTCACCTACATATATACACACGTAAATCCCACACACATACACACACACACACATACACACATGTACAGGGGCGCATATGTATATAAATACAAACGTGTAAAGAGGGAGTAGGTAGACATAGCATGCAGCTACGTATGTGGACGTCTACATACAGAGCACCTATCTATATGCATGCATACATGCATGTGGGCACGTGTATATCCATATATAGCGAACACGGGTACGCGTCTGTATATATACGTATGTCCATACGTATATGTACATATAATTTATACGCATGCATTCGCCCGTGTTCACCAGGTATATATATCAGGTGTGTGTACATGGGTCATCACCTATTCAGATGGCCCTGTGTACATATCTTCACATGTACACATCTCCCGTACCTGTTCCCCCATATACACACATGCATATATATAGGGAGAGAGTATGCAAGCAGCTACGTGTATATATCCGTGAGAATGCAAGTAGCAGAGGGTCGGAGAAGAGGCAGCCCGTGGAGAGGAACAGCAGGGACGCAGAGCAGAATATTGCAGAGAGAGGACGGGCGCAGCACGTCACTCGGCAAGCATGCGTTCGTATGTAAGAAGCAATTCCTCCCACATAAATTCTCTGTATAAATACTTCTTCACCTATCTATCTATACTTATATATAACTCTACCGAAAACGCTATCCCTCTCTCCGTCTCCCTCTCTGTATATATATATATGTGCTACCTACACGCATATCGAGGTGTATCTATTTATCTTCATCCATCCGTACATGCACATATATATATGCTACCTATAGCTACGCTGGTGTATATATGTTTTGTCTGTCTGTCTATATACCTGTGGGCTATCTATGTATGTATCTATCTCTATTAATAACTTACGTCTGTGCTAGCTATATCTACATCTGTTCATATCTACTCTCTCTCTACCCACATATATATGTCTGTCACGTACATATATATATGTGCTTCTATGATTTCTCTCTGTATATATATGTCTACATGCATGCGTATAAACGTATCCTGGCACATGGAGGAGGAGACTGACGCAGCAAGATATGTACAGGCCCGAGGAGGTTGGAACCCATGAACATGCGACTTTCTGTGGAGTTCTCTTCCCATATATGCAAAAGAAGCGAAATACAAAGTGCTTCACCACCTTCATCTACAAGCATCTATAGATAGAAAGATATACATACATATACATATACATATATATATATGTGTATACGTACATACACATGTATACGTACATAAGAAGGAAACATGCGCACGAAGCATCACGTGGCACGTCCTCAATTGTGGAAATGTCTGCGGAAAACGTCGGCGTGCGTAGACCAACACATACACGTACATTCACACAAATCCATCCCCGACGTGTGCTTCGGATGCATGCGTATATACATACACATACATATATATTTATATGGGCATCTAGAGTGGCAGCAGATATAGAAAGACTCACCCAGCTCTCTCTCGTAGCGACTTCCCTTGCGCTGCGTTTGTAGACGGGCCCTACCGTAGCAGAAGATACACAAACACTTACACAAGTCCTTCGTGAGTACTGCATAGAGTGGCCAGTTCTAGTGCGAGCGTCGAGGCAACCACCCACAGACACACGCGTCTCCAAATATACAGATAGTGTACTCCACACGTGGAATTCCCTGTTACGAAGGGGGCTCGAGGATAGAGGCAGCAACCTTCCTTGGCGTCTCTTCACGCAGATGTGTCTGCATATATATGCGGCCACGCATGGCGGAAATGGGCGCGCACGCACGCACACACGTCATCTTCCACAGATGCGCGCGGACGTAGACATCAAAGTTGCAGCGGGTTGTCTGTATACCGAGTGTTCGGGAAAGGAAGAGTTTCGCTGGGAAGCGAACAAGAGAGTTTTCCCCTGCGGAGTCGACAGCAGGCGAGGAGAGCAAACCGAGCGGCCAGCCAGTCCACAGCGCGGCGGCGGGGCGAGAGAAGGCACGAAAAAAGGGACAGCAGCGCTTTGTGACGAGCCAGGAGAGTTCCATATGAAAATGCGCCGGTAGTTGTTTCACAAAGCTGGAAAACTTCCCCAGAAACGCAGTGCAATTTTCCGCACCGGTCCTGCACTCCTTCGTGCCCCGCGCCGACGTCGAAGGAGGGGCCAGCGGCCGCCGAGGAGAAAAGACGCGTTAGACCAAAAGCCACGGCGGAAAGAACAGGCACACAGAGCTGAAGGAAGAAATGTTGACATCATGTGTAGAAAGGAAGGGAGAGAGAAAAGAGAAACGGGAAAAGTGCGCGTGTGTGCGTGTGTGCGGGGGTGCATGCATGCCGCTCAGGTAGCAGTTGCCCGCGGATTCGCTGGGAGGTCGTCCTAAACAGAATTTTTTTTTTTTATTTCTTGTTGCATGTGCGCTCTATTTTGTGGTTTTTCCTCCGGTTTAATGTAGAAGTTCAGCCCTCCTAAGGGACTTTTGCGTGCAAAAGCTGCCCGACGTCATTCTCTGCACGTCGAGAGACTCTACACCACGCTCCCGTGTCCATCTTCCACTTTTCCGCCTTTCTTCTTCGTCTTTTCGTGGTGTCTCCCTATTCTCCTCCTTTCCTGCTCCATCCATCTTCCCTCGTTTTCCCCGACCTGTAATAGTACTCAATACTTTGCGGCCTTTTCTTCTTCTTGGTATTCTTCCTGTCATGCCCTTTTCCGGCGCTCCTCCGTGCCGCGCCCTCTCTGGTTCCTCGTAGTCGGCCCCTTCCTCGTCGTCGCGGTATATCTTCCCCGTCCTCCCTATCCTTTTCAACTCCATGCCATCCTTGTTATTAACCAGTAAAAATTCCTTCCCACCCCGGGCAACCCTTCCATATATATAGAGAGAGATAGATAGGATAGATAGATAGATATAGATAGATGCTTCGTTTTGTTGTGCTGTTTTAGGAGAGAGCTGTGGGTTTTGAAGCAGGTACAGACGTAGAAGCGCCATGGCTTCGGGCGCTGCTGCGCGAATTGCCTTTTCTTTCAAACGTGGAAGCAGCAGCAGCGCCACAGACGACTGGGGCGAGCGGAAGACGCAGCAGCAGCAGCAGCATGGATCAAGTACTTCTTCCATTTTTCAAGAGGAAGGAAAAGGAAGTGCCAAGTCAAAAGGTTCGTCCGGTGCTGCAGCTGGTGGAGCAGCTCTTGCGACCCGCTCTGGCAGTGTCGCTCTCGATAGCGGTGTCGCTGCTGCGTGTGCCGCGTCCAGCGGCATAGGTGCTCCTGGCGACGAGAGGGCAAAAAAGGAGAAGGCAGGACGGGCTGCAGCAGCAGCAGCTCTATTTCAGGCGTCGCTTGCAGCAGAAGAAGAGGACCAGCAACGTGCCCGGCGGCGGGGGGTGCTGCAGTCGGTGCAGACGGCGGCCGTGCTGCAGCGCAGGGATCTGCTGCAGCAGCAGCAGGCGCTGCAAGAGGACGCGTCTGCTTTCAGCTACGATGAGATTTTCGAAGAAGTTTCTTCGGGGGCAACAAGCAGTTTCGGCGGCAGAAGACGAGCAGCAGGCAGACCTGGCAACTCGCAGCAGCAACGCATCTACCTCGGCTACAAACCCGCCGAGCACCGCGTTGCCGACAGCGCAGCTGCAGCAGCACCTGATGCACCAGCAGCAGCAGCGGGACAAGTGGGAAGAGAGGAAGGGGCGGAACGAGGAAGACAACGAGACGCAGCAACAGCAGCAGCCGCACCTGCAGCAGACTCCAAGGAAACGCGTGGACCACAGAAGCAGCAGCAGCAGCAAGGACGCGATCGTGCGGGAGGCGATCGCACGGAAGGATCCTACGCCCGACGCAGTAAGAAAACTCCCCGTCTTTGGCTTGACTACCAGTGCTACACCAACAGCAGGTGCTGCTACTGCCTTCCTCTCATAGCAGGAGTTGTCGTCGTCATAGTCATATAGGGGGAAGGAGACACCCTCGCTATATAGGTTGCCTGTGGTCAGTATTCATAAGAGGGAGGAGGATCTTATCAAGCGAGATTCGTAGGGGTAGAATTAATAGGAGTAGGCGTACAGTACTACTCTTACAGGCTCAACCTGACAGTCTCGTTACTAGGGGCCGCGAGTCACCAGTATATTACTCCTGCTACTGCTCATCATAGTAGGAAGGAGTCGTACTCGTGATATATATGCACATCCACATATACATATAAACTGGTCGTGGGAGTCGCGGGACAGTATCTGTGCGTGTGTATGTGCTGCTGTAAATATTCCTTGTCTCTGCTGCGTCAAAGACAAACTGCAAGAGCCGTTTCGGCCGGCTGGGACCTACCCACGGTCAGTGTCTTTTCTTCTTCTCTGCAATGGTAGCCGTGGCCGTCGTCCTCTTCGTAGGAATTGCCGCGGCGGAACTCCTCATAAGAGCTTTCCTATCCATAAAGAGAAAGGACTACACAGCTCCTGCAGCCACTACAGGAGCTGTGTCATACTACGAATGCAGTACTAGTAGGAGGAGACATAGTGCTGGTAGTACTAGTACTAGTAGTAGTAGTAATACAGAGAACAGTCGTTATAGAAGTATTACTAGCAGGAGTCCTGCCAGCCGTCCCTGTAGTCGTAGAAGTAGTAGTAATACTGAGAGCAGTCGTTATAGAAGCAGTGCTACCGGTAGTACTTCTACTAGTCATACTTGTAGTAGTGGACATAGTAGTAGTAGTAATACTGAGAGCAGTCGTTGTACAAGTCGTACTAGCAGTAGTGGTGGTACTCCTAGTCATACTTGCAGCAGTCGTAATAGCAGTAGAAGTAGACATAGTAGTAAAAGTAATACTGAGAGCAGTTGTAGTAGTAGAAGTATTAGTAGTCCACGTGGTAGTAGTAGTAGTAGTCGTCACAGTCGTGGCAGCAGCAGTTGCAGCAGCAGTGTAGTGTCATGCTACTAATGGTAGGAGTAGTAGTCGTAGTAGGAGTAGTCGTCCCCGTCATCATCCTGCTAGTGGCAATAGTCAGTAATAGTAGTCGTCGTCGTCACACTGCTAGTAGTGGTAGGGGTGGTCATAATAGGAGTCGTTCATTGAAGTAGTAATAGCAGCAGCTAGACGTTTACTGGTGGTGGTGGGCATACGAGCAGTAGTACTAGTCGCCGTCATCCTAAAAGCAGTAGTATTCCTAGTGGGAGTATACGTGGCAGCTGTAGATGTAATACCCGTACACTGCTAGTAGTAGTACCCGTCATACGACTGGTATTAAGAGTGGTGGTGGTCGCACTAGTAGTAAGAGTCGCAGCACTCGCAGCAGCAGCAGTAGTGGTAGGACTCACCCTCCTAGTGGTCGCCGTCATGCAACGCGTAGTGCTAGGAGCAGGCGTAGTAGTAGCTGTTATTGTCATACACCCCAACTAGTAGTAGTCTCAGTAGTCATATTTGTAGTATTAGTAGTAGTGGTAGTAGTGGTAGTGGTAATACTAGTATTTCTAGTCATACTATTCATAGTACTAGTAGTAGGAGTGATCGTAATAGTAGTAATAGTAGGACTAATAGTAGTAGTAGGAGGAGTAGTAGTAGGAGTCGGAATAGTAATAGAAGGAGTAATAGTGGGAGTACTGGGAGCAGCAGCAGGAGTAGTAGGGGTCGCAGTAGTAGGAGGAGTAGTAGTACGAATGGTAGTAGTAGTATGACTAGTAGGAGGAGGACACGAGGAGGAGGACCAGTAGTAGTAGTAGAAATAGTAGTAGGAGTAGGAGAAGTAGTAGTAATAGTAGTAGTACCGAGAGCAGATAGTAGCAGTCGTAGTAGTACTAGCAGCAGGAGTACCAGTGAAACTAGTCGTAGTGGTAGTAGGAGTGCTACCAGGAGTAATACGAAGAGTAGGAGGAGTATACTTACAGTAGTACTAGTGGTAGGAGTAGTAGTACGTGCAATAGTAGTAGTAGTAGGAGAAGTTATAGTAGTAGGGGTGCTCGGAGGAGGAGCAGGAATGGCGTGATAGCAGGAGCTGCAGCAGGAGGAGGGCAAAAGAAGAAGAAGTGGTCGTGGGACATTGGTGAAGTATAGTAGCGAGAAGCCAAGGTGCTTCATATTCGTAGGAGTGTAGTGGTTGTCATAATATATCCCAGTAGGAAGACTAGTAGTCCTGCAAAGTAATATCGATTAGCGAAGTTGCCTCACTCCTTGCAAACGTAGTAGTACTAACACTAGTGGAGCAGTAGGGGTAGTAGTAGCGGTAGGAGTAGTTGTAGCAGTAGTAGTAGTATTAGCGGTAGAACGAAAATCGCAGCGATAAGCAGAGTCACATTATAATTAGGGGTACTTCTACTCGTACTAGTAGGAGTATATTAGTATCACATACAGTAGTAGTAGTAGTAGTAGTGGTATCATGTACAGGAGTAGTAGTTGTTGTTGTAGTACCAGGAGTACTTCAATAGGCGCAGTAAGCAGAGTCACACTGCTATGAATATAAGCAGCAGTAGTAGTAGTGGCAGTCGTACCGGTAGTCTTAGTAGTAGTGGGACAATAGGAGCAGTAAGCAAAGTCGCAGGAGTAGTAGTCGTCCTAGTAGGATGCAAGTGTAGTATATAGTAGTAGTAGGAGAAGGGAAATATAGCGCGAAAGGAAGTCATATAAAAAGTCATTATTCGGAGTAGTATAGTAGTAGTAGGATAGAAGTAGTGGTGGCAAGTGTGTAGCAGCAGGAGTACTAGTATTCGTCTAATAGAAGGAGTGCTGAAGAGTAGCAGGCGTCGTGTCGCCCCACAGCAGGAGTAGCAGCAGTGGGGGGGAAACGTCCTGCAGTCACCGAAGGAGGGGGAGAACAAGAAGGAGAGCGATGAGACTCTGTTGATTGACAGCCGCAGCAGAACGACCGGCGAACCGAAACAGAAGAAGGAGTCACTGCTGGGGCCCGAAAATGAGAGCAGCCCAACCGGCAGGAATACGGAGAGGAGAAGTACCCCATCCCCGACAGAAGTAATAGTAGTAGGAGGACGCGTAGGAGAAGGGGGAGAAGTTAGAGCAGCACCGTAGAAGAAGAGGCGGACACGGAGAAGTAGGGGAGAATTGCTGCACCACCCTACCAGGAGTAGCTGTGGACGACTATACTACCAGTACTGGGTATAGGAGACGTAGGAGAGATGCGTCTGCATACCTCATTGCCGGCAGGAGTAGTAGTAGTGGTGATAGGCCTGGGAGAAGTAGGAGGGCGACGGCAGTGCCTCGTCACCGCAGCAGAGTTGCAGCAGTTGTGGGGATGCAGGAGAAGTCGGAGAAGGCGGAGAAGATGTTTGATGGTAGAACTTGGAGAACCAGACATCCTCTTTCTGTGTTTTGTACGGACTTCTCTTCAATCCGGAGACAGAGGAGAAGTTGTAGCGGCACAAAGCAAAACAGGTGCAGCTGTCCTGGGGGACCGGAGGAGCAGCAGGACGCGCGTCTAGTAGTAGTGTGGGGAGGGCTGCGTGGGTCAGGAGAGGACGTGGGCAGACAGCGCAGCAGTAGCAGGTCGAGCTCCTGCGGGAAGCAAGCGTTCCCGCACGAACACTGCAGCAGAGGGTCTCCTCGTTTTCGTGCTCGTCAAGCGTCTTCTTCCAAATACGTGTCAGGCAGAAGCTGCGTTTAGAATCGTCCTGGGTGAAACTTCGCCCGAAGGAGCAGCCCCGGGGCTCGCAGGCGACTGGTGAAGAGAGACAGGGAGACAGGGAGACGGGGAGACGAGAAGAGAGGGACAGGAAGCGAGACAGGGAGACACAGAGACACACAGACTCACGGCGCCTCCCGCCGGGCGGTTCGGCGCGTGGCGCAGGTGTCAAGATTTGCTGCTGCTGCTGCAGTGGTCAACTTTTTTTCTGCTGCAGTTCTCACTCGTTCCACTTCTCTTTCCGGGGTTTGCGCACGCCTGAAAGTCGCAGGACAGGGTCGCCACCACACGGCGCGGCCGCAGACCTCTCTCAAGCAGGTCGTGCGACCTCCTGTCTCTGTGTCCTTTATCTGCTGCCTCCCGCTGCTGTCACCGTGCGGACCACTTCTTCATTCTTTTCTTGTTCCTCCCCTCCACGTTGTCCTCTCTGCTGCGACACCTGCAAGCAGACGGCAGCACCTGCGCACCCCAAGAGGGGGCCTGCCGTTTACGCGTGTGTGTATGAAGCGTATAGGTGGAGTATGTGTATTTGTCTGTATATATATTATATATTTGTATATACACGCATGCGTGTATTTACACGTGTATATATGTGTGAGAGGGGGAGGTGTATGCGTTTGTGTGTGTACGTACTAATCTAATGTGCACCCATACGTAGACGTAATGGTCACATGTGTGTACAGATGTACACTCGTATGTATGAGTGAACTTGTATCCTGTGTACTACGCCTGCGGAGTGGGCTTTTGAGGATTGCGTCTTTTCCTAGTTCATTAGTGTGGATACTGCAGTGTGTATAAAACGCGTCATCTGCTCTGAAGGGTGACGGAGAAGATTCCATAGAATGTCGAACAAGCAGGCGGTCCTCCTCCGCCTTTCTCTGTCACACACATGTGGTCGTCCGTACAATAGAGTATATAGAGACACACAAACTAGCGCACATATATGTATGTGTATATATGTATGTTTCCTTCTGTATATACATGTGTGTATGCTGTAGAGCCAGTACATGTGTCCAGATATGTATATACCTATGGATACATCACAATGTATGTGTGTGTATGTGTACGGGAGCGAACACATATATTAGTATATACACGTGTAAACGTGTGTGTCTGTCCATGTGTATATATGTATATATACATGGATAATATCTGCGTGTTTAAATATATATATATACATGTAGATAGATAGACAGATGGATAGATAGAACAGGCGCATACATACATGTATATGTGCGCACGTGTGTGTGAAATGAGTGTTTTGTGCCGCAGAATTTAGGCGTGTGTTTTGGACTTGCTTCCGCAGGTGTGTAGGCGCGCGTCTTCCGCTGTTGTTGAGGTGTATGGATGAATATATGTGGGGATCGTCAGGCAGAGAGACAGACATGCACAAGTTCACCTCTCATATACGTGGAGTGTACTCACGTCTGCGGGTGCACCCGTATGCAAATATAACCCGGTCGACTCGCATGCAAATGTCGGCCTCCTACTCCCACGCGCAGGTCTAGATGTGACGGTGCGCAGAGCCTGGCGTAGGATATGTGTGTGATCTGCAGCAGTTGCCGGGGGGGGGTTTGGTGGAGCTGCGTTGCATCTGGCGAGGCTGCGGAGGTGGGTGCAGCTAGTCGCTGGATTTGCTGTTGTTTCGTTTTTTGTTTTGCGCGCGGCGGCTTGTGCAGAGGCAGCAGCGGGCGAGAGAGAGAAGCCGGAGGAGGAGGAACATGGAGAGGAGTTAGAGGAGAGAGCACTGCCTGCGTCTCGGTTTATCGGGAAGCTGCAGCAGGCAGCCTGGCGACGGCAGCTGGAGAGAGAAATTATTCAAGAAAAACAGCTGCAGCGACAGCAGGAGGCGGACGCCCAGCAGCACAAGGGGGAAGCGGAAGTGTTTGTCACTGCCGCCTACAGAAGGCGTCTGGAGGAGCGTAGGCAGTTCGCACTCCAGCTCGAGCAGCAGGAAGTCAGGGATACGAAGCACGCGGCTGAGAAGCAGAGCGACCTCTCCTCATTCCACGCGCATCTGCTCCGCGTTGGCCACGGCAGCAGAACTGCGGCGTTCTCTGCTGCTGCTGCTTCCCTCCTGCGACAGCAACAGCAGCAGCAAACGAGCGCTTCTACCCGGCAGGACTCTTCTGATACTTCTGCTGGCGTAGAGTGTCGAGCCCCTGTCAACTCTGCTGTGCCGTCTGTATCTCCTGCTGCTCCTGCTGCTTGTGTCACCTCAGCTGCTGCCGCTGCCTCCGCTCCTTTAACTGCGACTTCTGCTGTTGCAGCTGCTTCTCCTCGTCCTCCTCGTCTTCCTCCGTGTGCGGGTGCGCCCGGACGCGTGGCTGCTGCCGGTGCTGCGGCAGCTGCGGAGGGCAATGGAGAAGAGTCAACTGCTCGGCGAAAAGTCAAAACTGATATCGAAGAAAAAGAACGGGGGGCTACGTCGGCGCCACCAACAGAAGAAACGAAAAGTCCAAATGGCAGGGAATGGCGTCTTGTTTCTCCACCACGGGCAAAGAGCGAGGGCGTCTGCTTTGCTGCTACGCGCCCTGCAGCGGAAGAGTGCCGCGGTGCTGTCACTGGTACCCGCGGCAGCAAACACGCTGACGCTGTTGATGCTACTGCCACAGAGCAGCAGCGAGCAGGGCAGGAAGTAAATGATGAGGACCAGGGACGAGAGCTGCTGCGTCGTGTAAGTGTTGCTGCGTCTAGTTCTGCTGTGTGTCCTGCTTCTGGTTCTGTGAGTGCTGTGGCGCTGCCCGCTTCTGCCAGGACTGGCGGGGCCAGTTCTCCTACAGCTGGCGGGCTGCCAGAAGGATCCCGCAGTGCTGGAGCAGCTACGTGTTCTACGGGGGCTGGTGTGGGTGCAGCAGTACCAGCGGCACGGGCAGCCGAGGACCAAGCAACCGCTGAAGAGAAGCAGGGCAAAAGAGAGCAGGAGAAGACTCTGGATGACTTGCTGCACGGCCGCCGCAGAGAGAAGCAGCGGCTTGCGGAGGAAGCAGCACAGCGACTGGGAGAAGACAAGATCGCTGAGGCGCGAAGACGATATCTAGAGCGAAAGCGGATGAAACTGTAATTCTTTATCTGAAAATTGAGAAGGTGGATGTCTGCGCACTATTCACTTTACAAACGTCTTCACATAAGGGTAAATTTCAGTGTCGAAGAAGTTCGAAGGCAACTACGGATGGGTGCCGCCAATAACGGCTGAACTGTGTGAGAGTGAATAATACCCTCCTCATATATGAAAGGTGCAGCCCGTAGGTACTTTGTAAAGGTGAAATGTCAGATTGAGTCGAAATACGTGATGGAGAACTTTGCATCTCCGGATATTTCAAAGTGAGGTAGTTCGAACCACAGCTGTGAATTCACACATGCTGTCTGGTGGCTCGTCTGCCGTGCGATGACGTGCACGAACATACTGAAAAGACATCTGTTGCAGAAGAACTCGTGTACGGAAGTCATTCTGGGCGTGGAAACAAACGCGCTTCTAAGGTGTATTCTGCGTCACGACTCGAGCGGCCAATCAAAGGGACTCAAACGGAGCGAGTGGAACAAAGCGCGTGCGTAAGAATTTCCTGCTGTGAAAAGAGCCTTTCTGTGTGTTTGTGCGGCCGTACACATGAAGCCGTTGTACAGCGTTTCCACCGGGTATTCAGGAGCGAAGAATTCATACGTCGCGCAGTGATTGCAACACACACGACGTAGCTTTCTGCTACGTGCCAGTCTGCATACAGGTACGCATATACGTTTGTGCACACGTACCTGGATACATATATCAAGTTTTAGCGGTGATGCACCTGTAGTAAAGTGGCGACTGATCTCGCAAGAAAGATGCGGCTGGCAGTAGGATTGTGTCGTCGTACTGGCTCAGGTGAAGCAGCGGGGTTCTCAATTAATGCTGCTACTGTTAGGAAGCGACCAGTGCGACGAAAGACGGGGAAGAAGCTCTTCGTATTGAAGCACCTGCAAATGACGAGTATTCTGTGGTGGTCTTGGAGTTGGCGTCCCAGTTAGGTACGCTACTCGTTCCTCTGCTGTGTGTGTGGAGGAGCTACGCAGTTTGAGTGTAGACGACTAGCACCATGATATAGAGATGCTGGCTCGCTGTGTGTGGAGAGGAGCTACGCAGTTTGAGCGTAGAAGACTAGCGCCACGATATAGAGATACCGGCTCGCATATACTAAATAGAAGTGACGATAACGTCTCGGCGGCGGCGCGGTAGAGAAGTGCTACACAAAAGGTCCTCCTTTACTCGACAGGAGGAACACATGAGTGTGCCACGTACATCACGCTGCCGTGTTTCCAGAGAGAACAACAGAGATGATTTCTGCAGTTTCCAGGAACGGCAGAGAAGCAGCCGTAGGCTCCGGGTCAACTTAATCTCCCACGCGTATGCGCAGCTTTTACTGAGAAGTCCTCCACACCTGTGGCGACACCGAGACGACGCACCTCACGCTGTTGTTGTTCAGGAGAAGGCGAGAGAGTGGGGTTTTGGAAGGCGGAATAAAGGTGCTGCTGGTGCTTGAAGATCACTTGTACGTTTCACGCGTACAAGGACTCTCCGAACTTCTGCATGGCTGCGACGCCACTGTTAAATCCTTTCTGCTCATTCAGGCGGCAGCGATTATTGAAACCATCACATGCGTTCCGGCTCATGCAACTGCATGGTAGCAGTACGTGAGACTTAAAAGACTTTCTGCTGCTCTTCTTGCGTTCGGCGGTGTGTTATTTGCACGATTCGCCGCGCGCGCCCATCCTCTCTTACCAGCGCGTGTCATAGCTATCACTGCCGAGATACATCGCAGAAAAAGGTCAGTCTCGCTGCGGCAGCGTGTACCTGTCATAACAGATATGTCAAGGCAGACAGGTAGTGGCTGCTGAACAAGCGTTAGTAAGAGTAGAAGTGACAGTGGGTGGGGGTGGAACCACGGGAGGGGAGTGAAAGAGGATAGGTGGACGTCCACCAGCAGCTGGTAGAACACCCCGCGGCTGCCTGGAAAGAACACGCGCTGGCTGCTGTAGAGGTCACTGTGGCGGTACTGCACCTACGTGACACCGGGGGTTGAAAAGTTTTGAGCAGAGGTGCTTCAGTTTTTTCCGTCCGAGAAGATATGTGACAGAGACGCTTGAAGATTAGCAGCAAATTTTCGTATGCGCCGTGGGCCTATTAGGACGTCTCCATAGCTTTGGTAGAGCGAACCAGAGGTCTCGGCTCTATCATGTATGTACCTACACACACGAAAAATGCAAGCTCAGTGAAGAAAAGTTAGTATGTGTATTCCACTTTTAGCCTCTAGAGGGACAGGTGTCGCATCTCGAGCCTGTCAAAAGTGATGGCCAATCATTGAAAGGTTCGCGGTATGCCGCACAATTAAGTCTTGGAGTAGGACACTGCGATAATTCTCTGCGTGCTGGGTGAGCTCGTGTACAAAGGCACACGCTCGGGGAGACGAGTAAATGTGCAAAAGAGCAGGAGCTACGCATTTTGTTGAGCACCAAAATTAGAAGTGGGTCGTCCTGTAGAGCCGATCATGCTTGTAGAATTGCTTCCTGCTCTACCCACACGCACCTATTTGTATTGCAAGAGCGATATATTTTATACTCGCGTCTGTGCCTGCACTGCAACGGACGCATTATCGTAGAACGTAACATAGACGTGCTTAAGTGTGGACGCATATACAACGAGACGTGTGTGTGGAAATATATTTCGTATTGCTGGGAGGTACGAGCACTGATAAAAACCCACAGTTGTATTTACTTACGTCAACATGGGAAAGTTTGCAACCTCTGGCCTACACAGATACGTGTGTGCTGAATTCAAACACAACACCAATCGATAATGTCCATAAAGAAACCCTTTCCTAACTGTGTGCCCATGCGGTATCGTGTTCGAACCATGTTTACATATGTAAAGACGCGCCGCGGGATTCGAGCAAATAATGTCGGAACGGAACTTCCTGTTTCTCCCTTACAAGGAGCCTCTTGTTTTTCGCTAACCACAGGTCGGCTTGCTTCTCCTGAGCTACCGGTTTGAGCAGTACCGCATCACGTGTGGAACAATTTAACACCCAGACATCGTTGTTGCCATAGACGATGTACGAGAAGTCGATTATGCATTTGTCAAGAGGAAGTTGCGTCAGCGTTTCGACACGCTTTAAATTCAAGCAGATGTGTAATGAGCAGGAGCAGCCCTCGAGTCCGAAATCTCAGCTTCAGATCTGCTTTCCCATCACCTTACCCTGGAGACGAATCTGTGCGTGTGGACTGATTGATACTCACGTGAAACCTACACATTCAACGACAGAGGCCGCTCCCTCACCACCTGCACATTAGGCGGCGTCTCTGTTGCTTCCTCTTCGATCAAGGTATTCTTCAAACTAGAAAACTCACCTGCAGTGGGACTTCCTCGTGTACGCACACTGTACAATATGTTACAGAAGTAAGCACTTGCGCCCTCATTTCGGTCAGAGAAGCTTTAAGCTCAAGAAAGAACACATGGCAGAAATGGTTGTTTGCGGCTCGTGGCGCAGATGGGAAGTATCCCCTCTGATTGCAGTCCCACGAACCTTTGCATATCTGGGGGGAACTCTATACAAGTAGAGAATCTGGCGTTGAAAGCGTAATCTATTTTGTCACGTCCTCGGTATGAGGTTGTTTCTACGACTGTAGATTCCGCTCAGATCTCGACCCCGTAAATGACAACTTTTTCAGACGTGTCATTTTTTCTACATCACGCTTCAGGTAGGAGATTTCAGACCTCCTCCGGCGAACACTTGTAAGCCCTTCCCGAGCTTCTCATGTGCCTGAAAACTGGCTCTTGCAGTGGTCGTCGCTCGCGTTGGGGAAGCCAATCTAGATGAGGTGTGCACGTGTGCCAGGTTGTGCTGGTCTTAAAGCAAGTGGTTTCTGTCTAGAGAAGCACGTTTGTCCAAGTATCGTAGATAGAATGCGTTTCTGTTACATGCGTAGTTCTGAGAGCCGTGCTTCTACCGTATCTCCCCCGTACAGAATACGGAAGGGAATAGATGTCCTGCAAGCGTTTCCGCGGGAGTAGGTTTGGCCTGCTCAGACGCCGCGTCTTCACATCGAGCTGCAAAATGAAAGGTGTGACGTGTGGGCCATTTGAAGTCGACGATATGTCGACCTCATCTTGATATGTGATCCTCAGTCTCGGGTCCGCGAAACGTCGTAAGAATATGAGCTTGTTATGTGGAACGCGTCTCCATTCGTACGTCACTTCTATTTTACCGTACGCGCAGGTTCGGCCGCTGCCTGAGGAAGCTCACTTACATATGTTAGCATACGACAGCCTGCGACAATCGGGTGGGCGTACAGGTATATGCATAAGGGGTTCTGTATGTCAAGCAGTGTCACGCTTTGAATGAAGAGACCGCCGCATTTTGACGCGCTGAACGCTTAGCGGCAGACTCGCCCCGTTCCCGTCTTGTTTGGGAGCGAATGCGCGGTTAGTTATTTCTCCCGACACGCCCGTACACTCACACGGACCATAGAATACAATTCTTGCATTTCAGGTCTTCGTGTGTTCTTCGTGCGGTGCGCATCCCTTTCGCCTGTAGTGGTAAGACACGGTGTGTAAAACCTTTGTATGCAAGTGCCAGTAGCATCCCCCGTGACTGAAATTTCTGCACTTCACTACCTTTTTCAATTCCACAGGGACGGGGAGGTGTAAACATAAATGCCTATATCGCGTCACCAAAGTCCGCGTGACTGTCGTAGCCGCAGAAGTGCATCTTCCTAAACCGTAGGGTGATCCGTGGCCGCTCCAGTTTGGTAGACCTCAGTATACAACGTCGGCAGGCAAGTAGTCGATGTGTGGATCTCCGTGCGTATACTTCAGCATTCGCGCTTCATGGGTAATGCAGAATAGCATCTCACACGCATGTATGTTGCGGATGCTGCACAGCAGTGGTAGTCAGTTTTTCCGTTTTTTTATCTCGCCGGAAAAAGCCGGCCACATCTAACAGGACACACAGATTGAACTAGCTGCTACCCGCCACATGGCACGATACATGTCATACCAGCCTGCTGTGGACCAAGGCGCACATGACATGTTGTTGCCTAGCCCGCTATCGCACTATCGGCGAAGCCCTCGAGGAAGCATGCTTTGCGTTCGTGTTAATGCATTTCTTCTTCTCGTAGGGAAGCAAACAGAAGGCTGCTAGTGGTGACGATATGCGCCGTGAAGGGAACGAGCAGGCAGTCCAGAATGAGACCAGCACGGCAACGGGGCCGTACGGGCTGCGCGAGGAAATACGTGCAAAAAGAAGACGAACTGATGAGTGCTGCCGAATGTCGAGCAGACCGTGCGCTCCAGCAATTCGGTGGTGATCGGTGTGCTGGTGTGTGTTAATGCGCGCGTGTGTGTATGTATACGTGTGTGTGTGTGGGTGTGTGTGTGTGTACGTGTGTACGCGCACGTGTGTGTACTTGTGTGTGTACTTGTGTGTGTACGTGTGTGCGTACGTGTGTGTGTACGTGTGTGTGTGAAGGTGTGTATACGTGTTAGAGGAGGTGGAGCTGCGCCGGCCTCGCGTGGAGCGCGGGCACCCGCCCCGGAATTGGACTGGTTCCCAGAACCGCACCGCACCTGTGTATTCCGCTTTCTGTTCCTCCAAGTGGTGCCCGTATCAAAGTTGTAAGATTTTTGCTTTTTCGGACGGCGTATCGGCAGTCTGATGTTTTGTCGTGCTCATTTCTGTTGGCAAGACTTTCGATAACAGCCAGCCCTTCGCAGCACAGGGCAGCACGGCGGCCTCCACCGGCGCGTATTCACCAGTAACCGGCGCGGTATTTTATGGTCTCTGCCGCCCTGCATCACCAGCCTGGTTTGTGTGCACACGTCTTTCCACAATTTCTGAGCTCTCCACCTCCATCCACACATGCTCACGCGTACAATTAGTGCCAGCAACACGTGTACACACCTACACACTTATACACACACGGAATACACACACACACACACACACACACAAGGGGACAGGATTGTGCAAGCGTCGCACCGCCACTGCGACGCAGGGCTGCTGCAGCCGGGCCGCGCGTCCGTGGCACCTCACACAGTGTATAAGAGACCTCTGTAGGATCTGTTTGGCCGTCATAACACTTCCTTTGCCTACACGCAGGTCTGACCAGCAAACGTTTCTACGGATGGCTGCAGTGGGCGTAGTTTCCTCTCTGCTTGGCGAGAAATCCACTTCTGCGGCCCCTTCGGACGACAGTTCGGATCTTCTTCCTTCACGCGGGCGAGCCTCACGCGCAGTAAGGAGAGCGACCGAGTGCGCCGCCCAGTGCGCTGTCGAGGCGCTGTCTACAGTGCGGTCCGATCGTCAAACTCAAATTAGAATTTAGAAGTAGAATTTTGGGTGAAAACTCATTTTCTCAGGATGTTCCTCCCCTCGTCCTGGCAGATCTTGCGCCACGTACGCCTGAGATCCTGTTGCTTCGCGTTCCATTTCGCGGCTGCGAGAGGAACGCGGGAGAGCCGCCGCGCCGGTTGAGCCCGGGAGCGCCGACGTCCTGGTACAAGGCGTTTGCCTTCCCCTAGCGTTCCCCCGTTTTCCACCAGATGAGCGCTAGCGCAGATGTTGAACAAGCAGACCGCCCCTCCCCTGTCTTTGTCGTGTTCTGCGTCTGGCGTTACCACCTGTGCCTCTCGTGAGATCTCCAGCAGGCGGTAGTTTGTTGCCGTCTTGCCCGTGGTTGGCCCAGGCGGCGTGTCCTGGGGTTTGCTACCAGTGCGCAGGACGGCTGCGTAGAGGAGCGAACGGCGTCTTGGCTGATTTCGCGGTGCCTTGAGGGTGGGAAGACAACCGCCGCAGACGCGAACCTGTCCACACACACGCACACACACTTAGTGATCGGTCTCCTTTTCAGTAGAGTTCTGGCTTTTATACGTCCTTTTCCACGTCGTTCTGCTTTTCGTTCTAGGTTTTCTGCCATGGCGTGACTTGTCGTATGAGGCCATAGGCGCGCGCAAGGGTAGTCTGCGCCGCCGCCGCTTTCACGCCAGCGCCCCCCGAAACCGCGCCTAAAACGCGCATTTTCTCTTTGGATGTTCCTGCGGTCGAAGACCAATTACGGAGAACGAGATAGTTACACACCCGCGGCAATACCCGTTCCCGAGAAGCTTGCAGCCTTGGGCCTAAACGGGTGTGTAGGCTGGTTACGCTTCATAATGTACGCATAAGGAGGACTTTCTGGGGTCTGGGAGAGAGGGCTTCACCAGCTAGATCTGAACAGCGGACATCGCAGGACAGTATCATACGGTGCATTTCAGAGTCGACCGCCGGGGCTCCACCTTCTTGAGGTTTTCGTGTCCAGCCCCTGACGTTGACTCTGGGCGACCGAATATAAAGGGACGTTTCGGGAAGAGACTTTCAAGTGCTAGATTGAGGAAGCTGGGCAGTCGAACCCCGCTTCTACAGCGGATGCAACTGTTGATCACGTCGACAGTCGCGACTGCGTCACCAAAATTGTATATGTCAGCGATATCGAAGATTGGGGATATGCGATGAGGATCTCTGCCACAACGTACAGTCCTTCATTCCTCTTTACCAGTCATCACAGAGCATTCACCTCTTTCGGAAGAGCTGGGCTGTATCATCCGATATTAACTAAACATCGGATAAGCCCCGAGGTGACACAGGAGGCGATATTGAGATCTGGCAACAGGAGAGTCTCAGAGCTACGCGAAAGGTTGCGTGGCAGGCTCCTGTGAGCTACGATTGGTGTACACCGTTCGCACAGTGTCTTCTTCATTTCGTTTGCAGGGTGTTGCTAATTGTTGGCAAAGCGAACTGTTATGCTGTAGTGCATCGTCTCCCCGCCTGGCACGTGGGCAGTTGCCGCTGATGTAGTTCCCGGCAATCAAGTCTCGCCTATATAGTAGAGTCAGTGAGCAGGGAGGCCATTTGATAGTACTGAATTTCCAGAAATTTTGCAAGGGCCGAGACCTGAGAAGAAACTCAGCCGTTTCCTTCAGGAAACTTTTTTCGTGCTGTAGCGCGCATCCCGGGTGACGCGCAGAGGTTTGTAAGTATCTTGTTTTTGCACACCCGCCGTGAAATCGACTCGTTTTTATTTTGTTCGGCGGTCCAGGACACTTTCAAGCCTCCATGGCTACCGCTACCGCACTCTGGAGCCCCCTTTGCGCTCCTGCAGATCTTGCACGACAGAGGAGCCGCAGTGACGCTGTCAGCAGAGGCGATAGTGTGTCATCCCGCAACGTTGGTTTACCAGGTCGCAGTGAGGACCTCTTGTGCCATGACGGAAGACGGCCGTGTGGAGAAAATCAACGCGAGAATTTCTGCAGCACACAAGACAAGGAGATGGATCGACTGTGCGGCCAGCTAGAGGAGCTGCTGAAGCGCGTAGGCGCGGTTGGACCTTCTCCATTTATACTTCGCCCACGCGATGGAGTCACACAATTTACCAAGTCTTCAACGGATAATCGGGCTGCTTCTGATCGTACTGGCGAGCACCTTAGCCGCGGGTCGACAGGTTTCGGAGCCCCTCAGCCTCCCACCTGGAGTCCATCAAAGAGGGAAATTTTGGACACCAAGTCACACAACGCAACCAACGGCAGAGGCCGAGATGGGGAGTGGCCTGCTTCTGAAGCTGCGCAGCGTAGACGAGGATCTCCGGAGGTTGACCACTTTTTTAAAGTAAGAATTCCGTATTCTGCCAAAAACGACACCTACGCCGCAACGAGTTACGGTAACCAAAAGCATCCAAAAACGTTACAAGAGAATAGCTTATTCAGGCGTGGTTTGTGTGTACGACGTGAATTCACTCACGTGACGTCCGTCGAAGGCAGCTACTTGAAAGGTCTTCTCCTGTACATACCTCAAGGGGTGAATCTGCTGTTTGCACGGTGCTCCTGCGCGTTGTCTCCCTCTTGAATACAAATAGACGCGGGTTCTGAATGCGCGATGCCGGTACGTGATCCCTGCTGTTCTACAGACGAAAATATGCCCTTTCATTAAAGGTGGAGGAGTCTGCCTGCGGAACAGCGCCTGTACTTTCGCACACAGCATGGATGAACTGCGCCCTCAGCCAAGCTTCCGCAAGACCAAGTTATGCCGATACAGCAACGTAAGTCACCATTTTAGTTTGATGACTTAAGCGTGGTTGTCCTGTGTAAGAACGCCACAAATGAAGCTAGCTTTCTGTGTCGAATCTCGACAGAACATTAGTGAAAATCCGTGCGTGCGTACATTCGTAGCTAGGAGCACGTGCTCGCTCTGCGCATTCCGTAACAGCCGTTAGCACTGCTGAAGGGGAAAAAATCACCATTGTAATGCAGTGGTGTTGTGTGCGCCTGCAAGGCACTTGTTTCCACTTCTAGTAATAAGACGCTTCATTTGTCGTTTTCACTCGATGTTTAACATTTCGCCTCTGAGACTCGCAGCTCCACTCATGTCACAGACTCCAACGACACTAGTTGTGTAATTATGTGCAAAGGTACACGCGGAGACGTAGTTTTGAGTAGACGGCTGCTCATCTTTCCATAGATGTAGGTTCTATGAGTTGTGGTAGCCAACACTCCCAGCTTGTATGCGTTTTAGTAGCGAACACGCCCAGGACCGCGGTGGTAAATCATCTTTGATCAGCATTTCCGTCGTCCCTCGTCTTCCCTGACAGCACTCATCAATGAATATTATCCCTGTTAAACAGCAGTGGAGCTTATATCTTCGTCAGAGCGCTCACTGTCAGTTCGAGAGCGACGATCGCGTTGTGAACTGTATGTGTCTTGTTTGAGAGTCTCGTGTGTGCCCTACACAAGCTACAGGCCTGTGTCCGCGATCTGTCAAAGCAATTTACCCTGTTTCATATTTTGCCTCTCTTGTCTGAGAGAACCGAACGCATTTGTGCAGGAATCTCCTCATCTTGTGTGAGCGACCATTCAGCGTCTCAACGCTTGTATTCATTATGTTGCGTTCATTGACGTACACACACCTGTATGTGTACGCAGGCAGGGCAAGTCTGCAGCCGCGGAGAAAACTGCAGCTTTGCCCACAGCGTGGGGGAGCTGAAGCCGCTGCAGGTGCCACCCTTCCGAAAAAAGCATCAGACAATATCGTTCCGCTCGAGCTTCGCTACGCCGGCTGCACCAGCAGCAGCCACGTACCCCGCAGCGGCAACGGTGGTGCACTCACAGATAGCAGCCGCACGAGGCGCTGCAGGTGCCCGCGCCCTGCCTGCATCAGCTGCGGCAGAACCAGGCCAAGACAGTCCATTTCTAGGGAGTGCTCCTGCTTCATCCGCAGGGCGTGGCGGGTAGGTCCACCTTCGAGTGTCCGGTAGGCCAACTATCGCAGATGGTTCATTACATACTAGGTAGTGCACTTCAATGCGAGTCCGTCACATTGCCCAGCAAATCGACACCATGCACCCCCGCACATATTAGCAGGCAATCTTGGAAATGTTACTGACGTCGTTAGCGACGCTAAACACGTTTCCGTTTAGGTTTTGCGTGTACAACTGCTGGGACAGGCCATGGGAAGAATCAGGAAATATAACCGGTAAATGCGGCACCGCGCACAACGCCAGCGGCTGCGCGGGATCTCCCTACCAGGCGCAGCAGCAACTCTTGTATTCAGATCTACGTCGCCTACCAGAAGCTACGCTGGAAAGCCTGCTGGCCTCAGTACAAGAGAAAGGCACAGGGTCTGCGTTATCTGCGGCTGCAGCCCCCGCCGCACGAACAGCGCAGAAGCAGCAGCCCAGCGCTTCCCTGCGTCTCCACGGCGGGGAAACACATCTCCCCTCGCCGCCGGACCGCTATGCGTTGCCCCGGTATCTACTTCCGCGAACTCTCTCTCCAATGGCTTCAACTGCGTCACCTACGGGACGCTCTTATCCACGTGTATCCCCCAGTGCTCCTGAGTGTGCGCTGCAGCCACGGCAGCACGCACAACGCCTGCAGCAGCTGGAGGGGGTAGTAACAAGACTTCCCTGTGTGCAGCGATCAGGACGGCATCAGCCGCCTGCTGCGCGTGCGTTGGAGCCCTCCTTACAGCAGCCCAGCCGGGAAGAACAACGACGCGTGAGATTTGTCGCAGACCGCGACGTACAGGACCGGCAGCAGGTAGCAGCGACGGCATACCTACCTAGGCAGGACCAGCAGTCCGGCTTCCCTGCAGCATCGGCGACACCAGCACTACCGTGCTCTTCCAAACCCCAAGAACAGCAGCATTTTGTGGCTGCTGCAGCAGCAGAACTGCGTCAGTCTGAAGACAGGTCATGGCAGAAGAAGGCCTCCTTAGCTGTGGCCGCCTTGTGGCACAACAGATGCCGCTCCCCTCTTCCCGACGTCTCGAACAACCCCAAGGCACCGACCCCAGAAAACTCTCCTGTCTCGTTAGCAGTAGAGACAGACACTTTTTGCAACCACCTGGCTACAGGTCGTGCGGTGAAGAAATCGAGAAGAGGGAAGAGGGGAGGGCGCAAGAAGCGAGGAGCGGGCCACCCAGCAGGCGGAAGCGGCGCGGAACAACAGGAGCAATTGTACGTGGAGAAGCGTCCACATCAGGAGGATGCTGCTGGTGAAGAACAGACGATAGATCACTGCGGCTACGTCGAGAGGGCCTGTAAGAGCAGCAGTACCTGCGGACGGTCGGATCGTTTTCTTTTCACCGAAGCAGACACCCACGAAGTCATGAAATCGCTACTTCAGCGGGGAGAGGGATCCGCTGCTTCGACCTGCTTCTCAGAAGACACTCCCTCGACAAGCGGGGTGGCCGAGAAATGCGGAGCTTCTGGAGTTGTTTCATCAGGTACTTCTGCAGAGGGAGACGCTTTCATGTACTTTCTAGATCCGAAACAAAAAGAGGTAGCAAAGTCACTGGAAGAAGTGGTTGAAGAGAGTAATGAAGACAAACAAGGTGCGCAACTGCTCCTGGAAGCGCTGCACGCCCACGTAGCTGCTGCGGGGGAGAGTGCTGCCAGAAGCAATGACCTCGAAGTCGCAGCACCGTCGCTGCTGCTCTCTGCTGCTCCGGGTACCACAAGTGCGTCCCCTTCATCGCTGTTAGTCACAAAGACGCTACACAGTGACAAGAATCCTACAGGAGAGGAGAAAAAACTCGCAGCCTCCTTCTCCAAGGAAGAGACCGAAACCGTGCCCGTCTGCGACCAGGTCCGGCAACTGGAGGCACCGCAGCAGATGCTGACAGAGCTACTACAAGGGGGGGAAACGCAGCACCTGCTCCTGCAGTGCATACGAGATATCATGCGCCAGACACCACCTGCGTCTTCTCCGTCAGAAATTTTGAGCACGCTGCAGCTGCTGAGTAGCAGCTTCAGCCAGGACACTGCAGTCGCTGACAATCCTGCTGCTGCTGGCGCAGCTGATAAGGCTGCAAGGAAGCGAGAAATGCGTGGAGCGGCAGCAGCAGGAGGGCAAGAGAGAGAGAGCGGTTTGGTGGAAAAAGGTTGCACTATAGGAGAGAAAACATGGTCTTCTGATGAGAGTAAATGCCCTGTGTTTCCTGCTCAAGACGGCAAAAGTATATTTTCTCCTTTTGCTGACTTTAACTTCAGCCTCGTAGAGAAAGAAAAAGAGGCGTTGAACGACCGGCGCACTGCAGCAGCAGACCTAGCCCCGGGAGCGGCTGTGGGGGCAGCAGTTGCTTCCATATTGGAGTTGTTGACGGACGAGGAGGAAGGTACCAAGACGGGCAGCGCGTTGGGACAGCAGCAGGCGTCTACGCGTTCCAGCAGCAGGTGTGGAGTGTCGCAGGAAGAGGCAGGCAGTTTATTGTTTGGAGGGCCTGCGACAGAAGCAAGCAGTGCCGTTATGCGTAGCTCTGTTGTTGGCAACAGGGCAGGAGTAGCTGCTGCAGGGGCATCAAGCGGATACGTATCTGGCTTCTTTACGCCGAATTTTCCCATAGCTGCTACCAGCTCTACCTCCTTTAGCCCCTGGGGGTGACGGTGTGGTTGGCGTACGCGAGAGAGATAAACAACTTGGGGAGAATCGTGGTATCCTACATAATTAATCAAGTGCGCATTTGTGTTTCACTATTACGAGTGCTTTTTGATTTTCCACTGTTCCACGGATGAAAAGGTACAACGAAATGCACAGGAAGTCTTCGGATCGTGTCTACTAGCGCGTCCAGAACGTCCGCTGTAGAAGGTTGCGGTTTCTGCGATGCTAGATAACTGCAAGAGATGCATGGCTGACGCGCCGATGGCTACAGTCGAAAGCTGCCAGCAAGTCTTTTGAAATAGGTTGACTATGTCGCGTGTTAAGAAGGAGACGGAGAGTTAGGGGAACGGTAGACGCTAAGACCCGTGTCCGTATAGAGAGTTGCAAGATCAGGGGGTGGAGGGTGGACCGTGATTGTCAGAATGCTGGACAGAAGTGCACACACAGACGTGTGTATACGTTCGCGGCCGGACACCATTTATGCAAATATATTAGTCCAAGCGCTCATAGTGCCCTCAGATAAAGAAGTGTGAATTCTGGAAACGAGGACGATCACGGGAGGCACCTCGAAGGGAGGCTTCTACATGCACACGTATACCGAAGAAGTGTTGACCTGCGCAGCAGGTGTCAAGTTACAGACGGACGCACCTTAGCGAAAAACACGCCCAGGACGGAATTCTCTGCCGCGCCCCTATTACAACCGTGTAAAAAGGATTAGGTACGGTACTATTCTTATAAAGGCCGCTGATCAAAAAAAAGTTAACATGACCGACGCCTCCCCTAAAAGGTTCTTCACTGGTGTCCGATAAGTCTTCGTCTCTACTGTCCACTCGCGGGTTCCTCCTCCCCGTCGTTTTTCAACTGCATTGCTTAGTGCGCCATCGCCTTTGACTGCCGTGCCTCTTCCCGCCTCCTAGGGTTGGAGCGTACGTGCATAAGGTATTGACACGGTCTGAGGTGGGTTTCGGTAGTAGCGCTGTTCACTTTTCACGCTGCTATGTGTTTTTTGATGGAAGCTAGTGTGTTTTATTCCGGGGTACTGCTGCGTATACTTGTGCAGCCTGTATTCTAGAACTTTGCATTTGTCTATGCACTTTTTCGTCGACTGAGAACGGTGTTTGCCGCGAACGACGCCTCACTGGCGGAGTCCTGGGGTTACAACAGCTCACCACAACTTGGGGCCGTTGGGTTGTTTCAGTACGCTAAGGACGATTTTACACGTAGCCACACTAGTGCAGGGTTGTCGTGAGATAAAAGCGATTTTGTGAAAAGACTCATACACGCAGCGAGGGACGTAAAAAGCAAGCCTTCGTTACAATAAAGACTTCCCTTCTTTGTTTTTGAAATGTCTACGTTTCGAGCAGTCGTCACATTTTTTCTGTTGGCTTGAGAGCAACACTGATTTTCCGCAGCGTTTGAATCCGCAGAGCGGGGAGTACTGGGGCAGTCTTCGCATTCAGCGGATGGGTGGCGACAGGCGAAACAATTTGAGTGAATAACTGAACACATGGTCAAAGGGATAACAGAAGAAGAGAGAAGTGCATAAAAGGATGGAGGTTACATAATCTGAAGTGGTTCCATGTGATTCGGGGGAAAGTTCTTTCGCTGGCCTACCACAGATGATGTCGAAAAATGCTGATCCCGCAGGCGTCGTTTTTCCGCGATCAGCCGCAAGCTGTGTGAGCCAGAGGGTGAGAGCGAGCTGCGATTGTCTCTTCAGTTCAGCATTGCGTACCACGTCGCGTGAGCAGTCCTGGAAATTTTCAGTCGCTCAGCCTCCGAGGAGGATGATCATTGCGTAAATCGACGCTTGAGCATAGCACGCAACGCTTGGACACTGCACAGCCTGACGGGGTGACCTTTGCAGACGGAACGGCTGCAATATTTCTCAATATGGGGGGACTGCGTTTGGCTGGGCGCAGTTTTTCTCAGCTCTGAGCATACGCAGAGAAGGGCACTGTGTTACAATTTCATTTTTACCCAACTTGTTGACTTCTTGTGGGGACTCGCACGCAGTGTTTGGTTTTTCGTGCTTGTGGGTTTTTTTTTCCGAATTTACGCCAGCATCTCTCCGCATACGCATGTAGCCATGTACTTCTATCCACTCTATGTACGTGTATGCACACAGGATCGCTATCCCTTTCCGCAGCGACAAAAAAGTTTTGTTTTCCTGCGCGCATTTGGCTTCTTTTTACTGAGTTAGCTTCTAAGATTCTGGACGTGTAACCACGCTTTTATCCTTTCAGAAAATGGATTCTTTCCGTTGGCGAATGTCATTCCTTCGCTTGTGTTCCATTTAGTCCGTCCCGTTCGTCGACGAAACTGTCGTGACGCACGTAGTTGATGCGGATCAGGGATGGCTTGACCCAGGATTCAGTAATTTAAAGGTGTCGCGCCTTGTCGCCGACATGGTTTTCGTTCTTTTCTCCAGAGGAGGTACACGGTTGCAGCATGAGGACCACACAGATCTACTCTGCTTTTTCAATACAAAAAGAGAGCGAACTTCCCTGAGGCCTTTGGCAGTGTATACGTTTATCGCAAGCACCATCATCTGTCCGGGTGAACTTTGAAACAATGCAACACCTGCGAAGCGAGTTCCGGTTTCCGGCTTTGAAACTTTCTCTGCACTCTTTTTAAAAAGTTCCACACGTACACTACTTGCAACGACAGCTGCTTGACGAATCACCTCTTCGAGAAAGTCCAGTTTGATCTCTTCCACCGTGCTGCGGAAGTTTCTGCATACGAAACACCACCTAACACGCGGTGGACTGTTGTCTGCAGCGTTTGTCATCTTATCTCACAGACGTTCGGGGTTACCCCTTTGCCAGGTCACGCGTGTGTAGATGTAATTGGCTACCCACATACATGCAAATATATATATATATATATATCTATTTGTAAACGGACGTGACACACATAGACGGACACTAAAGTTGCGTTGGGGATGTGCTTCTTCACATCTGGTTAGGTACACACGGAGCAGTCTAGACATACTCATTCGTTACACCTTGTTCTACAATCGCGCTTGCGTTGCGACCGCGGCAGAGCTAGTTCACTAACTAGGCCTCCAGTAAATTCCTGACGCTCACTGTCAGCTTATCTTTTTAGCAGTGTCTATCCTATCATACCCATAGTATGTCTTATGCGACGAGTATACATATGGACCCGTAGACGTATATACAACCGTACTGAACAGTGGTCTGCGAAGTCGAAGGACGCCGCAGTGCACCAGAACTCACTTACAGGGTCTTACTTCCATCCAGTGGAACGTAGCTTCTTGCTTTCGAATCAAGGTTGAAACACTGATGCGTTCACCAGTATGCAAGGAGTGTCAGGCGGGCTTCCGCACTGTTTACCAGTGTGATTTTGCCAACTCGAACACTAGTGGAACGGGAGTCCACGTAGTGTTAAAGACTGCTACGCGAAGGGTTGTCAGACGCCTCGAACTTATAAACGCTGCTCTTTTGGTAGAGTAGTAGAACGGAAAAATTCGACACAGCTGCCGTTTCTGCAGTTACATCGAAAAGAGAGACCGACACGCGCAGACACATATACATCCATATATATATATATATATATATATGTACGGAGAGTAGTAGACGTACATACAAATACGTACACGTGTGGATGGATTAAGCACGTGATGCATTTTCCTTCCGTGCGCTGACAACACTACTACTGTAGAGACTGTTTTTTAGGCACGCTTTCTTCTTTTTAACAAGAAAGCGTTCCTGCAAACACAGGTAGATCGATTCGCGTGAATTACCAAAGGCTGCATCCCTTCAGAGGTACGCGCGGGGGACACATATGGAAAGCGTATACGTGCGCATTTTAGCACAGGTGTACACAGGTATACACCCACGTAATTCTGTATACATATGTAGCCAATTGTGTACAGACCTGCGCGTCGGAATAGCGTGCATATACACCTACAGCGAACGCGTAAGTGTTGTTTCGCACCGACAATGGGATCAACCTCTGCAGCGGTGCATCCTGGGCGAAAATTTTCATAAAGAAAGTAATGCTCTCAAATCATCGCAGCACGGCGAGAAGGTTTGCTCACCTTTGAATCTACGTATTCCACCTACAAGTACACGTACGCACACAATCATATGTAGATACCCATACGTAGCTTTACGCGTATTTATCTGCACGTGTCGAATTTGTGCAGGAAGAGCAGAAGACGCACTGCTGCGTCCCATCAGATGTAGTTGTCATGGCTCTACACAGAAAGCATATATGGGCATTGTAGTGTATGCGCATATATGTAGGTTCATACGTAGTGTGTGCGTCACATGCAGTTCGCAGCAGAACACGCGTACGTGACTGTGTCCACGCGCCCACGCATATAAATCCGTAGCTAGACATTACACAGATGAAGACATATACGCGTTCGCAGACGTACGTGTTTTTGGCGTGCCTTTCAGCACCTACGGAATCTGCACATCCGTATATTAATGCAGATGCGGCGACACGTTCAATGTAGAGAGACGGCGATGTGTGATTCTGGCATTTGTACTTTTACCTACTAATTTGTGCATTAATGCACAAATACATCTGGTGGGCGAGAGACTGCACCTGCGTGTCGCACGAAGTTGTCTGCCAACTCGCGCCGCAGTATCGGAAGAATACGCTGTCTCAGGGGATTCTTCATGATTGAGACTTCCCTGTGAGGAGAGCATTTCGTAATCAGCACGAGCTTCTTGTCTCGACGCAGAATGTCGTTCGTTCCTTTCGACCGCCTGCGTACGATGTACCTACATACCTGCATCATATAAGGACGTGTCGACGGCGCATGTCTGGACACGTTCCTCTGCAGGTAGACGTCATTTTCCCCTCTCTCTAGTAGATCGGTTTTTTCTGTTTACGCGTATGTGGATATATATATGCAAATGCAATTCTATATTCACGCAGATGTACATAATGTCTTGTCGGAGTACAGGCTCGACCCCGGCGCCATCTACTACAAATACGTGCACATCAATACACGTGTCTCTGTGTCTCTCTCCCTCTGTAAATACGAACATGAAAACATACACGCATTTCACAACCCAATATAAATTACCAACTGGAAGTCCTTACCTATGAGAAGGTGTGTGTACGTCAACACCTATACATACATATGTATACATATTTGCTTTCATAAAGCCGTGTCCATGTATGTTCCCGCTGTCGTTCACAGGTCTGCGCGTCATCACGCGTGTAGGTGCAGATCGATGCGTGTACCAGCAGTCGTCTGTCTACACGGGCAGCTACCCATGCATGTATCTTCATATATGTATGTATCTGTGTGCCGACGTGTGCGTGTGTAGACAGATGCGTCCGTATGCACACGGCTTCTTCCCCAGCTGTTTTACTGGTTCGCGTGAGCCGACAAGCAAGCTGGGCGCCTGCCTTCGCAGTTTCATCGCAGAAGGCGGGGCAGACTGCTGGAGAAAGAGTAACAGAAGCCGGCGTCATCGCGATGGGACATCGCTGCGCGCGGCTTGCGTTTCTTGTCGGGCCAGCGACGCTGCGACTCTCTTTCTACACAAATGCGAGACGTTACAGAAAAAATAGAAAGAAAGCATCTCCACACGCAGACAAGGCGTACACACAAGCATACCCGAATATTAACCCGTTAAGCGCCCCCAGTCCTGGAAAGGCAGCGTGATCAACAGTCAACAAGAAACGCAGTCGCATATACACGCACGCAGTTGTTTAATAGGTAGCGCTTCACGAATCGACGGTCTTTAGTATTTATCTCCTATGTGTATGAATATGTAGACACCGTTATTTCCCTGACCACACGCACAGAATCGCACACAGGAGACGCCAAGGTACGCGTTTCCACGCAGTCACGCACCAGCCGCATGCGGTCGTGCAGCCGTACCAGGTCGCGCCCATTTACAGCCTTGAAGATTTATGTCGAGATAGTCTGAGATACATTCCAGCGATTTCTCTTCCTCTTTTCTCCCGCCCTCTCTATGTGTGTCTCTGTCTCTGTCTCTGTCCGTCTGCTTCTCTGTCTCTTCATCTTAGGGAGGCACACGTGACCGCCATATCCGCTCAGGTGCGAATACGCAAATGTAGATGTCCTCTGGACAGAGAGACAGAGGCATGCGCGCAAGTTGTCGCTTTTGCCGTCTCCCCTTCCGGCAGCCAGCGAGGCTCGTGTACCTTCTCTCGCCTCTCAGACAGGTACACAACGCCGCACGTAATACGGCAGCTGCGACGACGACGGAAAACTGCTCTCTACTCATCAACATACATATGTATATATATATATATATATGTATTTTCGCAGAAGAGAACGTGTCGGTGTCCACGCATATTTCTGCTGACAGAGAAATGGACTTGTCTGCCCGTTTGTCTGCCTATACACACACGTATTCATACGCCTGTTTTTGTATCACAAAAACGCACATCCTTGGGTGTGTTTCATTATATATATATATATGTACGCCTGTGGTTTTACATAAACATATGTACACACACGTTTGAGTACGTCCACGTCTGGCTAAAAAACATATACTTCTATATACACGTGCATGTGTAGAGGTCGAAAGCATGTGTGTGCGCACAAGCGCACACACACACACACACACACACACAGACATGCGGGTCTACGGCGCGCGGTGACAGCGCAGCAACTCCGTGGAAGTGCGTGTCTCTACGAAGGCGTTGCAATTTGATGTCCTCCATGCCCCTCATCTCTCTCTATATATACATATATATATATATATATATGTAGATATAAATAGATGTATATAACTTCTCTCATCCCTTTCCATATATACGTGTGAGTTGTCTCAACTCTTTCTCTCACGATCCCTCTCTCTCTATACATTTATGTCACTTGTCTCACGTGTCTCAGTTTATACAGGTGCATAACTTCTCTCCTGTTTCTCTCTCTCTGTGTATGGCTGTATCCAAAGAGCTTGCAACACGTACGCCACGTATCTCCCACATATATGCATATATATGGAAGGTGAACAAAAGTTTATGTGTTTTTGTGCGGTAAGCCTATACACGGTAAACTCATCTTCGCACTGAGGGAGACAGACACAGAACCAATGTACGGATATCCTATACACATACATACATATATATATACATGTATATGTATATATGTATATATACCCGGCATCTGTCAGCTCAACATGTCCATCATAAATACATAATATAAAGACATTTTGAACGTACCTTACCCAGCCACATACGAATATGTGTCAACATCGCAGCACACACACATATATATATCATTATCGCAGTACATACAGGTATATATCAGCATTGGATAGCATATGTCGACAGGTCTAATAGGAGGCACGCAGATATTCTGTTCCGCAGATGATAGAAATGCTGCTGTTGACTGGCATTTTCTCTTTTTCTTCTTCTCTTCCTTTCCCCCTCGCGTCCCCTTCCCTTCCCGTTCTGCCCCCGGCCGCGGACCGCAGCTCTTCGTGCATCGCGGCGGCGGTTCCTCTTCGTTCACCAGCGCGTCTGCAGAGGAGGCACCTTCGCAGGAAAGTCGGCGTCGTCTTCTCCTTTTCTCTTCCCCAACAAACGCGCGGGGGGCACACAGGACTACTCTCCTCACATTCCCACAACAAACACGTTGGCGTGTGAGTGTCGCGTGCACCCATTTGACGACAGAAAAGTTCGAAAAAAAGAAAGTTGTTGCACACAAAAACGAGGGTGAGGGAGCCGCATGCCAGTGCCCAGGGAAAACAGAGACGGGCAGCTTTGACGCACTCTTCTCTCTTTGTCAGCCAGCCTGCGTGCCTGCTCGGAATTCCTTGGTCTCCTTTAAAAATGGACGCACCGGCCAGCCAGTACCTCCGCACTCCCCCCCATGCGAATGTCATCGCCGGTGACGCAGAGGTGAAGTCTGCCTCGCCACAACGTGTGCGGTTTCCGGCTCCATGGCAGGCAGAAGGAAAAGAAGGAATTTCTACCCTTCTTGAGAATCAAAAAAACTTCCGTCCGTGAGTCCGACTCCCACACAGAAAGACAAAAATACACGCATAAACTCTGCCTGCCAAGCCGCGCACACACGCATGTACACACGTGTATATATACATGTGTATGTATGTGCGAAGACTCGGCAAAGAAGTCTCGATTCAAAAAAAAGACATAAAGGCACAATGTAGGGAACAGCGACAACTTGTCAACCCCAGCAACGTAGTCCAGAGACTACCATATATATATATATCTACGAATGCGTATATAGGCGTCCCTGGGTTGAAGGGCACAAATACATATTTATCTACCTATCTTACCTATCTACATATACACATATACAGACATCGACGCCTGTCTCTGCCTTATATATCCACGTATATAGAATGGAGTACATATATATACATACAGAGATGTATACACACAAATATAGATCTATATATATACGTGTATGCGTGTCTCTGCCTATATATCTACGTATATGGAAAGGAGTACACACATATATATATGTAGATGTAGATGTAGATAAACAGATGTAAACCACATTCGCAGATATATGAGACACCTTTTTTATATCTGCACGAGTGTACGTATATAGACGTACAGCCATTGCAAGGACGACGATTTCTCCTTTAAAATAGCGACAAAGAGACACTTCTTTGCATGAGGAGGAAATCTGAAACCAAGATTCGCCGCTTCGGGGTACCGCGTTCAAGTACCTTCTTTCATTTCATACTTACATATATATATACATGTACATATATACATATAGATAGACAGACAGATTCATATATATAAAGATATACATATAATATGTATGTACGTGTATACAACTCTATAATCCACGTAGAACTGAAGGTGATTTCGTCTCGTGTGTACACATACATTTCTCTCTCTTTACAGATTTAGGTGTGTAAATGTTAGGTAGTTGTCCAGGCTCTGCGCACCGATGACCGATCCTGCTGTGGCGGGCCTTTCGAAGATCTTTGTGCAAGACACCTCTTTTAATTTCCTTCATCATCTGCGGCTGCAGGGACGCTCCTCGTCTTCTGCTTCACTTGTTGCTGCTGCTCTGCTTCCCTCGCTGCTGCTGCTGTTGGTCCTCCTCGTCCCCCTCCTCCTCGGCCGAGCACGTCGCTGCTGCGGTTCCGTTCGACAAGTTGCTGCTGCCCGCCGTCCCAGGGAAACCTGCGGGACCTCCACCGCGCTGCGGCCGCTCAGAGAGACTCTCATACCCAGCAGCACCTCTCCCTCTGCATGCGCTCACAACGTCCTCCTGCTGTTGCTGCGGGGGTTGTTGCTGCTCCTGCAGCGGGGGCTGTTGCTGCTGCTGCTTCTGCTTCTCCCGTGTCTCTTCCTTTTCCTGTTGCTGCTGCTGTTCTCCTCCTCCCTGCTGCTTCTTCTCGTCAAGCTGTTGCTGCTCGTCGGCAGGGCTGTACTTTTTTTTCTTCAGAAGGCTGCGGGCTCTTCAGATACAAACAGCCGAAAGGCGGCACGTCGAGCCACAGGCAGTACGGCCAACCTAACCTGCAGGTTAACACCAGGTATCACTCTCCACACGTCCACATATATATATATATATACTTATATATATATACACATATATACATGCATACACATACATACATACGTATACATACATATACATCCATCCCTCCATACACACATATACACACACACACACATACACATACATACACATACATATATATATATATATACATACATCCATGCATCCACATACATACGTCCGTGCATATACACACATACATATACATAAATACGTATACATATATATACATACACACATTACATACATATACATACATATACATACATACATATATTTATATATACACGCACAAATACTGTGTCGTTTTACATATGTGATTGATACGAGTCGTCCGACTTGCTAGAATTTCTTTTTTGCTTCCTGTTTTCTTCTCACTTTGTCTCTGCGTCCACACATCTCCACACATCCGCATACATACATATATATATACATATGTCAAGGTATGTACATACATACATACATACAACGAATCCATATAATATACGGTTTTTCTCGTTTCGCATGTCCCTACAGTTATTACGCCTGCTTAATATATACACATACACATATATATATACATATACATATATATATATATATGTACCTTCTTCTGCATGTTCGTAACAGGACAGTTATATATTTCTGTGGACGTCTTTGTTCGTTTGCTCTCCCGTTCTGTCTTTCTCTTCGTCTTTTTCTCTGCCTTCTTTGCAGCACGTTCAACAGGACAATCACACGCTTCTGTCCACATGTTTGTTTTCCTTTTTCGTGGTTTTCCACTTCTCTCTTTTGTGTCTTTCTATCGCATACTTATGTCTGAAGTCTGCAGTCCGTAGACGTTGTGAGGAGGGTACTGTTGAGAGGCTGTTCCACGAAGAAGGTGTACGCGCGTAATGCGTCTCCTCACAAGAAATCCACTTCTTCTCCAACAGCAAAGGCGCTTTTACCACACGAGAAACGGGGCGAGAAATGTCTCGCTACCGCAACAAATAGAAAGCCCTCGTCTACTAGAAGAGAAAGGACGAAATTGGTATAGAGCTATCGCAGACAAGAGAGAGCAGGTATATGGATAGATATCGACAGAAAGTCCAACATTTCCTGAAAAAGGAACAGGGTGTGTCACTTCCACGTCGCATACAAGAGCGCCGGAAACAGCACACCTTCACACACGTTTCTCCATATCTATACGAGTCTACCTACGTACATCCCTACATATACATACATACATATATATACACATATATGTGATATCTGTGTTTGTCTAGCACATATATACATACATACATATCTATACGAGTCTACCTATGCACATCCCTACATATACATACATACATATATATACACATATATATGATATCTGTGTTTGTCTAGCCTTGGAAGCATCTACAATAATATATATATGCACATCCTGCAGCTCCACACAGGCACCGTCGGTGTCTCTCCGAGTGTGTTCGTCTGTTCAAACACATATATATGTTATGTACATACAGTGGTATACACGAAGAAAGAAACTAGCTCACTTCCTGCGCAGACTGCCTCAGTAGCACACAGATATACATATATATGTATGTGTGTCGAACATGTGTACACACGTGTATATATATACAGATGCACGTCACCAGCAAACGCATGTGTTCTATTGATATATATTTGTATCTTTTTGTGTATATAGATGAGAGAGATATCTTGGAGCGACGCGTATGGACGTTTAGAAAAGATGAGTCTCGCTGCAGTGATTTTCGGTGAATTTTTCTCTCCGTCTTTCTCTGTTCTCCCTCTTTTCTCGGTCCTTTTCCTTTCTCTGTATATGTACACGTATACATCTCTTCCTCTGTTTGTTTCATGGAGCTTTTTTTTTTGCTGAGGGGGTCCTCACCTTCCTCCTTGCGTCGTGTGGACGAACGACAAGTTCCCTGGCCCGACCATGCCGCCGGCATAGCGCCAGTCGTCAGAGTTGAGAATCACTTGCCACGCTCCGCCATGCGGCACTCCCACGGGATATCTGCAGAGCAAAACCGCAGCAATATTCTACTGTCTCACAGACTTCTTTACGTATGAACTTGTCGTTCTGTGAGCAAAGGAGGACGACGGACACGCAGACATATACACAATATATCACGGTAAACCTCTGCTTGGAGAAGCAAACGGGACACATTTGCCGCACAGCCGCAACAATAATTTATCGTCTCGTGAAGACTCCTACGTATGACGAACAGACAGGTTGTCTTTCTACAAGCAAGAAGGACCACAGATATACAGACAAGCACACGAAGCAAAAGAAAGACACCTCCGTATACGTGTATTACCTCTAGACATGCGCAAAAATATATGTCTTGCGCACGTATATGCATATCACATCTACCCACGTACATACATATACACGGAGAGGTGCACCACACCTCTCTGCCAAAGACATTTAAATATAGATATAGGTACGTATAGATATAGCGGACTTCGATATATAAAGACACACACACACACACATAGAGATGCGTATCGCGTACAAACAACATGTAGACATACCATAGTATCCACCGTATATGGACGCATAAGCAAGCACACACATGTGTGCGGTATACGTATATACATATGTGAATGTGTGTAGGTTCATGTACGTATACAGGTATGTACGCAGTACAGAGATCCGCAAACATAAAACGTATTTGCGTACATACCCAGACAGCATGCACCTTATATGTGAACACATACACGGGACCCATACACATATACACATATATGTGTGCGGGCAAACAGACGACGCATTCGATACACACACCCACACAGGGGCAGGGATGCGCATATATACAGATATGAATAGAGCGTTTCTTCCTTATATATACATATACAAATAAGCAAAAGTGTATGTAAGGCGTTTTCGAAAGAGAGTTCCACAGACCTGTAGTAGGGATTAGGAGAGAAGTTGCAGACAACAAGAATGTCGTTGTACCACTCCTGATACGAGCGTAAAAAAGCAATAACGCAGTCCTTGTGGTTGTCGCAGTCCGTCCACTTAAAATTCCACGGCTCGTCGTCGCCTGCATACAGCGCCGGGTGGTAGGCGTACACCGCGAGAAGATCCGACAGCCACAAGCAGAGTTTTTTCCGCAGCTCCTCTTGTCCCTCGTGCCAGTCCACCGACCTGAAGACGACAAACGGCGGCGAAGAAGAGCGATGGGAGGAAAAAAGAAAATGCAGATGCAGAAAGAAGGGAAGAAAAGGCCCACACGTCGAAGTAAAGAAAAAGAAAACCGCGCGCAAAAACAACGGGGAGGGGGGGAGGACGGGGGGAAAACGAAGAGAAAAAACAGTCAGGGCTGGGAAGGGATGACTTCTTTTTTTCTTCTTGAGAAAGAGACGGAGGCCCAGACGGCACCGCACAGAGGACGAAAACGAGAAAAGGACGAAGTCCAAGCGCGGCGAATAATCGCAAGGACAAGAAACATAAAAGATATGCGAAAGTTCGTGCGAACCGCACCATACGGCAAAAACACAGGGGGCAGGCGCTTTTTGACCACCGAGCACGCCACTTTTCCGGTGTACGTACACCGCAGTCCTGTGCGTCGTCTTCGTCCAGATTCGTGCTGCGTAACATGGGAGGGGAGAACAACAGGAAAAGGAAGAGAACGGGGAGAGCAGAGGGAATACAGAAACAGACGGAAACAATGACGGAGATACGGCTGACCCACACGTGCGCCAAGCTATCGACCTGCTGCTGTTCACAGTCGTTCTCAGGTGTACGTACACCTCGTGAAAACACGAAAACCAAGCAAGAACGGGAGAACAACAGGAGAGAGAGGAGAAACAAGGTAGCAGGGAGAAGATAGAAGACGTCCGAAATACAGACGGAGGTAGGACCCACCCACCCTCGCCAATTCACTGACCTGCTGCTGTTCACAGTCGTTCTCAGGTGTACGTACACCTGATTAACGCACGAAACCCGGACACAAACAGCGGGGAGCTGCGCCTTTCCCCTCCCCGTCTTTCACAGCGACACAGCACGTCATACGGGAGGCAATCGAAGGGCAGAATGACGGCTAGACTTCAGAAGTGACTTTCCATCGAGGTTGGTCGGCTGGCTTCCACTACGCGACACACACACACACCTTCCCGAGGGACCTGTGAAGCAGATCGACGGCTGTTCTCAAGACTTGCACACTCTATAGATATACACAGACACACAACACGTACACAGACAAATACTCCTGGATCCACTTTCAGAAGAAATCAATGTGAAGACGGTGATGCGACACAAAAACACACCCGTATTTGTAAGCCCCGTGTTTCGCCTCAGAGGCGACTGCCGTCTCGCTGTGCGCCGGGGTCCTTGACCCGCGCGTGTGCCCGGGGGTGTCTCTAATTTCAGTTTCTTCTGTTTTCTTTGTACGCACATTTACTTTCGACAAGTACTCCACTCACACAAGAATGCGTGGCCGTCTGTAGAGATGCAGGTAACATATACGTCTCTCTGCGTTGCGTCGTCTTTTTGAGAAAGAAAAAAGCTGCGGTGGCTGTCTGCCCTTCCCGTCGTCGAGACCCTCCCCCCGGTGGACTACGCAGACATATATCCACAGCAAAAGACCGCCACAGTTTCATTCTGCGCGCGCACTACACACACGTACCCGTTCTCTTGTGGAATGTTTGTCTTCCTTTATATCGGCGAGCGTCACTTTTCGCCCCCTTCCCCCTCCCTCCAGCCATCTCTGTCTCTGGTCCCCTTTTCCTTCTTCTTCAATTCTGCGCATCACGCAGACAAGTGTGTGATCTCTTGTGGAGGATTTCTCTCTTATTTTAGTAGTCAGTCAACCTCTCTCCTGTCATATGTGTGTCAACTTCTCGTCTCCTTTATCTTCCTGATCTTTGCCTCTAATTTCCCTCCCCCACGTGTGTCTTCACGACGTGGCCCTCACTTTTTTGGTCTCTCTGTGTCTCTCTGGCTGCCTTATCCTCCTCCGCCCTCTCCTCCACTTTCGAACACACACCGCGCCCCCCTGCCTTTCTTCTTGGCTTTTACGTTCTCCTCTTACTTTCCCTTTCCCGCCTTCCACGTGTCCTTTCTTCCCTTCTCTCTCGTCTCCGTCGCGGACCGTCCCCTTCTTTAAGCGCTTCTGCGTCTCTTCGTTTTCTCCCTTTCTGCCTGCCCATTTTAATATATGCCCCTCGTCGACGACGACGCGCCGGTATTACACTGTCAGCTTCTTTTCGCTGTCTTCTCCTCACAAGCCTCTTTCTGCTGCTCACGCTGCTGCTACTGCTGCTGCTGGTCTGTCCTCTGCCCTGTTTGCCTCTCTTTCTCTCTCCTTTCTGTGGTGTCTCGCCGGCTTTTCTCCCGGGCTTCTTCTGTGTATTACCGCTGGTGACTCCACTCGCGACCCTGGCCAATCTCGGCGCCCATGAAAATCAGCGGCCGACCGGGGGACCCAACTTGAAAGCCGAACAACGTCTTCAGCGTCTTGATGCGGTCTTCAAAAGGACTTCCTTGGAAGCCGCATTTGTCCAAAAGCGATCCCTTTCCGCTGACCACCTCGTCATGGGACAGCGGCAGCACCCACCTGCGCAGCAGACAAAAAAGAGCCGGCGCAGGCCACCGTGGAAATGCCGCAGAAAAACAGAAAAAAGAAGAAGAGAGGACACGCGCGTCGCACAAAGCAAGGCCGGGGGGGGAGGGGGGAAAGGACCGACAGCACAGATAAAAAGACGTTTTGTGAAGAGGGCAACAAGAAATCAAAAAGAGAAGGAGGATAAATCAACAGACAGAGACACAGAGACAGACAGGAAGAAAAAACTCAAAGTTCACGCACGAAATACAAGGCACGGCAGATACACGTATGTATGGGTATGTATATATATATATATATATATATGTATATATATATATATACTACGGGTATACGCGCGCGCCATATATATATATATATGATGTGTTTATAAGAAGGCAGAGGCGCAGAAGCAGGGAAGAAACAGCAGCAGGGAGCTGCTTCGTCGTCAAAGCGACGAACGCGGGAGAAGCCCAGCAGCAGGTGCAGCCGCAGCAGAAGCCCAGCAGCAGAAGAAGCCCAGCAGCAGGTGCAGCAGCAGCAGGTGCAGCAGCAGCAGGGTGTGAGCCGACAAAAAAGAGCGGCGTTTGCAGCAACAGCCTGTCTTTTCTTTCATGTCAGAGACAGAGGGGGAAATCGAAGAAGCGGAGGAAAAGGAAGAAAAGAGACGTCTGAATAGAAGAGAGGAAATGAGACTCAGGCTGAGAGTGCGGAAGAGCTGAGCCCGAGAAGAAACGTGCAAATGCAGCAGCAAAACCGAAATAAAAGAACCCAGCAACAACAGCGGCAGCAGCAGCAGCAAGACGCGGAGATTCGGCATCAGCAGCAGCAGCAGATAAGTGCGACTCTTCTCGTTCGTCCTTCACAACGTTACGGAGAAGAAACAGCGGGACGCAGGGGGTTCTTCACCTATCATCACAAGACAGCAAAAGATAAAAAGGCGCGCCCGCCCGAGCCCGAGCCCACGGGCGTAGAAGAGAGCAGGTAATCTCCAGAGACACGGAGACGGAGACACGGAGACGGAGACACGTAGACGGAGACACGGAGACGGAGACACGGAGGCAGAGGCACACAGCAAGAGAGGAACACACAGACTCACACACGTGTCAACTTTTGAGAAAGCGGGCGCACGTCCTCCAAGAAAAGGACTCCTAAATATATGAAGACGCAGCAGAGAATTCACCCACACATACAGACGAAGACAAAAAGAGAAAGGGGACTTCAAAAGAAAAGACACGAGCCGCCTACACGTACGAAAACTGAGTAGGCAATGCGCTCCCATCCATACACACGTATGCGTACAGGAACAAAGAAACGGCTGCATATACAAATATATATATATATATATATATATATATAGGGAGAGGAAGAAAGTAATGCGCGTATATAAATATATATGTGCACGGGGAGAGGAAGAAAGACACATGCATATATCTATCTATCTAAATACATATATATATATATATAGGGAGAGGAAGTATGAAATGCGCGCGCACATATACATATATATGTATGTATAGGGAAAGGAAGAAAGATGCATGCACAAATATATATGGATAACGTACAGCAAGAGGATGAAAGAAATATAGGCACATATACATGTGTGTATGCGCGCAGAGATGTGGAATCCTACCTTTCTCTCATTGTTTTTCTCTCTCTTTTTCTGCGTATACATATATATATATATATATACATATATATGTGAAACTTTCGGCGCTACATGTATATATGTATATAGGGAAAGAGAGAGCAGAGCAAAGACCAGGACGTATGCCTTACTTTTCGTGTGCCATATAAAGTCCTCTGAAAGTAAGTTTGTTATGGCATGCCGGTTCAGGACGTTTGTAAAGAGGAAGGCAAAGATATGAGAGAGTATCGTTCATCCATCCCAGGTCCCACTTCGCGTCGAAGCCGAGTCCTGTGCACGTGCGCGCAGCAGCAACAGCAGCAGCAGCACGCCCTACAGCAGCAGCAACACACGTCGTGACAGCCGGGCAGCACCGGCACAGACGCAGCAGCAGCAGACCCCAAACTGCAGCGGCAACAGCAGCAGCAGCGGCGAGAGCAGCAGACGCCGAAGTGAGCAGCAACAGCGGCAGTACCAATCGCAGCAGCAGAGCAATCCCAGCAGCAAAGGAGCAGCAGCACCAGCAGCCCGAAGCAGCAGGAGCCCGAAGCAGCAGGAGCCCGAAGCAGCAGGAGCCCGAAGCAGCAGTAGCCCGAAGCAGCAGCATTTCTCCGGCAAAGCGGCTACGCGGCGTGCAGCAAGTGACTTCATCTGCGTGGCCGTGGCCGTCTGCAGGACCGTTGTCGTCGCGCAGCAACATGAACGAGTGAAGCAGGCGAGGGCCTTCGCGGGCCAGCGGCCTGCTGCTGCAAGTTGCGAAACACATTTTGTCGCGTGTGTCCGTGGGTCGTCACAAGACCCCCGGCGGCGGGCTTCCTCTGCCCCGCGTTACTTCGACCCGCGCATGTTTTCTTCTCTGACTTTCTTGTTCGAGGACTTCTTCATTGGACAGACACACCTACACACACAGTGGACCCTCTTATCCTCCCCAAATGCCCGAGCTTCTCCCTCTTCGTACGAGGCGTCCTTCCTGCCCAGGCATGCACCGTCTACAAGCTACGCAGCTGCGTCTCCCGACCCCTCGGAAGTTCGTCTTCTCCCGGTCAGTCCTCTGCCTCATGTGTTGCCTTCCTCGTCATTTTCTCGTCTCCCTTTCTGCCCGTCTCCGCCTCTCTCTGTCTCTCTGTGTTCCCCCCCTGTCTCTGCATGCGCTCCCCCGGTGTCTCCCCCCACACGTCTCCCCTCCCGAGTGCAGAAGTCGCCACCAGCACAAAAGAGACGTCAGCAAAGAAAACAGCAGCAGCTCAAGACGCAAGAGACAGCCACAGAGATATAATACAGGGAGATGTAGAAGGGCAGATGTGTGTGTGGAGGTGAACGCGGGTCGAAGCATGTATATAGGGAGATATGGACACAGACACAGACCGACGTATATAGGTAGCTATAGATAGACCACTACAGGTAGAAACATATAGATATAGACATACGTAAGTGTGGATAAATAAATATACACACAGAGACACAAATAGACAGATACATATATATATGGATAGAAGAATGTAGACACACTGGTGTGGGGTGATAGGGAGACACGCATAGAAATGGAGACAGGAAGACAGCGAGACACATAGAGACAGGGAGACACACAGGGAGACACGGAGACACACAGAGAGACAGGAAGACACAGCGAGGCACGGAGAGACACAGGGAGACACGGAGACATACAGACAGACAGGAAGACACACGGAGAGACAGGAAGACACACGGAGAGACAGGGGGACACACGGAGAGACACGGAGACACACAGGCAGACACAGCGAGACACACAGAGAGACAGGGAGACACGGCGACACACAGAGAGACACACAGAGAGACAGGGAGACACGGCGACACACAGAGAGACACACAGAGAGACGGAGGAAAAGACAGGGGGAAAATGTGTAGCCTGCGCTCCCCCTTCTTTTTCTTCTGTTTTGTACACATCCATATATTTTCCTGTTCCTCATGCACCAGCGGCAATATATCTCTCCTCGTCCCAGTCCTGGCCACGTGTGAACACATACGTATATACACGCACATACACATATTTCTTTGATGTGTCTCTTGTATATCTCTCTTCAATAAAATAGACATATACTGTGCACATACACGCATCTTACCATTTCTCTCTATATATGCATACGTATATGTATACATATACATATACATATATACATATGTCTATGTATTGCCTTATATCTATTTCCTTACCACATACATATATACGTTAGATGTAAACAACGCGTCATATATATATATACAAATATATAATCTGTCGTATCTTCTACTCACTCCATACATATACATATGTATATAGCGCGTTATATCTATCTATTCCACATATACACATATATGTGCATGCATGTG
>KL647306.1:1507827-1519906 GCA_000727475.1 Sarcocystis neurona
CATATATATATATAGCGCGTTATATCTATCTATTCCACATATATATATATATGTGTGGGGTGGTGAATGTCCGTGTGGACCTTTCATCGATTCTGGTGGTTCTTCTCCTCTGTCTCTGTGTGTCTATGTGCCTCTCTCTGCGTATACATATATAACGTATGTCTCTATGCGTGTATACATATATGTATGTATGTGTGCGTATGTATGTATATACGTATGTATGTATATGCATGTATATATGTATCTACCTATATGTATATATGGATGTATATGCATTTGTATGTATATGCATTTGTATGTATGTATCTATCGATATGTACATATGTATCTATCTATATGTATATATGTATCTACGTATATGTGTGTATTGATATACACGTATGTATGTACATACGTGTGTGTGTGTGTATGTGTGGGGAATGTATTGACTCACCTTTCTCTTGGTCAGTGACCCCCTGCCAACTTGTGGATTCTTCGGCCATGGTGAACACGCCGGGGAACTGTTTGTGAATGACCCAGTTCAGCTCCTGCAGGAGCGAAATGGCCTGCAAGTTGGCGTCTCCGCCGTATTCGTTGGGAAGCCAATCTCCAGCAGGGCGCTGGTGGTTTTTGTACAACATAGAGGAGACGGCGTCGATACGCAGCCCGTCGATGTGATACCTGCGCAGCCAGTGATAAGCTGCTCCGAGGAGAAACGACCGGACTTCGCTTCTGCGGAAGTTAAAGACTGAGAAGAGCAGAGAAACGCAGACCACAAGAGGACGCGGATGACGCGGCGGGGAGGAGAGAACAGCACGAGGGCCACGAGACGGACCGGCGGCAGGGGACTCTTGCCGGCGCAGCAGCAGCAGCAGCACGGGAGCGGGAGGAGGAGGCGAACTGCAGCAGAGGGGGAGCAGCAGGTGGCGAAGGAAGAGGAAAACGAACTGCAAGAAGAGGACAACCGAGACGAGCGACCTCGCGCGAAGAATTCGAGTGCGAGAGGGTGAGACGTACACACACAGAGAGAAAAAGTCGGGCAGGAGAAACAGGAGGGGGGGGGGGGCAATGGGAGGAGAAGGAGATGACAGCAGCAGCAGAAGAAGCGGCGACTTGGGACGGGGCGAAGCAGCTGGGGTTGCTGCTGCACAGCAGCAGAGAAGAGGAGGAGAGGATGTGAGCTGACGCGAGAAGAGGCGCGGAGAGATGAAGAAGCGTCCGGGGTGGGAGACGAGAGACACAGAGAGAGGAGGACGGACAGAAAGACGAGGGAGAAGAAGAAGAACAGCAGCAGCAACAGCAGCAAAGAAATGTAATCGACGAGCGGAGGAAGGAGAAAAGCAACCGCAGTGTGACTCTGGAACTGCGAGGATTCATAGCAGTAGGAAGGAAGGGAAGGAGACGAAGAGAAGGACGGGGGAAAACAAGGTAAGCAGCAGTAGCAGCAGCAGTAGCAGCAGCAGTAGCAGTAAGAGTAGCAGTAGCAGTAAGAGTAGCAGTAGCAGTACCAGCTGCAGCAATAGCAGCAGCTGCAAGAGTAGCAGCAGCAGCAACAGCAGCAGCAGCAACAGCAGCAGCAGCAACAGCAGCAATAGCAGCAGCAGCAACAGCAGCAATAGCAGCAGCAGCAATAGCAGCAGCAGCAGCAATAGCAGCAGCAGCAGCAATAGCAGCAATAGCAGCAGCAGCAATAGCAGCAGCAGCAGCAATAGCAGCAGCGGTAGCAGCAGTCCACAGGCGCCTGGCTGTTTTGGTTGACTTTTATTTACTCGTTTTCTGTGATATGTTGAAGTGAACATGAAACGTCTCTCCTCTCGGCCCGCATCACAGTCATGCACACACAGATGCGTATCCCCCTATTTTGTAGACACACGATCAACGCTGACCATGAAAAGTAGGGAGACATGGAGGCTGCTCATCTCTCTGTTCCCCCCCTTGCCGTCCTCTTCACTTCCCCCTGCGTTCCCCCTTCTCAGGCCCGTCTCGCTTCTCTCCGTCTTCTCACGTCACACGGAGAAGACGCACGCATGCACACACAACCGGCGCATGCACCGGCTTTTTTCCGCGGGTTTCCCGTCTCCTCTTCTTCTCCGGCCCATGCGTACCACACAGAGAAAGGAAACCAAGAAAAAGACGAACACAACCTTTTCTTATCGACGTCTCTCTGTCCCACCATCCAAGTCACCCCGCGTTAAACTCTTCTTCCTCGCAAAGCATATATTTGCACACACATACATACATATATGTAGTTATGTACATGTATATATTTGTACGTATTCACATATATATATAGAGAGAGACAGACAGATAGATAGATAAAGTATTTTCCATTCATGTCGAGAATGACTCGCATACATACGTACATACGTGTATATACATATATAGAGAGAGAGAGTCGTTTTCTTCTTCGCACAGGATACCCTCACACACACACACACATACAAACATGAATAATTCTTTTCTCTATAGAGGGAAATGTATATCAAGGGAGATATATATATATATGTACAATTCTTTTCTGTATGTAGGGACATGTATATATATATGTATATATGTATATATATATGTACAATTCTTTTCTGTATGTAAGGACATGCATATAGAGAGAGAGTCGTTTTCTTCTTCGCACAGGATACATTTACACACACACACACACATAGAGACACACAAAGACATATATATATATGATATGTATATGTATATATGGAGTTCCCTCCTTTGTGTAGGGAGTGACTTGCACACACACGTTTTCTATATGCAGAGATTAAGACGCGTATATGTACGTGTATGTGGAGGTCCCGTCTCCTAGAAACTTATCAACGTAGTGAGCATTGACGGGGTGTACATACACACAAAAGTCGTGTATTTATCTGTATACACACATATGCAGACTCCCACATACATGTACAGGCAGCAATATACGCATATGTGTGTATACGTGTATGTTTGTATATGAATGTGTGCGTGTATGTACACGCATATGTGATCGAACAGACGGAGAAAGGAATACAAACTTTTATACGTGTATGTCAACGTATGCAGAGGAAACCTATACACCTATACATACACATATATATGTCTATATATACAGGAGTCCACCAACAGAGAGACACGCGGAAACGTATACATAATATGTACAGATATATGTATAAATATATGTATATACGCAAGAAACGACCCTATATGCGGAGAGTATTACATACACGTATAGGGAGACATGTGTATACAAGTTATTATATGCATGGGCCAATAGACGTATACAAAGCCAGAGAGGAGGTTCATATATGCGTTTGTGTACATACATATATATGTATTTCCACGATTATACAAAGGAGATGTATAGATGTCCATAGATAATACTGCATACGGATATATGTCTATATATATGTATATGCCTATGTATGGAGGATGTGTGCCTATGTGCGTCCACATGCATACATATGTATATATATGGATGGATATCTATGTGCATGCATGCGTTCATACGTATATATATATGGATGATACGTATGAACTTTCTTCACTACAAACGGCAACCCCTGGACGGTCTCTTCATGTTCTTCGTGATTCTCGCGTCCCCCCTTCTCCTCTATACTTTCCACATGTACAAACTTCGCATCTTCTCTCTATATACATATACATATACACATATATATATATGTCATACATATACATATACATATATATATATGTCATACATATACATATACATATATATATATGTCATACATATACATATATATATATGTCATAAAGTACCATATGTATATACGGTTAACGACAGATACATACATACGTGGAATCAATATATCCAATATATATATGCATGCATATATATGCACATAGACATCCTCCATACAATATAGGCACATACAGAGAGAGAGAGAAAGATCTCCCTATGCAGTATTATCTATGGACATCTATACACCACCTTCGTCATCGTTAAAATACATATTCATATATATGCATGTATGTGCGTACACACATATATAGACGTGAAGGACGGGCTGCTCCCATACATATATATACGTGGATGGAAATACATATGAACATATATGTATATGGACACGTGTATGTGTATACATATATATATATATATATACGTCTACTTACACGCGTATACGTACACATATATACACACAACTACATATGTAGATACACACCTCCTTATCTGGATACGTCCGTGTACCTACACATATATATATGTATACAAATATAAATACAAATACATATAGAAACATGCGTACATATATACACGTACATATACCTGGATATACACCTATGCATATACCTGAACATATACATATACATATAGATAGATACGTATACTTCTGTACTCGTGTCTGGATGCATAGATATGCGTGGGCATACATGCATATGGGAAGGTATACGGAGGTAGGGGGTCCACGAATTCTTCTCTTCTCATTTCTTCTGCCTGCAGACTTTTCCGTTCACCCCCACGTGTACATCCACTTGAATCCACATGCAGACTTCCAACTTTTGAAGAAAGTTTCTCCACCATTAATACATCCACACGTTGCCTGCGTCCCCCTCTCCCCAGGACGCCTCCACTCGACATGCATGCACACACACAGACACACCCACACATTCAGACCACCTACGCATATACGTATACACATGCATGCGTCTGTAAGTGTTTTATACGTCTTTGTACGTGGACGTCCACACACATATCCATATATATATGTGGACGTCTGCATGCGCACGCATATAAGTATGCACATGCATGCATCTGTACGTGCATACGTATCTATACATGGACGTACACACACACACATATCCGTGTGGACGTCTGCATGCGCATGCGCGTCTCTTTCTCTCTATATATAATATGCATATAATATATGTGTACATCTATTTCTTTCTACGCCCTTCCCCATATCTCCCCCTCCCTTTCTTCCTGTCGCTTTCTCTTTGCGGGTATCTCCGTCGTCTCTGGCGAGACGCGGCGTTCGTTTGTCTCGAAGTTGGCAGCAGCAGGAACAGCAGCAGCACTTCTGGGCGGAAGTCGGCGAGACGCAGACAACCCAACACAGGCCTACCGAGGGTTCCCCACAGCCGGTGCTCCCCTTCTCGCGGATCTGCGTACTCGTAGCACGCCTCGCCATCGTACTGGGCCAGTCCCCAGGCATCCTTGCAGAAGTGGGCCGGGACGAAGTCCAGGAAGACGCCGATGTTGCTGCGATGCAGCGTGTTCACCAAGTATTTGAAGTCGTCTGGCGACCCGAGCCGGCTGTACGGCGCGTACTGTCCCGTCACCTACGCGGCCACAGAAACAGCAGAAGTTCGACCCCCTCGCGCATGCACGTACATGTATTTATGTGGTGTGTACTACTGGCATGTGTGCCACACACATATGTGTTAATGGATGTGTGTATACACCTGCACCGAAGTCCAGAGAAGCAGCAAGGAAGTCTACACCTGCCTCTGGATGTACACATACACCCACACGTATACACATACATATATGTATGTGTGTGGATGATGTATATCTGCATGTATGTAAACACGCACACATACACATATATACACGTGTATAAATATACATGGATGTGGATGCATGCGTGGATATAAACACACCTACAACACGTACACATCCATATGGATGCATATGTGCACGCAAGTATAAACATAGATTCGTGTGCCAGACAGAGAAAGCGAGGAGGACCAGCGGAAGAAATGTGTTGTTCGTACGGATGAGCTCGCGACAGACACATGCAGCAAGACAGGAGACAGCCCCGCCATCACGAATATATGGGCAGCGACGTGGCAGTGCCGCGTTTTGCATGTTCAGCAAAAGACGGAGACACACAAGGGGAAGACGAAGAGACACCGGCAGCCAGAGAGAGGGAGACACGGCGGGAGACGGAGACAGCACAAGACGGAAGAGAAAGTGGGGCGACGCGAAACGAAGGGAAAAAGCAGAAGCCAAAGAGACACACGCACGGAGACACACTTCTGCGGAAACCCCGCGCGCAGGCAGGCGTGTGTGGGGAGAAAAACTTGGACGCGGGGAGAGACAGAGCGAACCGCAGCGCATGCACCAGGACGTCAAAAAGAAGACGCTCCTGTGCGCAGCAGCGGCGGACACCTGCTGCAGGATAGCGACCTGCAGCAACAGCAGCCGCGGAGGCCCTTCCCTTGCTGCTGGACAAAAGGAACCTTTTCTCCCTCTCTATACTGAGAGAGTCAACGTCGTAGTGGCCCTCCTTTCCTTTCAAAGTGTATATACATATATATGTGTGTGTATCTGTACACGCATACACCCGCGTACGTACATATCCACACATATGCACATATACACGAATTAACATATATATACGTATTTGCATGGTTATACACACACATACACAAATAGATATATAGACAGACGTACGTACATACATACATGAACCCCCACACATATATATATAGGTACATTCATACGTACACACACACACACGTGGATCTCTCTTTCTCTCATGAATCCACACACATATATATATGTATGTAGGTATCTTGGTAAGTACATACATACGTGAATCTCCTTCTGTGTATATATATACATGCGCAAGTATATATACACGTATCTACAGGGACCCAGCGATGATGTAGGCACATACATACATTCATACATGTGCATATATATGTGTGTAGATCCATTTGTATGTGCGAACATATATATGGACACACATACACACCAATACATATATTTGCCTACATACATATATATGAGAAGGTAGATATAGATGTAGCGCAAGGAAAGTGGCGGGAGGAGGAGCAGCAGATATCATCGGCTGCGCTTCTCATACACACATATATATGTATATAGAGAGAGGGCACTGCAGCTGATCGGTCTGAAGAAATGTACGAGAGAAAGCAGAAGGGTGAAAAGGAGGGGATGAAGAACAACAGCGACAGGAAGGGCAGCAGCAGAGGACCCCCAACATAAGAATTGCCCAGCAGGGGCAGCAAATTTCTCCACACGTGCGCTCCTCCACATGGCGAGACACGGAGACGAGACGCCGAGGCGGAGGAGCGGAGACAGCAAGCCACGGGGGGAGACGGGGAAGCAACAGACAGCGGAGACACGCGTATTCCTCGGCAGAGACATAACAACACAGAAGAAGAAAGCGCTTACAAAGGGAAGTACATCTCTTCGCATTCACACACACACACACACACAAAAACGGAGACACACACATATACGCCTGTATACGTATACAGCCATACATATACATAGGGAGCGACCTGTTGTACAGAAGTAGAAATGTGTGTACGTGCATGCAGGCACATATATCGATGCATGCAGGTAGTACTACGCGTGTAGGTATACAGGAGGCATGCATATATGACACACACACACATATATATATATATATATGGACATATGTATATAGGGGATATATGTGGGCAGCAGGGACGGAGGGGAGACGAGACGCCGAAGAGGCCGGAGGAGACGGAGACGGCGCGGGGGACGCCAGCGGGGAAGAAGACGGAGTTCTTCGAAGGGAAGAATTACTTGGTAGCCCCAGGAGCCTTCGAATGGATGGTGGGCGAGGGGGAGGAACTCCACGTGAGTGAAATTCATGTTTTTCACGTGTTTCACCAGGCGGTCCGCCAGCTCTCGATATGCTGCGCAGCAGACGCGGGACACCAACGCTATACGAGCGACATTCGCCCCTTCTGCCTTCTCTCAATTTTTCCTCTCTTTTCCACGAAATACCCACATATACATATATACACATGCATGCAGATGTGCATGCAGATATGCATGCAGCCTCGCTTTCTGCTTCCTTTGCCTCTCTGTGAGTCTCCTTCTCCACGTACATATCTGTGCGTCCTACCAAATGGACACGTACCCCTTCCTCCTCTCTTCTTTTCCTCCTTGTCCCTCTGTGTATATCCGTGCATGCATACATACATTCACACACATATACATACATATACATACATATACATACATACACACATGAATACATACATATATATATACATATATCCTGTGTTCCCTTTGGTCTTCGTCTCTCCGCCTATGTCTCCCCTTCTCTCATCCATATACACTTCGCACTAATACATACACACATATATATATATATATATATATGTGTATGTAGCAAAAAGTCTCCTTTGCAGAGAGACACACAGCTACGCAGATATACGTTCATGAATTCTTGGCGTGCTGCTGGGAGAGAGGAACGTTGAGACTCGGTCGCGGGCACGCACTGTCCCTCTCTTCTCTACAACTCTCTCCCCATATATGTACGTGTATGTGCAACATTTCTTACGGAGACATTAAAAAGCAGCCGGTCTCGAAGAGAGGCACGCTCCGGCCCGCGGGCTTCTACCCCCACCCACACACAGAGAAAGAGGTGCATGCGTATTTCTTCTGAGCAACTTCCCTCAACCCCTGGACGAGTCTCCTCCTATACATATATATGTACGTGTGTCGGAGAAGGCAGGCAAGTCTCAGCAGCAGCCACGCGTACATAAGTAGGTATTATTGTCGCCGCGCATCCAGCTCGGAAGATGAACTTCGTAGATTGCCATGGGCTGCCGGTGCAACTCCTTCTGCCCCAACTTTTTTCGGCGGGCCATCCACGCTCCATCTGTCCACGGGAATCGATCTTCTGCCTGCCTCGTCGACAGCGCAGTCACACCCGCAGCAGCAGCAAATGCAGCAGCAGCAGCAGCAAACGGAGCAGCAGCAGCAAAAGGAGCAGCAGCAGCCTTTCCCAGAGCACCTGTGTGTGTGTGTGTTTCTCTGTGTCTGCGTCTGTCTTCCTCGCTTATCCCGTCCCGAGGACTTTCCCCTATCAGCACTCATGCGCCACAAATTTGTTCTTCTACATACTCAAGCACATCAATGTACCTATCTTTCCCTCGGTATCGGTGGCATCTTCTACCAGTCCCTACATGTATGCGTCTCGACCAGCACACACATGCATGCACACAGACATGCACAGTCATCAACACATCTATATTTGCGTATCTACATACTCCCACATATACACATATATTTTTCCCTATACATACACATATATATATACCCATTTCTTCAAATACACATACATGTATATATATGTACTTCTCTACACGTATGTATTTACATATATATCTACTTATATATCTCTTTTTCTCTGCACATATATATATGCATATGTATATATTTCTCTCTCTCTCTCTCTATATATATATATCTGTACACATATACGTACGTGTATATATCTATCTATTTCTCTACATAAATATATATATTTCTCTGCACATATATATATACTTGTCGACCCCGATGCGTCAGTGCTTTATGTAGACCTCTGTGTATCTGCATATATCGGAGTATTTGTATATATGTAGGAACGCATGTACGGGCTCCTCCATATCTGCAGATAATTACGTATATACATATATCTCCATATATAAAGGAAGATACATCTCTCTATATATATACTTATGTGAATACAGCCATTTACATGTGTATATTTACATCTATATACATACATCTATATACACATATCTATATACATACAGCTATATACATACAGCTATATACATATATCTATATACATACATATACATGTATGTAAAGATTTCGACGGTTGTACATCGATGAAAGAACAGAAAATGGTGTAGCATTCTCTTTGCTGCTGTCCCCTCCGTCTCTAATATACATCTACATAGAACTACACACACACACATATATCCCCTCCTTTTGTATATATCTTCTCTTCGTGTCCCTGTGTGTGTGTGTCTCCCCGTCTCCCTCGTTCTGTCCCCATCTCCACCCCTTCCTGGCGGCCGTCTCTCCACTCAAACAGCAGTCTCCCCCTCTGTGTCTCCCCCTCTGTGTCTCCGTGTCTCCCCCTCTGTGTCTGCCCGTGTGTTCTTCACCTTTTTGAAGGCGTCGTCGCAGGCACTGATGATGGACGCAGTTTTGGGAGGGACTTCGAACTCTTGCGCGTAGGGGTCAATCTTGAGGAAAGTTCGCTGGCCGTCTCTCGCCGTGATTTGGTAGTTATACTTTTCGTGGGGCTGCAGCAGCGGAACAAATAACTCCCAAACGCCGAACTCGAGGCGCCGTCGCATCGGATGGACGCGGCCGTCCCAGCCGTTCCAGTCCCCCACGACCGCCACCCGCCGAGCCGCCGGAGCCCAAACAGCGAAGCGCACTCCCGGCACCCCCCGCACACTCACGCAGTGACTCCCCAGCAGGTTATCCACGTGCCAGCACGACCCTGCGCGCACATGCATCGAAGGGACGTCGAGGAGAACAAAACAGACAAAAAAAGAGAAGCAATACAGGAAGGCAGCGAATACAAGGAAAGACAGAGAAATGACCGAACCAAAACACAGGGAGAAGAAGACAGAGACACGGAGACAGGGGGAGAGACACGGAGACAGGGGGAGGTCTACAGGAGGAGAGGCCACAAAGAAGCGGTGGAGCACCGAAGCAGTGCAAATGAACAGCAACTTATAGACGCAGCGTCACAGAGAAGGACATATATGTAGTGCTGCTAGATGGCGCCATAACGAAGTTCGCCCGTTTCTCTCCCTCGGCCACGCGGGAGTCCATATACAAATCTTCGGACAAAGGCGTAGTAGTCGAGCTTGCGTGGAGAGTGTCACTTATACTGGAAACTGCTGCAGTCATCAGTTCTCGTGTATGTACACCTGGACCACAGATGGGAGAGTACACACATTTGCATGCGCCGTCTTAGCAGCAGGTGAATCTGCAGCCACCACCGCTTGGACTGCTGCGCAACTCCTCCCATGGAGGGGTGACGCAGCAGAGACACGGCAGCAGCAACAGCAGCACAGGGGAGGGTGGGGGAAACCAGGTGCAGCAGCAAAGCCGCGTCTGTCTGCTGAGGAGAGACGTGCAGGGGGCGATGCCGGGAAGTTAAGAGGAAAGGCGTTCGCCTTCCACATGCAAAAAGACAAGATTTTTAACATGCATGCATGCCCACGTATTCACCACAGAACGCAAGACAGCATGCACGCGCAGACATCTATTTCTAGTCCAAGTGTGCTTCGTGAAGTCTGCATGCATCACATATATATATATGGACCTTCTAGTATGTCTGCGTGCGTGCACATCCTTACGCACATGGTTTTTGTCTGCATGCGCCACCTATATATACATGGACTTTCGCGTATGTCTGCATGCGTGCACATTTTTACGCACATGGTTTTTGTCTGCATGCACCACCTATATATACGTGGACTTCCTTCTATGTCTGCATGCATGCTCAGCCTTAGGCACAAGGTTTAATTTTGTCTGCACGCATCACACATATATATATGGGCCTTCTTGTATGTCTGCACGCATGCGCATCCTTAGGCACTCGGCTTACTTATGTCTGCATGCGTCACATACCCACTGACGGGGCTTATTCATGTCTGCATGCATGCACAAATACTCTATGCATGCATGCACATCTTTTTTATACGGGTCCACTTTTGTCTGCACGCCTGCACATACTGGGTCACACAAAGCTACGAGGAAAATGCACGCCGAGGAAGAAGCGCAAATAAATGTGGCACACGCAGCGAGGAGAGAAGAATATACACATGCAGCTGTCCCGACGCTCCCACAGACATGCATGCGCAGCATGGGGGAAGGAGAAAGTAGGAGGTCCACATCTACAGAGAACGGGAGCGAGAAACGAGGGAAGCGAAAAAGTTCTGCTGCTGCATCTCCGAGCGGTCACGCCGGTCGCTGATGAACGAGGAGTGTCCCCCTGCGCGCCTACGGGTCCGCGCACAGCGTCATAGACGACCAAAACAGGACGCATGCATATTTTTCTGGCTCTTCTTACAATTGCAGCAGCAGAGGAAAGAGCAGGAGCAGGAACAGCAGCTGAGGCAAGAGAAGCAGGCGTACGAGAGAAAAAGCGGCAGCAGCCGCACGAGAGGCAGAGGCAGCACAAGCGTAGAAGAAGCGACGCACCAGCAGCAGGTGCAGCAGGCGGAGGTGCAGCAGGCGGAGGTGCAGCAGGCGGAGGTGCAGCAGGCGGAGGTGCAGCAGGCGGAGGTGCAGCAGGCGGAAGTGCAGCAGGCGGAGGTGCAGCAGGCGGAGGTGCAGCAGGCGGAGGTGCAG
>KL647306.1:1520306-1612337 GCA_000727475.1 Sarcocystis neurona
GAGGTGCAGCAGCGAGGTGCAGCAGGCGGAGGTGCAGCAGGCGGAGGTGCAGCAGGCGGAGGTGCAGCAGGCGGAGGTGCAGCAGGCGGAGGTGCAGCAGGCGGAGGTGCAGCAGGCGGAGGAGCAGCAGGCGGAGGAGCAGCAGGAGCGCCGGAGAAGCAGCAGCACCAGAAGAAACGGCGTAGCGGCAAAGAGAGAACCAGCGACAGCAGCAGATGGGGCAGGAAGAGCCAGACTAGCCGCACGAAAGGGACAGCAACAGCAGAAGCAGGACGAGCCGGAGCAGCAGCAAGAAAGCAGCAGCAGCAGAAGCAGCAGGACGAGCGAGAGCAGCCGCAAGAGAGAAGCAGCAACAGGGGGTGAAGAAGAACCACAGCAGCAGCAAGGAAGAGGCACTAACTAATAGGAAGAGCGGCGGATAAAGCAGAGGGAAGCGCCCACCAGATTGAAAGAGTTCAAGGTCGAAAGTTGGCAGCAGCATGCCAAAACTGTACGTGTCGTAGGTCTCCCTTTCCTCCCCAGACGGATCTCCGTCGTATATGCAAAGCAGCTGATAATTAAATTTTACGGCGGCGTCCCCGCTCGACACCGCTGCCCCGTACTCTTCATCTGTCTCACTCTTCTTCTCTTGCTGCTGCTGCTGCTGTTGCTGCGAAGAGGAGGTGAAGGACGCGGGGTCCTGGCTGGCGAGGTGGTGTACAACAAACGCCTGCGCGCAGGAGATAAAACGACGAAACGGCACTGCGCGCAGGTGTTTTCTCCCCCCGTGCTGCCGCGACAAACGCTCTCCTTTCAGGCAGCAGGAAACTCGTCTCCATTCTCTGCCTGAGGCAGCCCCGTCCCCGCCGCTAAACCACCGAGAGTCGCACAACCTCTACACATATACATATATATATATGTATATGTATGCATGTGCGTGTATGTGTATATTACTATCTATCTATACACACACACACACATATTCATATATATATATATGTATATGTATGGCTTCTATCCCTATTGACGTGTACATACATTTACATTTCTCTTTGAATATACATATATTAGGTGCATATAGAGACCTACATATGTACGTATATCTCTCCTACATATACCTATACGAAGACGTGAACCTACGTACAAGTATTTTTTTCTCCACATCCACACATGCATGCAAATACTTGTATACGTATACATCCATAGATGCAATCACACACATACACACACTCATGTATATACATTCTTGTGAATAGATATACGCCCATATACAAACGTATATGCACATATATGTACACAGCGGTGTACGTACACCGGAATGACCCCACACATATAGCAGGGAAGTTATGCATGCACAGGGAGGTGCACATCCACGCATATTATAAATGCGCTTGCCACGCACTTTCCTTGGTGAACAAGACCCTCTTCTTCACCATCTCTTCCACACATATATACTGCAAATTCATCCACATATATCTACGCGAGTTTCATTTATGAAGTTTATGAATATAGGCAGATGCGTATACACACCCACACAAACGCACTTATCCCCCTATCCAGACATACATATGTAGAGACGTACGGGGAGACTCCGTCCTTGCTGCTGCGTCAATCACTCCACAGACGGGACGACCTCCTAACGAAATTCTGCAGCTATACGGACGAAGAGTCTTCGACCATCCTTCACTTCTCTATAGAGGACAGTGTCATACGTATGTGTATGTGCATGCTTTACACATATGTGTCTGTGTGTGTGTACGTATGGATATGATATATACACATATATACGGTCGCGGAAGAGGGAAAATTCATGTGTATAGATGCGTGTATATATGCGTCTCTATTTATATGAATACACGTTTTCTCCTGGGCAGAACTATGGGTGTTACATACACCCACCACACCCCTACACATACATATGTATATGGTGTCGACTTCAATATATACGTACATCTACTATCTATATAGAGTACCACACACGTAGATGTATATAGATAGTGTTGCACAGACATAATATATACGTATATATCGATACATGCATCTATATGTAGGCTGAAACAAACAAGCACACATCTACATATGTAGGGAGTTCTACACACAGAGATACGTATATATATGTGTGCTTTCAGATTTAAATATGTGTGCAGCTGTAGACATACACATATAGAGAGATATACATATACGTAGTATAGACAGGAAGTTCCCCATATTTACAAATATGGAGACGTTTCTTCATTTATCAAAGCCCTGCGTACTAAGACATACATACATACAGCTCTAGACACACACACATACATATATGATATATATATAGTGTAGGAGAATACATATGCATAGATTACACCCAGACGTATGTAGCAGATAGAGAGTTTTCGGTATTTACAGATGCGGTGGCGCTTCTTCATGTGCAGAAGGCCAGCAGTGCAAGTTTTGTGCCTACGAAACGACTTCTGCACATGCGAGTAGACGGCTCTACATGGGGAAGAGACCTCTTGCAAAGTCGAGGAAGAGAAGGAAGCGAGAGAAGAAGACAGCGAAGAAGAAGAGGAGGAACAATTCGTCACTGCTCGAGAAAAGTACCTTCTCAAAAAGAAACTCCGCACGTTTCTCCATGAGGACCGGCGCAGCAACGCCAGGGAGGAGGACGCACTCCGACCGCCCGGGGGTCGGCTGCAGGCGGATGCGCGCTGCGTTCCGGACCCACGCCCTAGGAGCAGAGGCAGCAGCAGCAGCAGCACAGGGGAGACACGAGCAGCAGCAGCGGGAGTAGAGGCCGGCTGTGACAGCAGCAGCAGCAGAAGGCACACGTGAACAGCAGCAGCAGGCGAGGGGGGGGGGGGAGATATACGAGCAGAAGCAGGAGCAGAGGGCAGCTGTAACAGCAGCAGCAGGGTCGATGTGGCACCAGCACAGCGTAAGCAGCGGCAGCATATCAAGAAGCGGCTGCAGCAGCCCATTTCAGCCATTACAGCAGCACCGCATGCAGCGGCAGCACAGCGCAGCAAGCAGCCGCACCCGCACATACAGCAGCAGCTCCGACAGAAGCAGCAGTCCACCTAGACGCAGGGGATTGACACAGCAGCAGCAGCCGCCCCCCACAAAGGACAGCAGCAGCCGCAGACGGAGCGGCGGCTGCGGCTGACACGCACCACCAGCACGCCGTGTACGCGCAGAGCCGTGACGGGGCAGCAGCTGCGCGGGCGGCAGGGGAGCCCACACGCAGCCGCAACAAGAAACAGGGGGCAGTCTTCGCAGCTGTAGCAGCAGTCGCGAAATAGTAGCGGCGACAGGAGCAGTAGTGGCAGCAGCAGGAGCAGCAGCAGCAGTAGTTGTGCACCACCAGCGGCAGCAGCAGTAGAAGCAGCAGTAGCACCAGCAGCAGCAGTAGACGCTGCAGTAGCAGCACCAGCAGGAGCACCAGTAGCAGCACCAGCAGCAGCAGTAGTAGGAGCAGCAGCACCAACAGCAGCGGCAGCAGCAGTCGTGGCAGTGCTAGCAGCAATAGTATGAGCAGCAGCAGCGGCAGAAGCAGCAGTGGCACCACTAGCAGCAGCAGCAGAACCCGTGAAGGCAAAGAAGCTGCAGCGCTGAAGTTGCTGAGAGGCGCGCGAGGTGCCTGCTGCACGGCAGGGTCGTCGCGAAGGACGGCTTGGTGGACTTCCGTCGCTGCTGCTGCTGCTGCAGGTGCGCTTGAAAGCAAAAGGAGAGCTGCCCTTCAGCATGCTAGACTACGTATACGCTCTCTATTTGTGTCTCCCCTTCCCGTTGCTGATACTCTTCTGTCTCTTCCCTTTGGCCTCTCCTTCTTGCTGTGCCCCTTTTCTGTCTACGTGTGCCTCTGCTGCGCCTCCTTGAACTCTCCAGTCTCGTCTCTCCTGCTGCTGTCTCCGGCCTCCTGCGCAGCCGACGCGGAAGGGGGGGCTCTTCAGAAGAAGCCACAGCGTTGCTCTCCGCAGACAGGAAGGCCGCATTAATTCGTGACCCCCCCACCTGCACCCCACCGGCTGTCAAGTCTCGCAGGCATGCACTCTCTCTTGTCATTTCCTGCGCTTCTACACGTGTACAAACGGACCGCACCTAAACATGCGTATACGTATATATATGTGTGTGACGCATGCACTACATACATATATATGTTACCCAAGCGCGTACCCATATATATACATATGGAGCGTGCACAACATATGTATATCTATATACACAATGGTGCCTTCCGCTTCTACACGTATACAATGGACCGCATCTTAACACGCGAATATCTACATATGATGCATGCACTCCAGATGTATATAGGACGCATGCGTTGGATATATGTGTATATAGAGAATGGTGCATGCAGTCGTAGTACGCATGGATACACATACATATGCGCCTCCGCAGAGGGCACCTGGCCGCACGTGGATTTATATATTTACGTGTGAGGCTCTCCATGAGTATACAAAAGCACACACATATATATGTAGACAGCTGCAGGCACAGATACGCCTATACCTCCGGTCTGCAAGAAGATGTCTTCGAAGTGAGTTCAGCTCTCGTGTCTCAAAAGTGCGTTTGCTCCTGCATACACATATCTATATACAGACGTATATATTTATATACCTGCAAGATGTACCTACATACATACACATCTACATATATATATATATATATGTAGATATATGTGCTGCTCGGGTCGTCAGGTCATGTCACTACGAATATCTACGGAGATACATTGTAGACTTCATCGTCTTCACTACATATATATATATGTACATGCACTGGCGTTATCTATAGCTCTTCGTGTGTGGCTACAGTCGTATGTACGGGCAAAGCGACACTCTCCGCTCCACGGAGAGGCGGCATATTAGTGCGTTTTAACAGAGAAAGAGACCCTTCCTGCTGAGAAGAAATCCACTCGCTGCGTTAGAGGGACAGCTGCTGCAGCCCACCCGGCCCACCGCCAGCGTAGCGGCCCACTCCGACGTCGGCGGATGTATACACATATATATGCATGCATGCATGTTGAAGAGGAAGGGCTACACATACGCCAGTGCATGCACACACACACACATAGAGAGACAGAGACGGAGACACGTAATGAAGACGAGGGGATTTCTCATGTATCTATCATATATTTATTCATGCATGTATATACGTGGATAGATAGATAACGCGAGTGTATGTATTCACGACATACATATACATACGTATATCTTGTGAAGAAGAAGAGCTATAGATAACGCCAGTGCATGTACATATATATATATATATATGTAGTGAAGACGATGAAGTCTACAATGTATCTCCTATATATATGTATACAGTATAAATACAGCCAAGGTGTGCGCACGCTATATAATATATTTGTGTGTACAGGTTTTGATGTGTCTACTGGAAGAAAAAAAAGCGAAGATCCCAGGATGAGAACAGACGGCGATATTGCAAGAATGGACGTCTCTTGTCTTGTCTTCCTCCGGCCTTCCTTCTGACGTCTCTCGCATGCGCATGCATCACTACTTCTCCATCTTGCATGGCAAAGTAAAAATTTACTTCGAGTCCGGCGCAAGAGAGTGCAGACCCCACGAATAGTCAGACTGTCTCTCCCCCCAAGCTGCCTGCCTGGGGCAATCTACAACAGCAGCGTCAGCGTATCTACATATATATATATATATTGAAGAGGAACGGCTGTATAGGTAGCGCGAGTGTATGTGTACATATCCACATATATATGCAACTGATGTTGCTCCCTGTCCGCGGTCCTGCCGCGCCCTCCTCTTCTCCGTTTCTCTTCTCCGTTGGCCGCATTCCTTTCGCTGCTTCTGTCTCTGTCTCTCGAGAGGGTCGACGCTTCTGTTGTTCTGCTGTTGCGCGACTTCAGCAGCCCACCAGCTATCCCCCTGCTGCTGCTGTCGCTGCCCAGCTACGGCTGCTGCTGGTACTCCTGGGCAGGGGAGGAAGGCGTCAATGCTTCTACCCATACGATACTCCTCCTCCTCCTCAGTTTCACACACAAGCGTCTTCCTATATCCCCGCCCTATAGACATATTGACCTTTGTATATATAGCTGTGTGTCTCTATATATCCCTCTGTACGTACACATGTGTGTGTGTGCGCCTCTTTTTCTCTCTGTCTCTGTGTTCTATATAAATAGCTGTGTGTCATGCAGTGGCTGCCACGGCTGCTGAGGCTCTGTGTGTGCCCTGCCTTCGGATTTTTCCGCTGCTGCTGCTGCTGCAGGCTTCTCTGCCCCTCGATATTCTTTTTCTCCACTGCTGCAGAGCTCCATAAGAAGCGTCAGTACATCACGAGGTGGTGGCACCACTTCTGTTGCTGCTAATGAAAAAGAAGAAGAAGGCACTTTTCTTCTGACAGCGCTGTAAGAAGCAGTCATCCGCTGCCTCTCCCTGCGAACCTCCTGTAGTGTGTTACTACTACTTCTTGCTTTTGTTCTTCGTCGAGGGTTGCCTCCGTGGTTGCTCTGTGTCTTTGTTTCAACTTCTTCTCACTTACCGCACGACAATAATTTTCTTGTTTTCATAAGGTGGCTCCTGAATAGCAACCTCATGCGGCCCGAGCACGCCAAACGGGTCGCTGTGACGCGCCTGGTGCAGCAGCTCAACATCATAGTCCGATAGCGCAGCTGGTCGAGGAACGGCCGGGAGGGCCTCGAGAACGTAGCGGGGAGAGACTGGCTGCTGCTCTGCTTCTTCTACGGAACCTGCTCTGCACCCATCAGCATCCTCCCAGGCTTCCTGCTGTTGCTGCTGCTCCCTTGTACCCTCCTGTCCATCCAGCTGCTCCTGCGTGAGAGCGTCCGTCTGCTGTGTCGCGGCGCCTGCGCCGCCCGCCGGGTCTCCTTCCTTCACCTGCATGCTCCCAGCGTCCACTGCTGCTGCTGGTGCTGTTCTTCTTTCTTCTCCTGTTCGTCGAGGTGCTGGCCCTGTTCCCTTTGCTGCTTCTGCGCCTCTGTCCCACCCAGCCGCCACGCGCTCAGCTGCTGCAGCCGGTTGGACACGCCTCGGCTGGCTGCCTACACTGTGTCCTCCCTCAGCGCGTCTCTCTCCGTTCCCTCGTGCAGCAGAAAGAATGACTTCTGCGCCTCTCTCTTGCTTTTTGCCGTTGGGGGACGCTGCGACGGGTGCATCCGCTGGCGGTGTGGGCGAAACCTGACGCGGAGCAGCTGCTCTGCGATAGCTGCAGCTCGGGAGGAGATCTTCCTTCACAGAAGAAACTCTGCTGTGCTGCAAAAAATGCCGGCTACTGGGGTCGACGAATTGCCTCCATGTGCACGACGTGGCCGCGTCACTCCCAGTGCCGAGTCCCTCCTCCTCCTCCTCTGCAGTCGTTCGCTTGTTCTGTTGAACGGGGCAAGTCGAACAGGAGTCGCATTCGGGACTGGATGGAGGCACATCCTTACGTAGTCTTTCACTCGTTACTGAACCTTTCGCGAGTGGAACAACAGTAACAGCTGTCACGACTGCGTCTGCTTGACTACTCTCATTTGCCATGCTGTTCAAGCCTCCGCTGGCATCCTTGCTGTGTTGCGAGGACTGCTGTGTGCTGAGTTTTCCACCTCGTTTTTGACGCTGGTCTTCAAAGCACGTAACTCCTGCAGCGCCGCGACGATCCGAAAGAACGCCGCGCTGCGGTCAGTTTTGCCCCTGCCTTCGCAGCAGGTGCGGCTACTGATTATTACTGCATTGTCAAACTCGTTTCCATGCGTGCGTGAACCTGACTTCAAACGACGTTTCGTATCCTATTCTTTCTTCGTGGCGTGCTCCCTCGCATTCGGCAGTGCCAACGGCCAAATCTTTGTGAGAGCAGCCGGTGCCGCTAAAAGTACTCTCTCGTCTTTCAGTATAAAGTCGTTGGTGCTCTGTGTCGCGAGCTGGACGAAGCCACGGGTGAGCTGGAGTGCTGGGGACAGCAAGCCTCCACTCAGCGGCAGCTTCCTCGATCCCCGCTGTTCACCTGGCCGCTGGATAGTTTCCACCAATCGCTCTCTGCGCGCGTGACCGCAACGGGTAGCCCACCCTTTCGCCTTTGAGCCTAAAAAAATACTGACACGATTTTTTCCTCAGGCGTCAGAGCAGTGTTCGAAAAGAGTGCTGCGTGGCAGCATCTTGTACAGGCTTTGAGGGGCCAACGTCAACACATTTCGCGCAAACAGTGCCATTCTCCGCAAATCTATCGGGGAGACGCCACGGCGAAAATCCTTGTGTGCACGGCAACAAAAACGACAAGGATGTAGATTTTTTGCTTCTGTAGGCGGAAAATGACTTTTCCACCGCAGGGAACGCGGGCATACGATTCTGCGCGGCTCGGGAAGAAAAATCACGCTGGGGATTGCCCCGTTCCCATCGGCACGGCGATCGCTTTGGTGCTCAACGGAAATGCCTTACACGAGAGATTCTTCTTCATTGCACGGCAGATTCAGGGAGCAAGCAAGCTTTGGCGGGGCTTCTTCGCCTTTCTCGTCCTCTGGCTCCCTGGCGGTGGGTGTCCAACCCGGTGTGCAACTTGCGGGTGGAAAGCTACGCTGCTGGGCTTCTCCCTCAAGGGCTAGTCCATCAGCGGGGCTGGGAGGGAAGCCTCGGAGCACAAGAGTCTGAATCTGACAGAACACTTTCTCCCAGCGCCCGCTGGCGGCGATTGCATCGGGCGTATGTATACAAGCTGTACAATGCGTTCAAAAAGATTGACGTCGCTACGCTAGATGTGCGCACGCAGCACCTTCCGAATAGCACGTACGACGTGTTCGATTGCACCATCGGCACGAGGAGAAGAGCAGGAGGGCCTACTAAGCGATGGTAGCCGAATGAATAGCAATTTGAGCACAGGACACCTTCGTCAGCCTGTTACGAGAGGTATAACTGAGAAAAGCCTTGCCACTTGAGGCTACGACAACGCTTACGAAGTGGACAAACAGCTGGGAAGGTCGCCGTTACGGGCATTGCACGAGCTACCCCACGCTGGGGCACTCGAAATGAGCAGGGCGGCGTAAATGAAGCCCGCTGAAAGTGAGATAGTACAGGGTGAAATTCCCGGGAAGGAAAGTAAAACAAGGCTTAGTGCGGCCATAGCAACCCGCGGTGCATGAAGGCACCCCAGAAGACCAGGGACTCCAGCAAGACCTCGATGCAGAGCAAACACAAGTTGAACGACGAGCTGTATGGGGCCACTATTGAACAATCCAGTATGCCGTAGCACTCTTGCGTGCGCAGGCACTAATGTTGGAAGTTGTCAGCAGCTCCTACATTATCGACAGCGTGCGACAGGATCTGTGGACAGCGCGGGAAGCAAGTGGGTGACAGTCATATAAAAAAGTGGGGCTCCAGCAACTCGTATACGACTGTCAGTATCACGCACGAGCTGAAGTGGGGACTGACGCTTGCAATGGGATTATGGGAAGCAATATCAGGGATAGGTCCAGCAGTAACCGCATCAGGATCAGCAGGTCCAGGGGCACAGCCCTCCGTAAGTTCACACGCATCAGTGTTCGCCGTCCAAAAGAACGTGTAAGTCGCTACTACCACAGAGTGTGCAAGGCACTGTCAGCTGGACCTTGAACGACTTGGGTACAGCAATAGTCCGGGTCGAGAATAGTCTTAAAGTAACGGTTGACCCGGAAAAGGTGTTTGAGGTCGTGGTGTTGTGTTAATATAAACGGGAATAACGAAGGCAGCAGCAGAATCTATATTTGGAGATGTTGCTGCAGTTGTGGCTCTTTTTTCTGGGTAATATAGCAGCGTCGACGGCTTCAAGCGTTCCACAGAGATCGATTACTGACAGGACATGGTACGCTTGTCTTGGCGTCGTCGTGCTTTTGACTACCCGCAACAAAGACTTGTACGTGTGGGTGTGTGCACCCACGTATACACGTAATTACGGGAAGAAAGGAAGAAAGAGGCCTACGCGTGCAGGCTCTTTAGATAAACGACTGTAGTACATGTCCACACGTTTCGGAAACGTCAGCATTGAGTTAGTTGGGTGCGTGCAAGAGCAACAGCAGAGGCACAGTGAGAGCATGGTCTCAATGAAAGCATAGGGCGTAGGATTTGCTGCTCAGCTCCAAAGAGATCTCCATGGCGCTGCACTCTTCGTCCAGTTTTGTCTGCCTCCGCTATGGCTTGCATAGTAGGACACTTTTTAAGGAGAGACATCCAATAAAAGGAAGCTTTCTACTGAAACCTGTGGTACACTGAACGCCAGTGGATAAGGCATTCCGGAGCGCCGGAAACTATGTGTCGAACCAAACCTGTTGAAGGCTTATTGGCCCGTAGCAACTTCGGTGACTCCTTCTGCCACTGTGGAAGACTGCCTAGACAGTTATCACAAAACGGAATTCATGCAGTCTATCTTCAATTTGACCTGACAGTGTCTCACCGGCGGCCAGCTTCCATAGTGTGGCAGTTTGACCGAAGAAGCAAATATATAATTCGACGCAGTACCCTGGTAAACGGCCAACTTTAAAGCTTGCTCAAAAGCACAGACATGTGGTGAACAAGAGGTAAGAGAAACCTTTACCACCTTCGTTAGCCGTTATCTTTTGCTGGCCACTTCCTCTGTCTTCCACCGCGTTAGTTCGGGGTCGAGTGTGCGCGTTTTGTACGGACGCACCTATCGCGTACGATGGAGTAGTTTTTTCGATTCGTAATCGGACGGTCCACGTGATCTCTGCTAGAGCCCCAAAGACGTAGTGCACGAATGGACTGGTCGTAATGTGCGTTGAGTACCAGCTCAAGAGGAGTCACTTACCTGCATCCGTTACCCGATGTTCTTGAGAGGCAACATTTGCTCTAGTGTATCCCTGTACCTCGAACTCACACCACCAATAAGAGGAAACATCGTGTTCCCAGTAAGCATCTCCTTCGCTAGCAACAGGCAGCCGGGGTGTTGTAACGACCTCGTCTAAAAGATGTACCAATTGACTGTGCGGGCTCAACTTCTCTCCGTTGGCAACGATTCCACACGTCAACGGCATAATATTTCCAGACAATGGTGGCCGTACTACCAGGTCTTGCATGAGGCCGCACGCAAGTACGAACCTGCCCTCAGAACAGGAGACACGTTGACTGGCTGTGAGCAGCGAGTGTGCCCACATCTTACCGTGTCTTTAGTGCACCTCGTTGCTTACGCAGAGTCTTGATCCGCAGATCTGGTTGTATCATCATGTGCGCGCCAACGGAAAGTTTTGAGAACTGCACTGTGTAGCCTGACAAACAAATGTCACCCGATTACCTACGTGGAGAAAACAGCTTTTCTGTGAAGTACTAATGCTCGAGCTCACAACGTCGACGCTTCCAGAAGGAATTCTCGCATGTGAACCCCAACTTTCCCACGGCGTAGACAAACCAAAGGCTCCCCGAAAAGAGGTGGGACTGTGACACAGTCATAGCCAGGATAGGTACACAAGAGCACGTGACTGAGATATTTAACTTGGTCCCAGTAGCACCGTGCGCCCAACGCTGCCCTTTCCTCTGCTCTAAATTCTGAACGTCCGCAGCCACGCGTTGCGAATGTCTCTGCCCGTTTAACGTGCCACTGTGCACGACATGCAAATTGATATATCTCCTACCGGTCGCACTAATGTATTCATTGAGCCCGAAACCTAGGCCGCCGCTTAACAGCTCTCACAGAGGTCTGTGCTCTTTTATAAGAAAGTCCGGACTTGACGTGCGACAGTCCTGATGCACACAACAGCGGAAACCCCACGTTCGTTGCTCTGAGGATGTTTTCTCCTCTCCGCCTGGCCGCACTTTACAGCGCAGGCATCTGAGGCGGAAGGTACGTAGCGGTCAGCGATGACGCTCCAGTGAAGGTGAAGATCTTTGAAAATACCCGGTCGACTTCGCAGAGTCTCCTCTTCGCTCTGAACAAAGTGCGGTCGGCCCAGACCACACGGCGTCTGCGTGCTTCCGATAAGGGTTGGTCGAAGGAGCACTAAGCGGGACCTTCTCTACTTTCGGGAGGGCGATAGTAGCTGAATGAGCGATTACTTTCAAATGAGTGACGCCTAATGACACGAGGTGCTAGTAGTCTCAAGGTTTAGCGGGCGGTCTGACTTCCGTGTGCCTTTCTGTGTGTGGCCTCGTGCGACTCACTTCGCCTTCAAAGCGAACGCTGGATGATTTTCTACACATACTGCATTGCAGGTATTCGTGGCCGTCGCTGGCAGCGGTTACGCCGGTTATCACTTCTTCTACTTTACTCGCGATCTTGCAATATGCCGAACGCGTAGAGCCGTGGCTTTAACCGTAGAGATCTACGTATCCTTCCACGTGCCATCTGTTACCGTCATCTTTCAAAATGCGTACTCTAGCGTGCGCTCGCCTGCGGCTTCTCCGCTTTTTTCGTCCATTTCGGAGGATCGATTGCGAAATTCTGCCAATAGTAGCAACTCCTCCGTAAGCCTTGTGAGCTTCAACAACTGATTCACTTTGTTAATGCCTTTGATATTGTGAAGTGGAGGTCCTCACTTACAAGGGAATATGCGTTCCGCTGGATCACGGGGCGTCACTCTACGCGCCGGCTCAAGAGGACAAGACCTCCACAATGCAGATTGTTCAAATTGTGTCCCAGTTCTCAGCTCGGCATCGCTCGTAGGCCAAAAGTACAGGCGAAGCTCATAAAACTAAAGTAGCAGCACTCCTCATGTAAAAGGTGATCCGCCAGGAACCGCGGTTGTCCACAAGCTCCCTTGCCGTGGTACGCTCGCGTCACAGGGCCTGAAAGAGTCCTGTCGACTTGCGCATCAGCACGCATTTCCCTGTTTAGCGCCACGGGCGCATACTCATCCGACAGTCAGGGGATGTTTCGAAATATCACATCCGCGAAAGCTGTTACAACTACGCATTCCTGTACGCGCCGGCTCACCCGCAGAAGGCGAGAAGGGGAGACGGTTCACGGCAGGCTATCTACCGACTGTAGCTGACCGAGGCCCGACCGCAAGGCTCACTTTTTGTACAGGAGTGAATTGTTTTTCCTTTCCTGATAGGTGCTCCTTAATGTGGGCGCTGGGAGACCAAAAACGTGTCCGTGCCACCGACTCGTGCAGTTTAACTGGCTGAGGTCCACCGTCTCGCACTCCAGTTGCCTTGTATAGTTCACGCTTCAGGCGCTACTTTTTTTTTGGTTGGTGCACCATGCACGCAGGTGATAGAAGATAGTAATTCTTTCCCTACTACAGCGTCGTGCACTTTACATAGTAGAGGTCGGATGTCTCGCGCTTTCATGTGCAAACCTTCACCTCGGCGTAACGCCCTCGAGACGACGCATCACTTTGCTTATTCTTCTTTTTCTTCTCGGTTTACCCTGATTTAACTTCGACATACCTCTTGTTTCTGTTCACGTCGCTCGTGAGCAGTGCTGTACTTCGCGTTCTAGAGCCAAGTCCGATTGTGCGTACTTTCTTCGCTGGCGTACGCTTGTCTGCCTTCAAGAGCAGAAGCAGAGCTATTTGCCAACCGCCGCGTCCCTGCTGCCGTCTTTCGGCTACAGTTTCCCATCTACCTCCCTCGCTACCACCAGCTGCTGTCAACAAGTCTGTTTTCCGCGTGACAAGATGGCGCACCGCAGCAAGAAGCTCCGAGTGGTTGCTGCAGTCGCTGTGTGCAGTTTAGGCCTCACGACGTCCCCCACTACACATCCCCCTGAGGGTGACGGCGTTGTTCCCAGAAGCAACCTCTTCGTTGCCGCCGCCAGTGCCACACCTGGTGGTCCTGAAGACCTATACCTCTACCCCAAAGAGCAGAACGTCCCACACAAGGAGGCAGGCAAAGACGCCGAAAAGGGATCCGGGGGTGCCGCCGCGAAAAAGAAGAGAAAGATGGATGTGAAGATCAAATTCAAGAGGCACAACAAGGAAAAGAGACTTCGCAAACGTAGAGTAGAAGATTCTGACGATGACGAAGGGTTGAGTCCTGCAGAACAACGACGCAGTCGTCTACAGAAAGCGCTGAATATCTTTGGTATGTTGGCTGAGGCGATCTTGAACTTCACCGAATGCTTTGGAGAAAATGGCCCGCTGCAGAAGCTGAAGGCATCGTTTGCACCTGCTCAGGGTGCGAAAACCGTGTTTAGAGGTGAGGGCAATGGTGAGGATGTTGAGGCCGAACAGGTAGAAGCACCGGCACCCACCAACTGTGCGCTTGGGGCTATCATGAAAGCTGCTGCCCTTTTCGAGGGTGACGAGTCCCGGCCTGTCACACGAGAACTGGAAGCCGCTGTAGCTAGTGGTGGAGAGCCCAGCTACTTCGTGGTAGATTCGAATGTGCTAGTAGACCAGGCCTGGGAACTCGCGGGATGGGTCTCCGCGAAGGTCGAAGAAGTCAGATCAGAACTCGCTGTCCTGCGCGCTGATGCGGAATCCTCTGATGGTGAAGAGGATGAGCCGGACTCCATCGTGGCAGTCAGAGAAAGTCCGACGAGCAGAATCCCCTCCCCATGGACAATCATGACTCCAGATGAACCCGCAGATGAGTCCACCACTTTTTTTGATATGGACGAAAATTTAGAGTAAGAAGTTCATAGTAATATTTTTTGCAGCGAAACGTGCTGCAGAATGCCAGAGGCAAAAACACACAGAGATCTCTATCGATATCAAGACTAGAGCTTTGTTCTTGCATGTGTGGAAGGTCCTAAACGACTGGATCACCAAGGGGTATCTGCACACAAGTGGCGAAGTACAATTTCCCCTCATTTTAATCCATCACGGAAGTCAGAAGTCGCCTGTTGTGCGTCGTAGATGCGCCACAAGGCAGTACACTTACTGGAGGCAAGGAAATGCGGAATGGAAATTTAGTCTACATTTCCTTGTTCCGCACTTGCTGCATGTGGCCGGCAGGGCCAAAGAACTGTCAACATCTCTGCTGGTCACATGCAGGCACGTGCAGCACTGTGGTTACATAATTTGTTTCGGGCTTGTCCTCCAAAAGAATTCAAACGCGAATGGATGCACATGCCTACGCACACGAAACAGTAATGTTGGTGGAGGCCGTACTAGTGTCGCGTCTCAACCTTCCACTGGAAACACAGACGCATCGACTTGCCAGTCAAGAAGCTGACAATCCTGTGAACTGGTGATGTCACATGTGCCCTATTCCTCTGCGGAATCAGTTGCTTAAGTACACATCCGTATGTGTGGGTGTGTTGTCCAACATCGGACACCTTAACTTTCAACTAGGCTGCGTACGTTCATCTACAAGTTGAACGCACCTCTGACAACGGCGACACACGCCTCAGTCCTTCGGTACCCGCTGTACTCTACGTGCCACCGCACGGGTACTCCACCCGCGCTAGCGGGTAGTTGCAAACAAGGCGGACAAGACAGTCTATCTCCATGCGGATACTGACGTAATTCTCAGTGCCGCGTGCCCACGTTTATAGATCAGTCTGTCGGACCTGCGGTCTTTCTTAGCCGTAGGGACACAGCTGGGACGCGCACACCCTTACGCGTGTATATATATATATATATATATACACACGCAAACACATACGCTTATGCAGCACTGGACGCCCACCATGAACACATGCTGCTTCTCCTACCTTCTTGTAAAGTACGGCATACGGACGCACATTGACAGGCTTGGCCATTGGGTAGACTGCTGACAGGCGTATCCGTTCCTGTACAATTAGGCATACGCGCACGCTTCCAACTTCGTTTTCCGTCACGAGCTAACCGGTCGCTTCTTCCTTCCGATGCAACAGGTGGCTTCTTATTAGCGTGGTGTGAAGCGTTTGACATGGCTTGCTATTAGATGAGTTCCTTCGCGGCGTTTGAGTTCAAAGCGTCGTGAAATTTCCCTCAAGTGAAACGACTGAGGTGTGGCACAGCCTCGTGGGCGCCAGCAGGGTACCTTAACCAGATTCGTCGCTAACTACTGTTGGTGACCCGTGCTGCTATGCATTTGAAGTGTGGGGGCATTTGAAAACGTGTCTAGCCGCGTGTAACGCGGGCTCCTCAGGCTGCACTCTGTTTGAACCTTTTCTGTAGAGAAAGACTTTTCGCCTACTCAGAAGGATGTAAGCCGCTGTCCACCAGGGGCTCGCTGAGGAAAGGTCGTAGCGTCCGAAAGGTGCCACGTTCGAGAATACAGTTTCACGTAGAAAAAGCGTGCTCATACGCGGAAGGCGCAGGGAGGGGTGAGCACGTTTGTCAGAATAGGGTTGAATACATGAGACGCAGATGTGGGCTAGCGTCTTTCTCTTGCAGCGCTCAAGTCTCTGGGAGAACAGGAACGGCTAGAGATTTGTCTGAATTCAGGAGTAAGCATCGTTCCAGTATTCACGTTCACTGCAGCACCTGATACCTTATACGTTGGTAGCAGCCTTTAGTTCCTGCAGGAGCTGCCGGCGGCCGTCATTGCTCGGTTTTGCACTACAACCTGGGTGTGTGTTTTACGAGTTCACTTGTGAACACCATACGCATTCCTCCAGGCCTATGACTCCGTATAGCCGCTGCTTGCCGGTCGGTTCTTCTCTGCTGCACTACCCAGCACTCCTGCACGGGCCGAACGCGTGCGCAAGTTGCACATATCTTGGGGCGTAGAATACGTAAACATATCTACCATATACATGTATGTATGTCTGTAAATACCTATTTTGTCATGCCCTGGGGGGGGACCGCCGCGTATATGCTCGCGAAAAAACGCTCAGTATTCCTGCCTTTAAGCAGTATGAACGGGCTGTTGCATATGCAGCTCCACCATACACTATATGCGAGTGCGTATGCAGAACTCTACCTACGGTCGCAGCAGCAGCTGCGTAGGTAGCCGCTGATTATCTGTACTGATCGGCTGCGTTTCTCCACAAATGGGTACAGGCGAGGCCGATGTTTTCTGAACACATATATTATCCACACACTGTGCGCCTCAGTCCATGTGTTCCCTGCTGCACCTGTGTGCAGCGGGATGCGTGCTTGTCTGCTGCAGCTACTAGGCCTGTCTATCGGTCTCGTCCTTAGTCCTCCTACATATATACATGTACATAGATATGTGAGCTCCCCGTCCAAGCAGATGTGTTGATTTACCGTATGGATGCATGCGCTGATGCACATGTACAGGGTATACTCGTGGAAGACGCGTGTACGATTGCGCGTCCTTTGGCTTCCTTGGGAGCAAAAGTGAAGAAGGCTCCTTCCACTTGCTTCTTACCGCAGCCACCGACGCCCCGCCCCTAGGCAGTGCCTCGATCGGTGGGTTTTCAGGTGCACCGGTACTAAAAAGGTAGATAAAGGGCTACTTGCAAAATCTTGGTGCCCCTGCGGAGGCGGACGTGGGGCGTCCACTAGTGTGTGGTGCTTTTCCTCTTGTGTGTACTGCAGATGGGCGTATGGTATGGCAGAGAATTATGCTGTGTCACAGCACTCGTGGTCTGTACTTACATGGAAGCAAGAAGATCACCTGGGGTGACACGTGCACCTGCTGCGCACATGTGTAGAGGCACTGCAGTTTTCTTGGGGTTTCACTTAGAGTTTGCCGCCGTATCTCAGCTGCGCACATGGGGAGACGTGGCCGCGACCTGTGCTTCGTCTTCTGCTTCTTCTTCCGACTGACACGTACTTACGTACGCGTCTATGTACCCAGATACACACCTATTTTGACATGCGAGTGGGGACTGGTCGTTTGCGTTCGCGGGCGCCTAGGGGGAAAATTTCCGCACACCCCACTTTTTTTGGATTCCCTAAAAAAAGGAAAATCCTCGTGTTGACACGGTACACGACCTAGCACGTGAATGCCTATGCTCGTCTAGAAATATACGCATAAATATACATATATGTATGTATCCACGTCTCTATGGGACCAGGAAGAAATACGTGGTAGTCACACGTGTGTGGACGGCTTTGCCCATCCGAAATGTGCGTGTGTGCGAACGTACGTAGATAATCCTCATATCTGCGTTACGTAATGTCCTATGGAAACAACAGACTTCCTCTCTTTCAACAGCAGAGCTGCTGCACTGTGTAATCAGAGGCCGACCACACGTATCCTCCTCCCTGCAATTACTCCTGCGGCAGCCGCTGCGGCTGCTGGTGCTGTTGTCGCGGCTCCGGACGCTGTCTTCGGTTGCGGTGCTGCTCCCACCACTGCAGGTGCTGCCTGATTCTGCTAGACTACGCAGCTGGTGCTGCCTGGGCATCTGATGCGTATGGTGCTGCTGCCACCAATAGGTACGCTGGTGCTCCTGCTGCTGCGGTCTGTGCTGTTGCTGCTCCGGCTGCTCTTGCTGGGAGCTACTGCTGACGCTGCCGCTGCTGCTAGTCGTGCGCCTGCTCGTACTGCTCCTACGTCCGCGCTACTGCTGCTGCCGTGGCTGCTGCTGCTGCCATCCGTGCTCCTGCTGCTGCCGCGCCTGCTCCTGCTGCAGGCGTGACTGCTGCGTGCTGCTGCAACCACACGTGCTGCTGCTGGTGCTGCACGTGCCGCTGGTGGTGCCGCACGTGCTCCTGCTGGTGCCGAACGTGCTGCGCCTGCCCGTGCTGCTGCGCCTATCGCTGCGGGTGTGTTGATGCACGCAGGCATGCGGACGCGTTGTGTGGGTGGTCCACGGGAGAAGAAGCCGCTGTGCGATCTGTTCTGCTAAGATCGCTTTCAGACCACTTTGAATCTCATCACTTCTCCAGCGAGTCGCCGCTCGAACAGTACGATTCTGTGCTGCTTTGTGGCACTGTTGAGCCAGCAGGTTGCTAGGCGCGCGGACGGGTAGCTGCTGCGCATTACTGCGGTTCTGCGGCGGATGACTGGTGCGCTACTGGCCGTCGGAAGTGCATGCGTCTCCCAAGCGGTGGCCATGTTGCCGTCGTCTGGCAGAGAAATTGCGCTCTCGTGTATTTCTTTCCCTTTTTTGAGGACCCTTCTGGGCGGGCGGCGGTAGCGGCAGCGGCGAGGCAGCAACAGCCAGCAGCACATCAGCGTCGCTGAACCCGGCCGCATCCGGCCTCCAGCGTTTCCTCCCTCATGCAGCAACGAGTAGCCACACACGGGAGCAGCAGCAGCAGCAAAAAGGGACAAGAAGAAGAAATAAACAGAGCACCAGCGACAGCACAAGCAGACACAGCAGCCCGGCAGCATAAGCGACAGCAACGAGGGACGGGGCGTCACAGCGCTGTGCCCGTCGTCAGCTTCACCAGCGCCAAGAGCAGCAGGAGGACCGTCAGCAGCCTCGTTCAGCCGCAGCAGCTCCTCCCCAGCCGCAGGAGCCTCTTCTCAGCGACAGCAAGGGCAGCCGCAGCTGCAGGAGCCGCAGCAGCAGCAAGAGCCGGGTGCGCGCGCAGCAGAGTAGGAAGTTCCCCTGCGTTGGTAACAGGAAGAAAGGAAGCACTTGCAGCTGCTGCGGCCATCGCAGAGCAGGGGCGTTGCTGCTGCCACTCGACGACGCGGAAGTCGTTCTTCTCGGCCGTTCACCAGTCAATTTCTTCCGGTCTCTCTGCCGACACAGATTTCCAAACAAGAGGTGGCAAGGACGGCGCTGCAGCAGCCGCGGCAGCAAAGGAGGCATGCAGCCCGCGCCTCGCAGTCGCCGAGAACACACGCCGCTCCGCCTCGTTTGCGAAAGCGCGTCCCTTCCTCCCTTCACCCCTGCGCCCTCCAGTGGAATTTATCGTCGCGGGATTTTTATCTCCTCTGCTTCTTTCAACACGCCTTCGTCGCCCACTCCTGCGCCACGAGGAGTGGTCGGGGGGTGGTGCTCGGCGCTTCCCCACCACAAGAAGGGAGCGACTCTTCTTCTTCTGTCTCGGGCACAAGAAAAGAAGCAACTTCCTCTTCGCACTTCGCGCAGGTTGTTCAGACAAAAGGGAGGGAAAAGAGCTCTCAGCAGTCCACAGTCGACTCCTTTTCCGGAACACCCGCGCCGCCGCGCAGCCAGCTGCCTTCCCTGTGTCAAAGCGAAGCAAGTTTGTCGCGCCCCGTGGAGAGGCGCCTATATTTGTGCCTTTTCCTTGCGGTTGCTCGGGCACCGTACACACGAAAAAGACACAGAAATCCGCAGGTGTGTCTGCCTACCGCCAGCAAGAAGTATTTGCAAATGGGTGGGCAACGCACTTGCCGAGGTCGGAAGGACGCGGAGAGCCCCGCGGCGTAGAGAAGGGAGACTCATTTTCCTCTCCATGGATGTTTGTCTGCTTGGGTTGTTGAACATATCGAGCATGTGTGTCCCTTCTTATTCGCCCGTTCTTCGTCTCCGTCTGCCTCTCTCTGCTGGGGAGGCTCCCTGTCTCGCTGTCTCCCTTCGTCTTCGCTCTGCGTCTTCTCCGCATGCGTGCGCATGTGTCTCGTCTTCCGGCTGCTGCACGTACATGTCAAACGTCGTCTGCGGAGTCGAGGCAAGCGGCCGCCTCCCCGCCCCTGCCGGAGAACTTTCTTCTCTTTTTCGCCTTTTCTTCCCCCCCAACGAAGTTCCTGGCGGTCGGTGCGGTGCCGACTTCCTCTACACATACGCTGGAAGCTGTCTCCGTCTCCGTCTCTCCCTCTGTCTCCGTCTCCGTCTCTCCCTCTGTCTCCGTCTCCGTCTCTCCCCTTCTGTCTCCGTCTCCGTCCCCCTCCCGTCCCTGTCCCCGTCTCTCCTCCCGTCCCTGTCCCCGTCTCTCCTCCTGTCTCCGTCTCCCTCTCTTTTCGTCGCCGTCTCCCTTCCGCCGTCTACTCTGTTTGCGTCCCCCTCTCTTTTCCTCCTGCTGTTCCTCTCCCCCTTTTCCTCTCCCGCTTTCTCCGTATTTTCCTCCCGTCTCCATGTCTCCCTGTCTCACTTCGGTTCTCCCTCTCTTCCTGTCTCCGTCTCCTTCTCGCGGCTTCGGCGTCTCCGTCTCTCCTGCCTCTCCCCCTGTCTCTCTGTTTTTGCATGTGTCTCTCTACATATATCTTCTTCTCTGTGTGCTGCTCCCTATATTTCTCTTTGAGTCCTTTTCTCTCGACATCCGTCCATCTTTCTCTTTATGTCTTTCTCTCTCTCTGTGTCTGTCTTTCTACCTTTCTCTATATCTCCTCTGTCTCGTTTATCATCTGTCTCTTTGCTGCTCTTTGAACATCTCGCCCTCTCTGTATCTTTCTACATATACCTGTCTCTGTCTTCCTTTCTGTCTCTCCCCGTGTCTCTCTATTTTCCTGTACTTTTCCTGTCTCTCTTTGTGTCCGTCTCTCTTCATCTCTCCCCGTCTCTATCTCTCTCTATGTATGTGTCTCGGTCGATATATATATCTGTGTGCCCCCTCCTCTATTTACATCTCCTTCTCTGTATTTCTCCTACTCTCTGCGTTTCTCTCCTTTTCTCTTTTTCTCTTCCTGCCTCCCTCTCTTCTCTGCCCGTCTCTCTCTCTCTGTGACTTCCGCTGTCGTCTGTGTGTGTCTGTTTTTTCCCCCTGTCTCTCTGTGTGTCTACTTTTTCCCTTCCTGTCTCCCGTCTCTCCTTCTCTCTGTGCGTGCGCCTCCCTTTGCTGCTCCCCCTTCTCGCTGTTCTCTACTGCCTATTCATGGCCGTCTCCCTCTTCCTCGTGTGTCTCCGTTTATCTCTCTGTATCCCTCTCCCTCTGTCTCCCTGTCTCTGTCTCCCTGTCTCTGTCCCCCTCTCTCCGTCTCCCTGCCTTCCCCACCTCTGTTTCTCGCTTTGCCTTCCCTTTTCGTATTTCTCCGTTCCTTTCCCTTCTCGTGTGTCTCTTGTCTCGTCCCGTCCCTCTATGTCTCCCTTTCCCGCTGTCTCTCTATCGTCTCTCTACGCATTTCCCCTTTTCTTCGTCTTTGTCTCTCCTGTATTATTCTTCCTGTCTCTCTCTGTCTTCCTTTTTCTCCACCTCCCTTTTTCCTGCCTATTTCTCTTTGCCCTTCTCTTTTCGTATCTCTCTCTGTGTGTCTCCCTTGTCTCGCTCTGCTGTGGCTCCAGGTCAATTCCGGCGCGTGTCTGGGGAGGAGGCGGAAGAGGAGGAGCGGCAGCAGAGCAGGAGAACGAAGGGACTCGCAGCACCTCAGGGAAACTGGGGAAACATCTGCGTGGCGGCATCGCAAGACTTCGTCAGCAGCAACAGGGGCAGGGGAGCAGGAGCAGCAGCAGGGACAGGGAAGCAGCAGCACGAGGAGCTGAGCAACGGCTGCAACTGCGGGGGCCGCAGAGCAGCAGCAGCAGCGCATTGCCGCAGCAGCAGCAGCAGAAGCGGGGATCTATGGAGACAGCAGAAGCAGCAGCGATGGTGGAGCAGCAGCAGCAGCCGCAGAGCAGCGCGGGCAGCAGCAGCAGCGACTCTCTGCGGATAACTCTCCGTTTGAAGCAGCAGCGCCTCCAAATGGCGGCGCTTAGCGAACTCACACGGCACCTGCTCCACGCCAACGAGCAGCAGCAGCAGCAGGTACGCGAAGGATCCGCTCCCCTACTCTGCAAGCCTCTGCGAACCAACTCCTGCTGTTCCTGCTGCTCCTGTGCTGCTCCGTCTCCTGCGTCTGCTCCTGCTGCTGCTCCTTCTCCTGCTACTGTTCCTGCTGTTGCTCCTTCTCCTGCGTCTTCTGCTGCTGCTTCTTCTCCTGCTACTGTTCCTGCTATTGCTTCTGCTGCTCCTGCTCCTGCTCCTGCTGCCGCGTTTCCTCGTGTGATGTCTCGCTGCTTTGCTGCCGGCTTGCTGCTCTAACACTTGCTGCTGCGTCGTCACCTTGCTGCAATGCTGCTGCTCTGACTCTTGCTGTTGCTCCGTCGATTTTCCTGCTACTCTACTGCCGCACCGACGCAGCTCCTGGGGGACGGCTGTTCCGGGGTCTGCTAAGTCCACGCGGCGACTCCTGTAGTGCAGCGGACTTCTTCCGCGCCGCTCCTGCTGCAGCTTACTTTTTTGACGGCGTTGCTGCTGCTGGGCTGCTGCTACTGCTGCGCTGGGGCGTACGCTCCCGCCTCTGCAGTAGCCGCCCACGGCTTTCACTGCTGCTGCCACTGCTACTGCTGCTGATTTCTGTCGCTTCTGCCGCTACAGACGACTTCCTGCTGCTGCTGTTCGTAAACTCTGCTGGTCGCCACCGCTGCTATTCGCGGGTGTTGCTGCCGTGCCTCTTTTCTCTGTTGCTGCTGCGCTGGGACGCCGAGGACTACGCGTGCGTTGACGAGCAGTGGAGCACTGCTGCTTCTGCTGCTGCTCCTGCTCCTGCTCAATAAAACTTTCCCTCTTGCATGCCTGCGTGTCCTCAACATCTGCTGCGCCACCGTGCCGCTTCTGCTCTTCGGTTTCTTGTTCGTCGCTGCTTCTTCTTCCGCTGCTTCCTTCGTTTCCTACTGCTGCTGCCCCTTCCACGCCGCACGTGGTGCAGACACTCCTCGCTACTGCTGGGCTCCGTATATATGTATGCATGCATTTATGTCTCTTCCTTTTCTTCTTCCTCCTCCTCGTGTGTCTGTATCTGTGTCTCTCTACCTGTGTGTAGCTGTCATGCGTTGCCGAACTGAGCGTATGTATATGTTACTGCTGCTACTTAGAGTTCTTATGCTGCTGAGATCGTTGTCTTGCGGCTGCTGTTGCTGCTCCTGCTGTCTCGACTTCTTTTTGCGTCCTCTATGTTCCTGCAGCTGCTGCTTCGTATTCTTCTTTGCCTTCTCGGCTCGCGTGTGTGGGGCCGCTGCTGCGCCTTGCTTTTGCCTCTCGGCTGTAGCGGGTTGCTCCCGCTGCTGCTGCGTCGAGTAAATCGCTGCTCCTGTGTGCGCTCTCGAACGTGTCGCCTTGCTGCTCTGCGGGGGGGTGATGTTGCATGTAGCAGCAGCAGGCGGAACGCGAGTCTGCAGCAGCAGCAGCGCGAGCAGCCGCTGCAGCTGTCCCAGAACTGCTGGCAGCAAGGACGCGCATTCGGGAGCTGCAGCAGCAACTCCGGCAGCAGCTGCAGCAGCAGGAGGCTGCCTACAACTCCCAAGCAGGTGCGTTCTCGAAGTGACGAGAAGAACGGCAGCGCCCGAGACTCAACGGCAGCAGCAGCAGCGCCGTCGCCCCAAAACTGCAGCAACAGCAGCGTGCACCGAAGCAAAAAAGTCGCTTGTGTGGCTCTGTCTACGTCATACGACAGTTCGTGCTTCCTGCCCCGGGTCTCTTTTATTAGCGTCTCTTCGCGAGAGAGAGACGAGTCGTACGTCCACACAGTAAAGTAGGTACTCTGCAGTTCTCTCCGTCGTCTTCTCCCCTACGTAGATATATATGCGGTTCTCGTCCATTCTCCATCTCATTGTCTCACTGTATTGGGCTTTCTTCGCTTATCTCTGAGTTTTCCTCTCTGCGGCTCTCTGCCTCTTCTGCTGAAGTCGTCTGCGTTTCGTAGCCGCACACACACGCGCAGACCCACCAGCAACTGGAGACAGACGTTCGCAGCAGTTGACGTTCTCCCTTCACACCGAGACGCGCGTCGGGCCGGGTTTTTCATAACTTTCTCTCCGCGCACTTCCACGCTGATCGGTGTATGCACAAGGGTGTGTAGGAGGTGGCTGCACGTAGAGGAGAGGCGAGACCTGCTCACCGTGCCGCAGTGGACAGCGGTAGCGGATTTGTGTGCCAACGGGTGCGTGAGAGACTTGAGGAGGAGGAGTCTTCCCCGAGGGGTGGAGGTGTCTCACTGGCGGCAGCCCAGGGGACGTGGGCGGACGTAAAGGGCGTGGCGAGCTGCGTGGGCGGGCTGTCTGGCTGCGTGGAGAGAAAGCAGACTCGCCGTGATTCGAACGGGGTGGTGTACGTACACCTGAGGGGGTGGTGTACGTACACCTGAGGGGTGATGTACGTCCACCCGGGAGGGCGGTGTACGTACACCCAGGGGGGAGGTGTACGTACACCCAGGGGGGAGGTGTACGTACACCCGAGGTAATGGTGTACGTACACGTGCGTCGCCGAGTCTGCAGAAGAAATAACCCGTTGAAGAAGAGAAGTCCGCACAACAGCTGTTGAGACGTCTCTCGCGTGTCGATGTCATCGGCTATCTTTATCTGTACTTGCCCGGGCTCCCATCTGTCTCTTTCTACACAAATGCATGCGGATATGTTTATATGTACCCTTCTGTGTATACGTGTGTGCGTGTGTTTCTAAGGATACGCATGTCTCGATATGCGGTCCTTCTGTATCTGAGGAGACGCAGCAACGCACCCCTCTCCTGCCTGTGTTGTGCGTGTGTGTCTGCAAGTATATCGGCATGCGGCGGACCTCGTAGAACTAAATGTAGACCAAAAAGAAGAGACGTCCGAGGCTTGCGTCCGTAGGGGAGATACGCATGCGCGTCTGTACACGTGCAAGAAGAAACCGGCTGCGACATACTTGTGTCGTAACGTTACGCTAGATATGGAGGGGAAGGGTTGACAGGCTCCTGCTGCAGCAGCGCAGCGTTTTGCGATCCTCTTATTAATATGGACAGACAGCAGACCCAGGAGCTTCTTGTCCTGCATCTCTGGAGAGAGACGAAGAGTTGTATATCTAATACAATCATATGGATCTCTGTACAGCAACTCACACGTGCTTGCATATATACATACACACATATACGTATATATGTATATATGGAAGTTTTCAGATATATAGACAGACAGCGGGAATCTCCTCTCGTTATATATACATTAAAACTGAGACACAAACAAATACATATATATACATATATACGGAGAGAAAGGCGCGTGTGTCATCAGTTTGCTGATACATACATGTATATATATATGTGTACATATGTTTAAACGTAGATATACATATTTTCTCTCTTAGTATATATATATATATATACGTATGTATATATGCACAGCAGACGCAGTGCCTTGTTGTACCGGCTCTATGTATATACATATATATATTTGTAGACGTGTGGGTACAGAGGCAGTTGCTTCCTTGCCAGCAAACTGATGACACACGCGCCTTTCTCTCCGTATATATGTATATATATGTATTTGTTTGTGTCTCAGTTTTGATGTATATATAACGAGAGGAGGTTCCCGCTGTCTGTCCGAGGAGGCTGGTGCATCTGCTGCGGCTGTTTATCTTCTGGTAGCAGTTTTCTTTCAAGTCGGTCGCCATTCGGGAGTCTCTCTCTTGCTGTCTTCTCTTTTTCTGCGTTCTTTCTGGCTTTACGTCCTACAGCAGCTTTTCCGCCGTTTCTCTGTCTTCATCCGCCCTCGCTTCGTCGCCCTATCTCGTCTGTGTGCCGCGCTCTACTTCTGGCCCCCGCCCCTCGATGCTACCCCTCCTTGGCGTGTTGTGAGGAAGAGCCGCGCGTCTCTTCTGCTGCTGCTGCTCCTCTTCTCTGTTGCTGCAGCTGCACACCAGCTCGAGCGCGCTTCCCTGCACCAGCAACTTTCACACGCCGAAGCTGCCGCAGTTACTGCCCGCCTGCGCGCCGCTGCCGCCGAGAAAGTGAGCTCTCTTCTTCTTCGTATTCTTCTCCACATCGGTGCGATGCTTCGCCAGAAACTGCTGCGCTGCTGCAGTGCTCTTGGGCGGTGCACCTTCTCGTCCTCTTCCTGCTGCTGCTGCAGCGCCCTGCCCTTGTCGCGGTCTGCTGCTTCCGCTCGCACTCGTGCGGCTGCTTCTCCTTGCGCTGCTGCGCCTCGCTTTTCTTTTTCCGCTGCTGCTTCGCGGCTGCTTCTACTCGCCGTTGCTGCTGCTGCTGTACCATCGCTGGCCCCCGGCGTGACTCCTCAGCCGTCGACAGCACCAACAGCGATTGCGTAGCTGCCTGTCCAGCATCCCCCGCTGCTGCTGCTGCCGCTGCTGCTGCTGCTGCCCATGCTGCTGTTGCTCTCTGCTGCTGCTGCTTTTCCCACGGCGATTGGTGCTGCCCGTAGGCGGTCCCGTACGCGATAACCCAGCACTTTTCTATTATCTGCTTGTTCTGTGTCCAGGGCTGCTGGTAGGTGCTTATGTGTGTATATATACACGTTATATATATGCATATATATATATATATGTACATATGTAATAGTAGGTGCATATATATACAAACATGTATATACACGTGTATAATATGTTTCTAAGTATGTCTTTGTAGGTATGTGTAGAGGGAGAGAAAGTCTTTAAAGCTCGATTCCTCTTTTCTGCAGCGCCCCCCCTCGTCTTTTATATACATATACACGAGGTTCATGTATATATGTATACAGGCACGCATGTATATGTATATACGTATATATTCATACGTACATATATATATATATATATATACATGTGCAGATGGATCACCTGTTCCTCCGTTTTATATATATATATATAGGGGGACATGTATATGTATATTACTATATATTTATACGTACGTATGTATACAGATGGATCACCTGTTCCTCCGTTTTATATGTATATATGTCGAGAGGCGTATACATATATGTATGTGTGCGTATGTTTCTCTATGTATATGTGAGGTTCAGTTGGCTTCTTTCTGGGAGGGGGTCTTCGTTCTGTTTTTTCTTTGTTTAGCGCGTGCTGGAGTTGACGGCGGAGGCGCGTGCAGCAGAGGAGAAGCAGCGCAGCGATGAAGAGAGGCGGGCAGCAGCAGAAAAAGCTGCAGCAGCCGCAGAGCAGCAGCTGCAGGAGCAGGAAGCAGCAAGTGCTGCGGAAAAAGAGCAGCTGCAACAGGAGGTGCTGCAGCTGCAGCAGCGGCAGCAACAGACCCTGCGAGAGAGGGAGGAGGCAGCACGTGCAGCCGCAGAAGCAGCAGCAGAAAGCGAGGAAGCTGCTGCTGCCCTTCTAGAGGAGCGGCGACAACATGCTGCTTCCATCGACGTGGTGCGTTTCAGCTGGCAGCAGTCGCAGCAGCACGAGGACAGCAGCAGCAGGAGAATTGCAGCAGCAATAGCAGCAGCACTAGGGTCGCAGCAGCAGCAGTAACGGGAGGGTTACGGCAGTAAGCGAAGCAGTAGGATTCTCGCAGTAGCAGCAGCAGCAGAGTGATGGCAGCAGCAGCAGCAGCAGGCGAATCACGACAGCAGTCGCCCCAGGAGATTCTTGGCAGCACTTGCAGGAGGAGGAAGATCACCGGAGAGTAGCAGCAGGAGATTCCTGCCAGGAACAGCGACAAAAAAGTAGCAACGACAGGAAGGCTGCAACAGCAGCAGTAACAACGGGTTGCGTTGACACCGGATTGTTGAGGAGCAGTCGCAGTGTGACAGCAGCAGCGGCGCAGGAATTGCCTTTCTGCGTTCTGACACAAATGCAGCAGCAGCAGGGTCGCGCAAGAGTAGGAGCAGCAGCAGGAGCAGCAGCAGCAGCGACAGCAGGAGCAGCAGCAGCAGCGACAGCAGGAGCAGCAGCAGCAGCGACAGCAGGAGCAGCAGCAGCAGCAACAGGGTCGCGCAGGAGTATCATCATCAGCAGCAGCAAATGGAAGTCCACTCTACAACAGTAGAGTAAACTAGCAGCAGTAAAGTTTGCTGCAGCACCACGTGCACACACACCTACATCGATTCACATATATTTTGACCGGTCCCCACGTAGGAGTATACATATATGTATAGGAGTATAGAAGTATGGAAATACGTCTATATGTAAGTATATGCATATATATGTATACGTATAAATACATATATATACACACACATGGAAGCATATGTACAGATGTGTATATGTATATATATGAATACGACGGGCAGTATGTGGAGATGGGGACAGACGTGAGTTGCTGCTGCGACGCGCGTGATGACGGGGCAGGGCCTTCTCCTCTTCTTCTCACTTGCCTTCCAGTCTTCCCCCCCCTGCCTTCCCCACACACGTCTTCTTGTATTCCCCTTCTCTTCCTGTTGGCTGCTGCTTCTTCGATTCTGAGACGCACTACCGTCGTCTTCTGATATTCTCGTGTGACTCTTCCTGTCTCGTGACTCTTTCTGTTCTCCTGTCTCGTCTCCTCGCTCGTCTCGTCTCCTCCTCGTCTCCCTCGTCTCTGTGTCTCTGTGTGTGTGTCTCCGTCTAATTTCCTCGTCATTTGTCTCTCCCGCGTGTCTCTGCTGCCAGCCTTTCTCTCCAATACGTCTAGCCATCCCTCGTCTTCCTTTTCTTCTTGATTTTCTTCTTCTTGTTGGTGTCGTGTTCTGCTGCTGCTGCTGCGAGGTGGCCCTGCTGCGACTTTTGCTGCTTGAATTTTTCCTGCTGCTGCTGTTGCTCGAATTCCTCTTGCCGCGACTGCCTTGTCTTCTGCCGCCTGATCTTCTCCACCTGCTGCTACTGCTGCTTCTGGTGCTGTCGCTCGAGTTTCCCTCCTCCTGCCGCGCTTTCCCTGCTGCTGCGGCCTGGTTTTCTCCTCCGTCTGGCCCCTGCCTTCCTCTTTCTTCTGCTGGCGTCTGGGAGTGTCTCCTGCCGCTGCGGCCACGTGACTGTCGCTGCCGTTGTGTGAGAGAGGCGTGTCGCTGAGTCGCTCCGGCTGCTGCTGCTGCCACTGCTGCTGCTGCTGCTCGTTCTCGTGCTGCTGCTGCGGGGTTGCGGTAGCCGTGTGAATAGGCAGCTGCGATTCTGTCATGGACGGGACTGCCTTTTTGCAGCTGAAGAAGGACTTCGAGCTGCAGAAGGACTCTTTGTCGACGGTGCTGGGTGCTCTGCAGAAGAACTTGCGTGAACTTGCAGCGGCACGGCAGCCGGTGGGTGATCGCCTTGACGGTTTCTGCTGCTGCCGCTCTTTTCTGCATTGCGATATAACCATCCCCGTCTTCCTCCCATCGGCCTGCTTCGCTGTTACAAACATCTTCTCCGCCTTCCTATATATATGTGGGTGGAACAAATGTCCTATGTCCTCCTCTATGTATGTGGAGTCATACTTCTGGCGGGGCACACAGCACAAGAGGGAAAAGCAAGAAAGATGACGAAACGGCAGAAGCCTCGACTTTTTCTGCTGCTGCTCCCCTCTGTGCCTCTGTGTGTCGGGCGATGTCGCTGTCTCTTCTCCTTCTTCCTCCGTCCTAACCGCCCCTCGTCAATTTCTCTACAACTTCCTGCAGGTACATCTTCGCTTAGGTGATGTCTCTGCACTTTAAAAATGCATCTCAATAGTCACTGTCGGTAAATGTCTCTCTCTTTCTCTATATCTCTTTCTTTCTCTGGTGCTCTACATATATATATGTATGCGTATATATATATGTATATTTGTACACGTGGATGTGTGTCCAGACTAGGCCACACGTCTGTGTGTACGTACGTATGTATGTATGTATATGTATGTATGTATGTAGACGTGTGTATGTATGCGCATGTATGTATACGTTTGTACGTGTGTGTATGTATGTAAATGTATGTATCTATATGTATGTATGTATATGTATGTATGTATGTATGCATATGTATGTATGTACCTCTGTATGTATGTATGTACGTACGTATGTGTGTGTGTGTGTGTGTGTTTGCCTATCTCTCTCTCTATATATGTAGATTATATGAGTATACGTAGTAGGTAGTGATATATATATATGTATATATGTATATATGAGATGTGTGTACTTAGATAGGAGTGGGGTATATCTAACAAATGGGTGCGCGCACAGAAGAGAGTATCAGGTGTATAGAGTCGTAGATATATACATGCGTGCTTCAACGTTCCTTTCTGCCGCCGCCGTATGTGAGAGTGGGCCCCTCACGAGAGGGCTGCTACTGTTGCTACTGCTGCTGCTGCTGTGTGTTGCTGCGACTGCATGTCTCGTGTTTCTGCTGCTGGCGCTGTCATGTGTGGGGGGCCTTTGCGCTGCATGTACTCAAAGCGCCGGTGTTTGTGAAGAAGGGCTCTTCTTCCACGCCACAACATTTCTCTCCCTGACGCGCATGCGCATGGACTTTTCGGCGGGAAAGGAGGGGGAATTGTCGAGCCGCAGATGTGCCTTTGCTGCTGCTGTGCCGTACGCAGCTGCTGGTGGCTTGCATGCTGCTGCCTGTTTCTATTTTCCCTATCGTTGCGGTCTGGCTGCTCTGCAGGACGTCGAGCAGCGAACTCGGTACATGCAAATGAAGGCGCGGTACTCGGTAAGTGGACTTCTGGGGTGTACGTACACCCGATGATTCATTTTGCAATCTTTGCCGCGTCCACCTTCCGCCCTTTTCCCATTCACTCCGACGTGCAACATGCCGCACACACGTCCACTACGGTGTACGTACACCGCAGGTTTCTCGTGGACGGACACTCCGTGCTGCCGCGTCCACGCACACGCCCTCCTCCAGACGTGGTGTACGTACACCGCGTCCCACACACTTCACCTCCCTCCACTCTTCCCTCGCGTCGGCGCACAAACTGCCCTCACTTCGGCCCCCATGCGCGCACTACCACTGCCTGTGTGTGTACGTAACCCAGCCTGCGCGCTGTCTGCGGGGTGTACGTACACCGGCTTTTCTGTTCCTCACCGTCTCCTGTGCCACAGTCACATCAGTTCTACTTAAACGAACTTCCCTGCTTCAGGCGGGTGGAGCTACCGCGCGTCAAAGAAGTCCTCTGCGAAAGTAGTAGCCACCGATGCGCCTCGACATGCCCGACAGTGTAGGCACTTGCTGGTGCGGGTCCTACGCGGCCGCCTGCTTCGCCGCATGCGTCCGGGTGTCGACGGAGTGCGGCAGTTTCTCGTTTTTCCTGTCTCCTTCTCTATCGTGTGTGGGAGTGTCCTGGGTTCTCTGCGTTGCGGCCGGACGTCTGTGGGCGGCTAGAGAACAGCAGGGGGTCGACACTTTATACTTTGCTGCGGTGTACGTACACCCGGAGAGTCGCACTCTGGCGCGCCGCTGGACGCCTCCTCCTCTGTGCGCTCTGAGATTCCTGCAGTTACATTCTTAGACGTTTGCTGCGGCTGCTGCGGCTCGTGCCCGACTGCCGTTGCTGGGGCGCGAACGACAGAAGGCGACGTGGCTGCTGTTTTCTTTGGCTTTTGCTGCTGCTGCGTGTATCTCTCTTTTCCGCAGCGACTGCTGCTGCCGCTGCTGCTGCGTCGGGCCGCCGTCTCGTGCTTCTTCTTCGTCTTCTTTGCTGAGCTAGCGAGAGAGGCTGCGGCAACTGCTGCTGCGTGTGTTGCATGTGTGGGCCGCAGCGACAGGAGGAGATGATCAAGAAGCTGGAGGAGCAGCTCTTGCTGACAGCAAAACAGCAGCAGAGTCAGCAGCAGGTGCAGCAGCAGCTGCAGCAGCAGCAGCGGCAGCAGCAGGAACTCGAAGATGCCGTTGAGCTGCTGCATCAGCTTCAACTCGAAAATAAGCAACAAAAGCAGGAATTGCAGGAATGGGAGAAGCTTGCTGCCTGTGGGTCTCCTGCGCCATTCTGCCTGCTTTAAGTCCGCAGGCGGTTCGAGGCACGCCCATACATAGGAGAGGCCAGCCCACGTCTTCCTGTCTACGTCTGTATATGTTGTGTGTACGTGTGTTTGTGTGTATGTGTGTTGTACTTCTTCGTTGACCCGTATTTCTGCTTTTCTTCCTTTCTCTTTCTGCCGACTTTTTGCGGGGTTCTGTCTTCCGTCTATGACGGCGGCCTGTGCGTATACTGGCCGACTCTACACGGAGCTCTTGCTACACCTCTGTGGACTCGTAGTAGAGGCCAGTATATATACCTGCGTATAGGACTCCACTTGCTGCGCAACGGGTATTTACTTTCTCTTCTGCTGGTGCCTCTGCGTCTATGTGTAGGGAAGAAGAGGACCTGCCCATTTCTTTTTCGGGAGGGAAAGAGTCTCGGCGTCAATTTCTGTCTCGCACGCTCTCTGCCGCTTCCCTGCTGCTGCCGTCCTCGCACCGCTGCTGTTGCAGAGATGCCTCCTGCTTCTGCTTTTGCTCCTGCTGCTGCTCTGCTGCCGCTGCTGTTGCTGCTCTCCCTCTGCTGCTGCTGTTGCTGCTCTCTCCCTACTGCTGTGGCTGCTCTCTCCCTGCTGCTGTCGGTGCTTTCCCCCTACTGCTGTTGCTACTCTCCCCCTGCTGCTACTGTAGGTGCCCTCGCCGTGCTGCTGCTGTTGCTGCATGTGGTGCCTTTGCGTCGCTGCTGCCGCTGCTGCTGGGTGGGGTGGGGCGTTGCTGCAGCATTTGTGATGGAGGAGGCAGCAACGCGGGACGCGTTTCGTCGTTGGCTGCTGCTGCTGTTGAACGCGGGGCAGGCGCTGCAGTTCGAAAAGGCGGCAGCGGCAGCAGCAGCGAGACAGCAGGAGCAGCAGCAGCAGGTGCTGCAGCAGCAGGTGCAGCAGCTCGCAGACGCCAACACGTTGCTGAAGTTCAAGCAGCAGCAGGCAGAGCAGCGCTGTAGGCAGCTTCACAAGCAGGTCCTTGCAGCTCAGCAACGTGCCCATATCGTCCAGGTATATGCCTTTCTCAAACAACTCTCGAACTCACTCTCTCTGTTCTTTATTCACATATGTAACTTTCTTCCTATTCTCATATCCATATCCATATATATATATCATATATAATCAAGTGTGTCTACCTCTGTATGCACATACGTATATATTCATACCGTTGTTCTCATTTGTATATGGATATGAATATATCACTGATACGTGCATATGTACACGTATATATATACATACACGTATGTGTGTATGTCCCAGTAAACTATCCACGTATACACATATATATATGAGAATATGAATATGTAGTAGAGGTGCAGATGAATATGTCTGGATGCAAATGTGTTTCATATGTGTATCCATCTCCACTTTAAAGGCAGGTATATCTGTAAATACCTCCAACCCTATATATATAAGTACTTGAGTATTACATATATGTATCTATATGAACATATAGAAGTGTAGTAGACATATGTATGTATACGAATACACACACACACACGTATATATTTGAGAATCTACTTGACTCACACATGCAGATGAATATACTGGAGTATCATATATGTGTATGTATCTACGTGCGTATGCGAGCGTCGTACAGGTCTATGTGCTCCTCTGCATATATATATATATATATGTATGCGGGGATGAAATGAGGGATATTTGCTGTTGCTCAGCAAACACGTGCTGACGCTCTCCTCTTCTTCTGCTGCTCCGCTGTCCGGTCCCGGGGGGCACGTCTCTGCGCGGCCCCACCGACTCGCGTTTTCCTCTTCGTGCTGCTCGCTTCCGTCCCCTTCCCGTAGTCTTCTCGATCTCTGTGTGTGTGTTCTTCTCTTCGGTTATCTTCTCGTCTTTTTTTTCCGCGTTTTCTTGCTGGTTTTCTTCTTCCCGACTCTCCGTCCGCCAGTTCGTGTCCGTCCCCTTCTTTCGGTTGTTGTCCATCTTCTTCTTGGTCGTCGTCTTCGTCGTCTTCCCTTCGTTTCTCTTCCTCTTCGTGCTGCTGCTCTTCCTGCTGCTGCTCTTCGTCTCCTTGGTCTCCGCTTTGTGCTCCTCTGCCCCTGCTGTCCGCATGCACAGCCGTCTGCATGCGCTGCTGCGTGTCTTTCTCTCTGTGTGTATATGTATGTGTGTGTATTTTCGTCGGTTTTCTTCACCTTTTCTGTCGCCACTTCGTGGGGACTTCGATACGACCGAGTCACCGAAATTCGTGTCTCGTACTTCCCCCTCCCCCTTTTTTCCCCCCCCCCCTTCCTTCTGAAGAAGTTCTGCAGGATGCATGCGTCGCGGTCTCTGGCGTCGCTTGTGAAACATCAAATGTCTCTTTCTCCCCTCTCACGACGGGGGACACGTTTCTCTCCTCTGCTGTACATCGAGAGAAATATAGGTATATTACGTCCATATATATATAGAAAGGGGGCTACAGACACATATATGACGCCCATGTATATGCAGAGAGAGATATAGATATACTACGTCCGTATATATATAGAGACAGAGATATAGATATATTACGTCCATATATAGGGGGAGAGATATAGATATATTACGTACATATATAGGGGGAGAGATATAGATATATTATGTCCATATATAGAGAGAGATATAGATATATTATATATATATGCATATATGTTCATATATGTAGAGACAGAGATATAGATATATTACGTCCATATATATGTATATATAAATAGAGATATAGGTACATTGCGTGTATATATATATATATACAGAGAGAGGGAGAGGTGTAGGTGTATTATGTCCGTGTATATATATATGTAGAGAGAGAGATACAGATATAGATATATTGCGTCTGTATGTATGTGTATATAGGCAGGGATATAAATGTAATTCTCCCACATATATATATATATGGATAGAGATACACATTTACTGCGTCCACATATATACATATATACAGATATATGTATATATAGATGTATTACGTCCATATATATATATATGTATGTGTATATAGATGTATTACGTCCATATATATATGTAGGTGTATGTATAGATATATTACGTCCGTATATATGTGTGGATGTATGGACATATATTTGGAGGCTCCTCTTTAAAATGTCTTAGACTCGGGTTACGAACCCGTCCATGTATGTATGTATACATAGGCGCACACACACATACATGTATACCTACACGTATACAAACGTAGAGCTCATGGGTGGATATATATGAATGGGAATTAACCCACTTATGTATAGAGAAATATCTGTGTGGTTGTGAAGTGAAGTGCTTGTGAGGATGTGAATCTCCACGTATTTGTTGCTGTACGTCATCTTCTTCGGCTGTGCGTGTTTTTGTTCCCCGGGCCGCTGTTTTGTCCTCTTCAAGTTGCCCCAGAATTTTGCGAGTGATGCGTCGGTGAAGTGACCTCCTCTTCGGGCGGACATGTCTATTTTCTTCTGGCGTGAAGGACGTGGTTGTTCCGCCCACAAGTTCCTTCTCCTCCTCTTTTCGCTCTGTCTGGCGGCGACCGTTGCTACGGAGCCGTAGGTTGACGTATTACTGTAAAAGTGGACAGAGAAGTTGGCGTATTGCTGCGGCTGCTTGATACACCGGCTTCTGTGGGTCGTGCTGAGGAGCCTGATTTCCCTCGTTGCTGCTGCTGCTGCTCTTCTTCCTCCTGCTCCACCGCATCTCCTCTGCTGCTGTTCCTGCTGCCTGTGCGGTGCTGCTGCTGCTGCGAGTGGACTGCTGCATGTGTGGACTGCCGCATATCTTACGTCGATTCGTTTCGGCTTCCGCGCCTGACGCACCTGTGCACTGCTCCTGCTGTTGCTCCTACTGTTGCTGCTGCTGCTGCTGGTGCTGCTGCTGTTGCCGCTGCTGGTGCTGCTGCAGAGTCGACTGGCAGGGAGCCTCGGTCTCACTAGTGAGGAAGCCGAAGTGCTTGCTGCGTTTGCTGCAAGGAAACAACTTTCTTCGTCCTCTTCCTCTTCTTCTTCCTCTTCTTCTTCTTCTTCCGTTTCTTCTTCTCCGTCGTCTTCTTCTGCTTCGTCCCCCTCCTCTTCGTCTTCATCTTCATTGTCGGCTTCTGCCGATATCAGTAGCACCGGCGCAGCACCAGCAGCAACGGCGTGGGATCAGCAGCAGCAGGGAAGCAGCAACGACAGGGAAGAGCGAGTCAAAGGTTTACAAGAGCAGCTGGCGACGACAGAAAGGCTCGTTAGTCATCTGGAAGGGGTAGTAAGTGCCCCGCCGGTGCCGCTGTTTTCCTCGTCTCGCTGTGGCTGCTGCTTCCTCTACATGCTGCTGCTGGTGCTGCTTTCTGACAGCCTGCCGCTGCCCACATGACTCTGTCGGCTTTTGCTGCTGCTGCTGCTGCGTCTCGCACTGGTGCTAGCGCCCGAGCTGTTTCTGCTGCCCATCCTATTGTCGCGGGTGCTGCCCAAACTCTTCGTGCTGCTGCGGCCCAGACTGCTGCCGCTGCCGCTGCTCGCACTGTTGCTGGTCAGACGGGGCTGCCGTAGCTGTTGCTCCTATTTAGCGCTGCTGCAGGCGGCCCTATTGCCGCTGCTGCTGTTGTTTAGGTTGGTGTTGCTTCTCTTGTTCTGCGCGGCGCGCGACGCGGTTGCGTGCAACACTGCTGCTTCTTCGGCTGCTCGTGCCGGTGCTGCTCTTCGCGTGCCACTGTCGCCGCTGCGTGTGCCTTCCCTACTCCTCTGCTGCTATGATATACTGAGACCTCGTTTTATAAAGGATGGTCAGCTAGCTGTTGCCGCCACCAGCTTGCTGTTGCGCTTCCCCGCTGCTGTTGCTGCCTTCACGCGGCTGCTGCTGTCACGGCTGCTGGTGTTGGTCGTGGTCGTGCTCCTGCTGCTGCTGCTGGTATCACGCGTGTCGCTGCAGCTACGACGGCGTCTGCTGCCGTTCGTTTGCTGCTGCGAGGCCGTGCGGGCCTCTGCGACTACTCCCGCGTCTTCTGCTGCAGTGGTTTTGTTTGTGCTGCTCTGCGATTCTTCATCACTTCCCCGCTGCTAAGACGGTGGGAGTCCTGCGGGTGCTTGCCCTCTGCTGCTGCATGTCCTCTTCCTCTGACACTCCCGCGCTATCTGATGCTGCTGTTGAGGCTCCTTATTTTTCTGCTTTGCTGCGAACTGTTCTGCTGCTCTCTCTGCTAGTCCTTCTGCCGCTGCTGCTCATTGGTGTTCTGCTGCTGCTGCTGTTGCTAACAGGATGTGTTCTGCTGCTGCTGCTGTTGCTAACAGGATGTGTTCTGCTGCTGCTGCTGCAGAAACTTGTCTTGCTGCTGCTGCTGCTATTGATTTTGCTGCTGGTTTTGCTCTCCTCCGTGCTGCTGGTCCCAGTCAGTTTTTCTACTTCACGTACGGGGCTAATGCAGGAAAACTTTTTCATACTGCACGAATGTCGCTCGTTTTGTTTGCTGCTCACTTCATTGCTGCTGCGGGGTGCTGCCGCTCCTCAGACTGATGCCGCGCTTGCTGTCGCTGCTGTTCCTGCCTTTCCTCTGCTGCTGCTGCTGCTGCTCTTATGCTGCTGCTGCCCTTCTACTGTTGCTGTTGCGGCTGTTCTGCTGCCGGTTTTCTTCGGCTCCAGCTGCAGCGCTTCGGCTGGTGGCGCCGCCCGGTTCTGTTGCTGCCCAGCTGTTGCTGCTGCTCTGCTGTCGCTGCTGCTCTGCTGTTGCTCTGCTCTGCTGTTGCTCTGCTCTGCTGTTGCTCTGCCCTGCTGTTGCTCTGCTCTGCTGTTGCTCTGCTCTGCCGTTGCTCTGCGCTGCTGTTGCTGCTGCTGCTGTTGTTCCGGTGCCGTTCCGTTTTTGCTACTGGTGAAGCTGCGGGGGCTGCGCTGCTGCTGCTGCTGTCGACTTTTTTGCAGAATAATCGCCAGCAGGTGCAACTCGAGGCGGCGCTGCAACGAGCGAGGGCAGCCGCTGCTCTTCAAGTATCTAACGAACAACTTGCTGCTGTACGTTTCCTCGACTTGCTGCTCCTTTCTCACTATTAGACGAGAAAGAGCCGCATCTGCTGCTGCAGCAGATCTTGCTTGCTCTGCTGCTGTCTCTTCCTGCGGCGCCACTGCTCTTTTCCTGTGCCTCGCTGCTGTGGCGCTGCTGCTTCTCCTCCGCGCTCGGCTGCTGCTGCAGTACAGTTGCTCTCTCTTCCCGTCCGTGTTTTCTTCTTCTCCTCTGCGTTTCTGCTTCTTCTTCTCACGTTTTTGCTGCTGGCGTTCTTGCGCACTTCAATGCGGCGGAAGTGCGTAACAGCCTCCCTCCGGGCGCCGCCTCGGTGCTGCTGCGGCAGCGCGGTGGCTCGGACTGCTGCTGCTAGTGCTGCTGCTGCGGGGCTGCCAGGTGGTGCCGTTGCGCATGTGGAGTGTTGCACTTTGCCTGTCGCAGCTGGTGTCGCTCCGCAGCAGCCGCCTTCGTCGCGCAGCGCGTCCCGTGACCCGCGTCGTCGCTCCTGCAGCGCTGCTGCTCCTGTTGCTGCTGTTGCTGGTGTGGGTCGTTGCTTCGCTTTGACTCCTGTCCGTAGTGCCGGCTGCTGCTCTGCGAAGAAGGCTGCTGCTGCTGCTGCTCGGAAGCTGCTGTGTTGCGGCCAACGCTTGCCGCTGCTTCTGCTTCTTCTCCGTCTGCGGTGCAGCCCGGGGGCTGGGCGGCTTGTCTCTATCTCTCTCTGTTTTTCTCTCTCTGTGTGTCTCCCTCCTCTTCCCTTTCTCTCTGTCTCCCTCTTCTTTGCTGCTGCTCACTTTCTCGTGCTGCTGTCCACTTTCTCGTGCTGCTGCTCACTTTCTCGTGCTGCTGCTCACTTTCTCGTGCTGCTGCCCACTTTCTCGTGCTGCTGCCCACTTTCTCGTGCTGCTGCCCACTTTCTCGTGCTGCTGTCCACTTTCCTCTCCTTCTTCTCTTCCCGTCTCCCCGCGCATGCCCCCCATTCCCCTGGAGCGGAGACGCGTCTGCTGCTGCGTGGCCCGCGGCGGAGCTGCCGTCCCTCTCCCCTCCCCTCGCGCTGCTGTGGGTGTGGACGCGTATGTGTACGTTCCTGAGAATCTCCGGCATCATTTTCGTCTCCACGCGCTGATCAGCATCGAGGAGGTGACTTCTCTTCCGGCCGATACACCGCGCATCAACAAGCCACGCCTCCTCCCACCATCCCGATAGCCCCCTCCCCCACACACCTGTCTCCGTCTCCGTCTCTGTGTGTGTGGCTGTGTGTGTATTTTGCGGCCATTTTTTGTGTTTCTTTGTATGCACGTGCCACCTCGGCCCCCCGTCTGGCCCTTTCCCTTCCCCGTGTCTGCCTCTGTCTGTAGAAGATGTGTGAAGCGTCCCCTGGACCCCCCATGTGTAGGTGTGTGTGTATCTCTCTCCGCTAGTCGCGCGACGCACACACACTTTTCTGCCCAAGAAGGACTGTCTGCCGATGGTCGCGACGACTCGCGTGTGTTCACGAGGAAGTGTCTTTTTCTTCCCTCGCTGACGTGGCTGCCCGTTGTCGCATGCGCGCTCGTGCTGCTGCTCTTCCTGCTTCTCAGGTTAATAGTCATATGGCGGCGGAGCTGCAGAAGGCTGCTGACAGAAATGTCGAACTGCAACGACGAGCAGGTATACGTCTGCCACACGGGCGGTTTGCTCCGTATACATATATAACTATTCATACACGTGTCTGTAAATATACATACACACAAACATATATGTATACGTGTAGCTACATGTTGATGAACTACACTTGTTTAATGTATGTATATATACGGTTCTATGTATGTGTTGATGTATGTATGCTGTTTACGTATGTCCTGTACGAGTAAAGAATACGTAAATAAACGTGTATGTGGATATGCGAGCGAATAAACTTCTCCCCAAACATACACACACGTATACGTAACGGACGTGCATGCGCGTGTGTCTCTCTGTGTGTGTCTGTCTCTGTGTATTCGTTTGCATGCGATGCTGACACACCCCTCTGTTTTTATGTTCTGCTCTCTGCCTCGCTCTCGAGGAGATGAAGGGCCGACGAAAAAAGGGGAGAGTCCGCCAAGCTCTGCTTTTGTCTGTGTGACCGGTCATGTCGCTGCCCTGCCCCTCTCTGCAGGCCAGGCGCATACCTACACACGCACACATATGCGTGTCTCTTCTATTCAACAGCTGTATACACATATATATATGTAGGTGCATTCTATTCAACAGCTGTATATACATATATATGTGTATAACAGACACACGCTGGTATCTGTTATGTGTATGTATGGACTATATATATGTGTATGTGTGTGCTGACATGCATACATATAAGTACGTGCATGTGTAGGAAATTATATGTAGAGACACGGAGACAGCAGAAAGAGAGGGCGAATATATGAAGTAGGAAATGGATACACCTCTTCCAGGGCGAAGGCAAAAATGTGGAGATTTCTCCTCGTATATATGAGAGACACGCACGCAGGGACGCCACTGCCCTTCCGGCGTCTCCGTGTCTCCGTCTCCGTGTCTCCGTCTTGCTGCTGTCCTCCATTTCTGTGTCTCTCTGTGAAGTGGATCTGTACAGGAATTCACCTGTCCTTCCGTCGGTGTGTGCGTATATTTTCCTCTTCCTTCTCTGTGTTTATATGTCACTTATGTCTGCGAGAATGTATGTGTCTGGCTTCGTTTGTGCGGGGATACATATATATACGTATCTCGGGGACCGTCGAAACTGACGTCCTGCTCTGCCCCCATTCCGGAAGCGACACACTACCACGAAGGCCTGGCCGAGAGTGTATATGTCCGTCTGAAGCGGGACATATATATATATCTATATATATGTATATATATATATCTATATATATGTATATGTATATAGGTGGGTCTGTGGCTGGAGGCTTCTTCCTGTTGACGACGCAAGTCTCGGCATGACGACGCATGCGGCACGCCGGCGCATCCACATTCGTGTAGACGAGCGTTTGTGTCCCTATACATATATATGAAATGTTAGAGATCCATGTACGTGTGGAGATCTGCATACATATATATATATATGCATTCATACATATATATACATATGCCCATATATATATATATATATATATGCATTCATACATATATATACATATGCCCATATATATATATATATATATATGCATTCATACATATATATACATATGCCCATATATATATGTATATATGCATTCATACGACACACGTACGTGAAGTATTATATACATATCTCTCTATGTAAAGCATATACATATGTACATGTGGGAGCTACTAATATGCGTATACATGTGTGTGTGTATATATATACGTGTATATGTATATGTATGTGTGTGTCTCATTTTTTTGGTACTGATGAGTGAAGAAGAAGCTTCTGTATGTATATATATATGTATATGTATATGGGATCTACTGATACATGTTTATGTGTGTATATACATGTATATGTGTGCGTGGGCACATGAGAGAAGGAGTTATAGGGTCCAGATATTGATGCACTTGCTGTTTTCTTCCCCCACTTCTTTTGACATTCCCGTCTCGTCTCGCCCCTGCGTATGCACGTGTGTGTATTCTCATATATGTACATCAAAACGCACCAACACATATATATATATATATACGTATGAGTAAAAGGCCTACGTACATCAGTACACACTTATACATACACGTGTATATATATGTATGTATGTGTATGTGTGGATCAGTCGTGTATGCATGTGAGTACATGTGTTGGTGTCTCCATGGGCATATATGCGCCTGTCTATATACATATATATATGTGTATATCTGCATGCGAGTGAGAGAGTGTGTGTGTGAGTGTATTGGTGGAAGCATGAAGTAGAAAAAGAAGAGCGCGAGACGAGTATGTGTGTGCTGCTGGTGCTGCTGGTGCTGCTGGTGGCGTTGCTGGGCTGCAGAAAGTGCGCAGAACGCAGCAGCAGAAGGAGCAGCTGCTGCGGGAAGAGAAAAACGACTGCAGCACGTGGTTCAACGACTGCGGGAGAGAAACAGCGTGCTGCAGCAGCAGCTGGGGAAAGGCGTTCCTCGGGCGCGGCAGCTGCTGCGGCGTGTGCAGAAGCAGGAGCAACAGCTGTTTGCTGCCCAAGAGAAATGTCGCCTGCTCAAAGAGAAATACTCCCGCCTCATCACGTGCGCCCGTTTTTGCTGCTCTCTCTACCTCCAACTCAGCCAGCGACCAAGATATTCTTATCCGCACCCTCCCGCATGCACATATATGTTCTTGCACATTATATATATCTCCTTGTAGAGAGACAGGGAGACACGAGACGGGGAGACACGAGACAGGGAGACACGAAACAGAGACAGACAGGGAGAACACGTCTACCCGTCTCAGGGTGTGTATATGTGTGAATATTGATGCATGTACAGGTACATCCGTATCCGTGTAGATATGTGTGTGTGTGTTTATATGAGAAGTATGCGAGTATTGTTGAAAATGGGATATCTACGGGTATATATTCACTTTTGTGGCTGTCTCTGTGTACATCTCCGTCTATCCATATCTGTCCTTCTTTCTATGTAGGTGGATATACCTGTGTCTACGTGTTTCTCTCTGTGTGTCTTTTCTTTCTGTATATATGTGCCTGCCCGTCTCTGTATTTCCATGTTGATACGGGTATATCTGTTATATATGTGTGTATATCGACTCTCATTAAAGTGACACACCTACACATATTTGGAGAAGAATCCACGTATAACATATATACGTATATACATATATATGTATAAACGTATAATTGGAGATCTCTTTGCTTCGGTGTATATATATACATACAGGAGTCCCTCATCCGTAGGTCTGTACATACGCAATATATGAAGGAAAACAACGAGATGCGTGGACTTGTTCGTGTCTGTTTTCGCGCATGTGTACAGAGGCATATACCTCAGGATGAGGAGGAGAGTACATCTCTGCTTCTGTTCTCTTTTGCCCATTTAAGGAGGTTTGCATCTCTCCAGTTGTGTCTCGTTCAGACGTGGACGGATGCGTCTTCGCAGCGCGGGCGCGCGTTCGCGTTCGTTGAGTAATTTCTCCCTCTGTCGCCGTGTCTCTCTATCTCTCCGTCTCCGTCTCCGCCGATGGAAAATCTTTTTCCAGATTTTCTTCGTCTGCAGAGCTTTGGCGGCTCTTCCGTCCGTCTTCCTCTCGAAGTCACCTCCTCTACACAAGCAGGAGGAGCAGCACACTAGTAGTAGTAGTACACTCAGTACACTCGTAGTAGTAGTCTTGGGGAAAGGAGAAGAAGGAGGGCATCTTCAGTACTTGTGTGTCAGTAGTATAAGGGGTTTCATCAGTAGTCTACGACTAGTGATGGTACTACACTAGTATCAGTATAAGCAGTAGTAGGAATATTACGAACACGAATGGAGTAGTAGTAGTAGGGGAGTAGTAGTAGTAGTGTCAGGAGGGGGAGTGTCGTAGGAGCAGTAGTAGTAATAGTAGGAGTAGTATTACGAAGAGAACTGCAGTAGTAGTCAATAGGAGGTGGAGTAGTAGTAGTAGACTACTGGTAGTATAGGAGTACAGTGGTACTACTACATGAAAGTAGTAGTAGTAGTATGAGGAGGAGTAGTAGTAGTATACTAATGTATAGTGTGGTAGTAGTAGCTGTAGGAGAAATGAGGTGTGGGGTGCCGTTTTGTGGTTTATGAGAATTTGTGAATTTATATAAATTTGTATTCCCAAGGACCCCACCTCCCTGACCACCTGTATATGGGTGGTTTTCTGTTCTCTTCCTTCTGTCTGTGTCTCCCTGTCTCTCTTTTTATTTGTCCCTCCCCCCGTCTCCGTCTCCATCCGTCTCCGTGTCTCTGGCTAGCCGTCTCCCTGTATCCGTCTCCACCCGTCTCTCTTCGTCTCCGTGTCTCCCTCTCTGCGTAGATCTCCGCGTCTCCGGCGGTGGTGCTTCGCCGCGTGTTCGCCGTCTCCGTGTCTCTCTCCGATTTCCTCTCCCTGTCTCCTTTTCTCTCTGCAAAAATCTCCGTGCCCCTATCTTTAATCGACGCGTCTATATATGTGAATGTTGTTAAAAGGCAAACACAGACACACGTCCACATATATATGTTGTAAATTGGAGTTCTCGAAAGACTTTATCCGATATATATATGTATGTACGTATGTATGTATGTATATGTGCTGTGTATGTATCTCTTTCCCCTGTTTTCTGTATACATATGTGTCTCTTCAAGAGGACAACATGTGTCTATCTATCTATATATGTTATATGTATATGTGTCTGTCTCTGTCTTTTAGATATACATGCATCTTGAGGAATACATTTCTCCCTCTCCCTTTCCTTCTATAGACATACATTTGTGTACTGTATGTATATATATCTTTCTCTGTCTTCCTCTCCTAGATGTCCATACATCTATGTATATGCCGAGGAGACGCGTGTACGAATACGTGGATCACCAAGTATGTCTATATCAAGTAAATCCCCACTCTCTCTTCATTATATATATATCTACGCACATGTGCAGACAAAGATATACGAACATGTATTCATATGTATACCTATACATATATATAAGTGTGGGTATGTCAACTGGGTGTCGGCTTTATATGTATGTGCGTCTGTGTCTGTGTCTCTCTTTCTCGTCGTCTCTATATATGTATATGTATGTATATGTGCATATATTAACAAGTGTGGTAATGTAGTGTGGATGTCAGTTTTACATGTGTATGTATGTATCTACGTTTGCTGTCTCTGTGTGTCTCTTATATGTGTACGCGTCTATATAATGTATTTGTGTAGATATACATAGAAAGAAGTATATCGGGGAACGCGTGTACATGAAGTAGATGTGCGAGTCCTTTGCACTGGTGAAGATTTGCGAAAACAGCGGCTTCTTTGGCAAAAAAGGCGTGGAGCTGCTGCCGGAGGACTCGAGCACCCGTATTAACCAACCGCACCTCTCCAGCCGACTCTCCGTCTGTCTCCCTGTCTCTCCGTGTCTCCCCGTCTCCCCGTCTCCGTGTCTCGTCCAGGCGCACAAAAGTGTATATATTTAGTCCACGTCTCTGCATTTCCCTCTGCATTGGTCACAGATATTTCCACGTCTCTTGCCCTTCCTTCGTCTACGCTATACAACTCCAACATTTAGATCGAAACGTCTGTATGGACGTCTCTACCTTTGTATGTGTGTGTGTGTGTGTGTGTGTGTGTGTGTGTGTCTGTATATGTGTGGATGTATGTGTGTGCATACGTGTGTGTATGTATCTGTGTGTCTATATATGTTTGTGTGTGTGTGTATACGTGTGTATTTGTCTGTATGTGTCTGTATACGTATACACAAATATATATATGTACACATGTGTGTGTAAATGTGTGTAAGTGTGTGTATGTGTGTATATATATGTGTCTGTATGTGTATATATATGTGTATGTGTATGTACATGTGTCTATGCGTGTATGTGTGTGTATATGTGTGTATGTATATATACACATATATGTATATAGGTGTGGGTGTGTGTATGTCTGCGTACGTGTATGTATGTATATATATAATATATGTATGTGTATGTATATTTGTGTGTATGTGTGTGGATATGTATGTATATGTGTATGTGTGTTTGCGTGTATACGTGTGCATATGTATATATGTGTGTGTATACATATATATATATATATATATATATGTGGATATATATATATATATATATGTGTGTGTGTGTGTTTTTCTCTTCCCTGCATGCACGTGTGTGTGTGTGTGTGTGTGCCCGAGTGTGGGCGGGGAGTGATGCGGCAGAAGACGGGAGTGCGTGTTTGTGTGCGTTTCTTCTTCGTGTGTTGGTCATCTTGGCGTGGATGAGATCTGCACGTGGTGAAGACAACTCTCGTTCTGTCCCTTCTTTTGAGAAGCAAATGACTTCTTTGAGAAAAAGCTGTTGAGCAGTTCCTGCAAATACCTTCCCTGGTCTCGTTTGTGTTGCGGATGCGCTACGTGCAGCGGAATGCGCGAGGCAGTCTACCACGTCCTGGGGTGGAGCGTTTCTTATCGATGTGGTACGTTCTCTTCTCTGTATATTCCCTCTCTTCTGAATTGTCCCCACCCTACAAAGGCACAGATTCATCGTCAAAGGATACATATATATACACATATACATATATGTGTGTGTGTATTGCATGGATGTATATGTGAAGTTCAAGCACGTCCAGACATATAATATCGATCAATGCGTATATATATGTGTGGGGGTTGTGAAGACCCATACATAGATATACTCCCTCTCAAGAGAGAGAATATACATATATGCACATTTGTATATATTTGTATGTGTACGCGTATGCATATATGTGTGTGAAGCTCAACTACGGATAATAGGTGGCAAGTGCATATACGAGTATATGTTACCCATATCCATACAAGGAGGTACTCTTCGTGAGAGAGAGAGAGAATATATTTATATGTACGTCTCCTCCACTGCAACTATATATGTACGTTGTAGTACATATATACATATTTGTGTGTGTGTAGGGGTGGGTTTATACGTGTGAAGCTCAGCTATTGATAACGTTGATCATTGTGCGGGTGTATGTCATCGAGACTTGTATAAATAAGTAATGTTCAAGAGGGAGAAAATATATCCATATATATATATGTCTCGTATGTCTGGATGTGTCTGTAAATGTGTTAGTGGAGTATGTCTGTGTATTTCTTGTGCAGGGCCCGTTTTTTATGTGATTCGCGCGTAGACGTCTGTCCCTCTGCAAGTCAAAATCTCCTCCCGCCTCTTTCTGTCTGCGTGTTTCTTCTTCTTCTCCATAGAAGGGTGAGACCTACCTCATAAGGGGGAAAGCGAAGAGACATACACATGTGGAACAGCGACTGTGTGTGCATGTGTGTATGTACGTATCCACACGGGCGTGGTCAGCTCATGAATCGAGCGCAGGTTAATTCGTCTGAGAGGCTGGCAACCGTCAGCTGCTCGAGTTCGAGCTGCTTTTCCATTTTCTTCGCTGCTGCTGCTCCTGCTGCTGAGGCCGCCTCGGCTTCTCTGGCACTACCTGCGGATATACACATCTGCTGGCTAATACGCGTAGATTTTTAGTAGTAACATACACATATGTGTATATGGAGAGAGAAAGAGAGGGAGACGGTAATTGATGCGCTTAGAGTGAATATCCTTGTGATGGTTGTCTTCTCTGAATCTCCTCAGTTTTTAGTTGTCCATGTGATATTTGCAGTGATTGACATGCCGAAGGATGTGGTTCTTTTTGTTGGCGCAGTTATACCTGTATGTATGTGGAGGAGTCACAGCGTGGAAATTTACGAAGTCTTCTACATATATGGGTGGGTGAATTCTGTATATACGCGGGTGTGCGTATACATCTAGTTCACAACTCCCAAGCTAGGTAGGTGTATGTGTGTGGGGGTGTGGGTGGGTATGCGTACGCAGACGTATTTCTCTTTGTTTGCGTAGGTCCGCGTAAAGCTTGCCTGGCGAAGACGCGTGTGATAGTCTTCCAAGCAGCGCGTCGCTTTTTCCTTCCTGCTGGCGTTATCTTTTCCTCGGGTCTGCTGTTCTCTGTCTGTCTGTGTTGCTGCTGCTTGTGAGGGGCCCGTTACTCTTGGTTTTCCCGCGGGGTGCTACGGCCGCTTCGCTGCTGCTGCTGCTATTGCTGTTGCGCCTTTTCGGGAGGCAATTGCAGCTGCTGCTTCTGCGGCGCTTCCTGGGATGCTCCTGCTGTTCTCGTCTGGGCGTCTGCCGTGTTGCTGCTGTTGCTGCAGCAGTGACTCTCACTGCCGCTGCTCGTCTTCTTTGTGTGCGTGTGTTTGTGTGTGGTACGGGTCGTTGCTGTTGCCCCCAGCTGGTTGCCGTTGATGCTGCTGGTTGCCGTCGCTGCTGCGGGTTGCCGTTGCTGCTGCCCTCTCTGTTGCTGCTGTCGTCTCTGTTGCCCCTGTCGTGTCTGTTGCTGCTGCCTCCTGTGTTGTTGCCGTCTTTGCTGCGGCGAGACTTGGGTTGCGGATGCCGTCTTTTCTGCGGTCCGCGCTGCTGCTGCTACTCACTGCGTCTTGTGGGGGTGCTGCTGTTGTGACAGATGCAGCAACCCAAGAGGAATCTGTGCTGCTCCAGAGTTTGTACGCAACGCATGATGGAGTGCTGCTATTTACCCGGCGACAACGCGGAGGGGGGCCCCCTCTTGGCATTACCGCGACAGGGAGCAACAGCGGCGTTGCCGTCCCTCCTGCAGCAGCAGCAGCAGAAGAAGGAGAGAGAGGAACAGAGCGAAGGACGACAGGAGCAGCAGCTACACCAGCGGCAGCGAACGCGGGAGCAGCAGCAGAGGAGAGAGCGGCAGTGGCAGGAGCAGGAGGCGCAGCAGAAACAGCAGCCCCAGGAAGACAAGCGAGCAGCGCAGCAGAGGACGAGGAAGAGGACGCACCGATGCGACCAGGAGAGGATGAAAGAGCAGCGACAGAGGACGAACGGAGTCTGAGAGAGAAAAGGGCAGCAGGAACAGCAGCAGAGAGAGAAGGAGAGGAAGCCGCAGGGGGGGAAGTTGAAGAAGCAGAGGACGGAAGCGGGGCACTGAAGAGTGTTCCGGTGAAGGAGACGAGACGGCAGCAGTGGCCAGATGAGACGCCAGTCCGTTTCTTTGCAAAAGAACAGTACAGTGTCAGCTTCTTGAATGCCTACGCAACAAAATATGAAAGAGAAGAGCAACTCGTAAGTTCCACCACAACAAGAGCAAAATACGTCTGTCTTTCGACGGAATCTTCCTCGTTTCTGTCCCCCGCAGTAGCAGCCCCTACGCGCGACGCTATGCGCGTCCACACCTGCTGCAGCCGCTGGGCGGGATGACTTTCCGCTCCACAGCACAGCCCTGTCTTCTGACTGCGTCTCTATTCTTAATAGCCTGGCATTCGTACGTTTCTTGCATTTCTCCTTGCTGTACATTCAGGGGGAGTCTTTCTTTAAATCTTTGCTAGAGGCCGCTCAAGCCCTCCTCACGTTCCCTTTCCCTGCACACGCCCACCGCCTTGTATCTGTCGATTTGCCTGTGTTTAGGAGTATGTGTATGTGTGTCTCTCTGCTTCTCTCGTTTTTCTCTCAGCGTATATAAACGTCTGCTCGTACGTATTTTTCTTTCTGAGGATGCGTTCCCCTCTCTTCGGGCCACCACGTGTATAACCACGCGTATCATATATCGGCATTTCGCTCTTCCTGTAAGTGTCTCCTACCCTCTTCCTGTGCAGAAACTCGACGCTCGCATGTGTGCCTCTCCAGGAGAACTTGCAAGTCGTCAGTCTTGTGTACTTACGTATATATATATATATCTAACGTGCGAGGCGAGAACGGCGTGTGCAGCAACTTTGGCAACAGCAGCACACATAGCTGTGTGGGGGGCCGCGTAGCCCTATACATATATGTACGGTTGATTATTTTTCTAAGTCCGATCTGTGAGTGGGTGTGTCTGTCTCTCTGTGGATTCCTGTCTGTCTTTTTCTTGATGTACTCCTCTTCTCCTCTGAAGCTCTTGTAGGTATCGCGGGGGGGTTCCTGATCTTCTCCCTACAAGGTGTGTCTCTGTGTACACACACTTACACACATCTCTGGACGTCGCTACGGATGCGCGCCGTATGCTTTTTTTCCTGGTTATGTATGTGTGGCCCTTTCTGCATGCATGCCAGTACACCCTGCGGCGTACACTTTTATGTAGGGTAACACAGATGCACGTGCATGTGACTCGCCAGTAGTGCGCAGGTCTGCTCTCGGAGGCGCGCTCGTAGGTGGAGGGGGGGCTGTAGATTTATGTTAAAAACGTCTTTGTCTTTCCTATCCTTCTTGCGAAGGAAGATAATTTCGTTCACAGAAGCAGCGAGACGAGGCACGGCCTTTTTGTTGGACGGTAAGACGTTGTGTATGTGTGGCAAGAAGGGGGGTCGGGAAGAAATGAACGCTAGAGACGGCCGCCTCCTGTAGTCGCACCGCTACGTATGCGTCTGTAGGCAAGGTATTTTAAAAGCACTCGTAGATTTGTACGTGAGTGGGTTTAAGCGTTCTGCTTGTTTGTAGAAATTCACCGACGCAGGTTGTGGTAACAGTGTAGGGGGCCTCAGAGAAACCTGTAGATACGTTCGGCTACACGAAAATGGGCGCAACTGTATGTGCGTTTAGTTAGCAACTGGGCCTCCACACGTGCGCACTCACATGCGTATATGTCCTCATCTATTCACAGGGACATGTACATACACATGTACGTGTGTATTATGAAGCTAGATGTGTTAGCTTACTTCCTTGCATATATATGTCTGTAAGTGTTCAACTGCGTATAGACATGTATTAGAGGGCGGTACGCGTCCAGGGTCAAAAAGGCTGCTGGGAAACTTTTGACTTTACACACGTATGTCCACACACACATGCGTATACGTATCTACGTCGCCGTCTGTGTCTACGCATATTTATGTGTAAAGATGTACGTGTCAATAAATGAGAATATATATGCACATGAATGTGTATGTGTGGAGGCCCAGTTGTTAACTATATAGGCAAGCGTGTCAACGTCCTTTGACGTTCTTGCGGAGGAAGGACACTAGGGAGAATCCTGCACGAGTTCTATCAAGTGCCGCACATATTTGAAGAGATGCGGTGTTCACCTCAGCAGCAAGGACACCCCAGGAAGAAGTCACGCGTATACAGGCATGTACGCCGATGTACAATCACTGTATACACGTTTACACGTCGACGTTGTTTGTAGATTTTTACGAGAATGCGCGGCTTGTCGCGTGGTGTGGATTCACGCAGAGTGCGTTGTGGGGAGAAGACAAGCACATAAAATGTAGAAGATCGGGAGGTTGTGTGGCTACGCGGACAATTGGGTTTGTGGACTTGTTCACGTCAGTTAATTAGAAATAGAAACTATTTGCGGGGGTATTTTGCTTGGCGTGGAACAACTACTCCCTCGTGTTTCTCTGTGTGTCCGCTCTGTGGATGCTGACCGTGTGAAAGAGGGGGCGTTGCAGCGGCCTTCCCTGGCCAGCGTTCACTGCTCTGCTATGTCTCGAAGAGCTGCGCTCGATCCGCACGCGATTCGGCAACAAAACGCCAAGAAATATTCACGGGATGCTGCTGCCAATGCCGTAACGTTCTTTCTAAGGAGAACAACGTATCTCTTCCGCAGGATACGCCAGAAGCAGCCGATCTCGTGCGGACTCCACTAGCGGACGCGGACGCGCGGATCACCAGTGTTTCCCATTTTGTCACGCAGAACTGCTTTCGACGGTCCACGACAACAGTTGACAAGCTGTAGTTTTCTCCCGGTCTACACCTGTGAATTTTTGACAAGACATTTACGCTGTCCATCTTACTTGGGAACCTGACCCCGTAGTTTTTACCAAAAAGATCTACGTTTCTTCTTTCGAAGGGGAGTGGATTTGCGTGTGTGACTGAGGAGTTGACACTCTGTAATCTTGTGCAGGTCTATGTTCTCAGTTTGACGGAAAAGGAACACTCCTCAGTTACAAGATTGTTGAGTTTAACACAGAAATAACGTTTGCTCTTTAATGAGGATAGAATTATTTTTGGCATTTTCCGATTTCAAAAGAAGCACGCAAGGTCGCTGGAGGTGCTGCTTCTATGGGAGCGTCTCATTTTCGTGTGCCGCCAGGATGTGATCAACTCACCGTGTTACAAACCTTACCTACCCTTACTACGCGCGCACGCCTCGTCAGAGGGAGTAGTCGTCTGGCGAGTCCACTTTGGCCAGGGTGACACAGAAATCGTTCGAAACTTGGCCTATACGTAGCGCGTTCAGTAGGCACCGCTGTCTTTCTGGGGAACAGCGAAATTGTACATCTGAATTTCACCATTTGGCACGTATATGGTATATCTTCATCAATGCCCACGGGTAGCCCATCGAGTATTCCGCTGGTACACGGTGAAATGGCTTGCCCTGTTCGGAGCAGAAACGTGATCCTTGTAGTTGACCTACATTTTTTCGTTGTGCACGCAAAGGCACTGTAACTTTCGTAGCTCTTCCACACTCAGGTATCCCACAAATCCTGGCTATTTATGCAATTTCCACCCGAAAGCAATCTATCCCAGTTGGCCTACGTGGCAGTACTTCCTATCTCGCGTTTCGAGAAAGACATACGGCGACCTGACCATTGTTTCTCTCTTCTCTTCTTGAATAAACGGATCCTTTCCCTGCAACATGGATTGTTAATGCACGCTTTGTAGTTGATGCACATCTGCTTCGTAGCACCACTAGTCTTCGGCTACCCTACTTCAGAAGCAGCTTCCTTGAATTGCCCCGTAGAAAAGAAACATTTGCAACGTTATAGGTTGCCGCAGTCGTGACGTTGTTTCCAGCACGCAGACTCCTTTACGCAAAACAGCGATTCTATGCGGTTTTACAGTGACTGTGCGTTGAGTCGTTGAAGTCTTGGTTGGGAACATTTTGCTCTAATAGTGTCTTAGAATAAACAGTTACCAGCTACCCAGGTTTCCCATACAGCATTCCACTCTTTTTACTAAACGTACACATAACAGTGTTCATAGCAGACCTCTAGTGCCAGGCTGTTCACCCGCTCACCATGCCTGCCTTACAATGCCTTCCCTCAGCTCGTGTCCTACACCCCTTGATAGCATTTGTGCCAACGTTCTGTGTTCTTCAAGCCGAGGGAAAGCTCCCGGAAATAGCAGCGTGCCCTCGTGTGCATGTGGGCTAGCAGTTCCCTCCGAAGGCAGCTCTGCAGGTTTCGATCGATTTTGTCGAATGACAAGCAAGCATCTCGTTCATCTCTTGTATTCTCTCCCAGCGGAGAAAACTGTTCGAGCCGTGGGCGACTAGTTTTCATTCCTCCGGAAAAGTTCTACCCCATTAATGGAGGTTCTGCTTACTTACCTGTCTCTCTTTTAGTGGGGAAAATCTTCCCGTATGTGCACGTATACTTGCACATAGGGCTGCCCACTTCGCGTGTGTGCACGTATACTTGCATATAGGCCTGCCCACTTTCGTCCTTGTGTTTCACGTTCACGTGATAAAAACGCATGTTGCGTTGTTCCCTCTCGCTGCTGCGCTCGTATAATGTCACTAATGTGGCTCACCTACTCTCTTCAACCGGTAAACCTCGGTGGGGTTCTCAGTACAGCCATGTAAGTGTGCAGGTTGTGGTCAGTGCTCAGACACTTACCCTTGCTTGACACGATTGATTCTACATTTGCTCCGTGTCAAATTTTTACCAACCTGGAGATGTTACACAGTTTACTTCAAGGCGGAAACTTCTGCAGACTTTGACATTTTCTAACATTTTCATCGGTGTACGCATACTAAAAATGCGTACTCACGCATATCTACGTACACACAGGCGCCGATTCCTTACCACCGATATTTCTTCTAACACGACAGTCTTTTTAACCAGAGTCCATGGTTGTTCTCAAAGAGCACTCGATGTCTATCATTCTCAACTCCTGCAATAAAACATTCGTTTGAACACAGGCCACCTTCCGATGCTTAGGGCCCTTGTTGTTGGAGTCTTGCAGGGGGACGGAAATCAGTTTCCCGTTATTGTTTTCCATTGGCGCTGGTGTGGGTCCTTCCCTGTTTCTCTTTCCCTTTTTGACAGGTTCTTGCTCTTCCGTGGCGTGACAATATTTAAAGCGAAGTCTTACGCAGAAAACAAGTCACTCCACAACAGCCGTCACTACAACTTCATGAGTCTGTGCGGTTAGAAAAATTGTACGGTCCGTGTGCTGTCACGATGTGTCCTGGAGAGTCCCGAAGTGTTCAGCATTCACACAGGTGCCGTACGATTCTTGTTTATGGAAAAACAACCAGGTGCTGCAGAGTCACTAGCTTCCGCACCCTTGCAACGACGGATGTACTATCGGATAAACCAAAGTACTTCAGCTCCTCATCGGCTTCGCTATTTGTGTGGGAGGTCCCTGCCCCAGTGCCATCTCGGTTGCAATTTCGCGTCAAAGCTTGCCTCCCGCGCATCCCTGCCAACGGATCATCGCTGTCCCAGTAGTTCTCACGTTCATTGCCAGAGGCCGTAACCGCAGCGGCAGAACCACGCGTCTTGCAGCGCGGACACTTACTGTTCTGTTTCACACCCGCAGGAGCAACAGTGCCATAGCTGAAAGGAAGTGTCGATTGAAACATACCACTTGAAGCTGTGTCTAATGCGACAGCGGAAAGAAAGTGTCGACTGAAACGAATCACTTGGAGCCGTATCTTGTATCCTACATTTTGTGTAAAATGTGGATCCGAAAACTCTTGTGAATCTACGACGCATTAGTGGGAGAAACCTAATTGCCGAACGCGAAAAATCTTGCATGGACACGTACCTACAGGTCTTCATGTATGTGCAAGTTCCTATTTTCCGGGATATCTTTGACCTACAACTCCACGCGGCTGCAGGGATTAAATTGCATATGTCTAGTCGCACGCGGATGGGAGCAGACGTAGAGAGGAGGCCAGTTACGCACAATGGCTACCGTCCATATTTTCAGCCACTACTGCGTTCATCGGAAATGTCGCACCAGTTCCATCGTAGCGCGCACGTATCCAAATTCAAATAGACACGTACACGCACGCGTATAAAGATATAAATGAATTTTACGTACGTACACACAGAAGCTGTTCTGCAGACTAGTGGAGACTTTGTCACGCCGACTCTAAGAGAACTGCTGTTTTTTGCATGTACAAGTTAATGCTCAAATGCCTTTTCCTGGCGTAAAGTCGCTATAAAGGTATTCTACAGAATACGAGCGTGTGTTGCCACGTCTACGACACGTGGTGTCACGGATCTACATATAAACTAAGGGTGCACTGTGATCCGGCATTGATCACACACTAGCGGCTTCGTATGTGTGCTACCGTACGCATCAAAGACAACAGAAGCTGCAGTACCTTTTCGCCGTATAGGGTATGTGTACTGCAGTGCAGGCGAAGTTTCTTTGTCTGTGCTGGGAACTGTTTACCAATTCAGTTGCACTCGCAGAAGGCGAGCTCAGTCCCGTAGTGTGAAACTCTGTGATTAGTCAATCAGAACAAACAAGCGGCCCGGTAGTAGCTTGAGACAAATACCAGAAGGAACCCCGGAGAGACGCACCTGCATTTCTTACAGCTCAGGAACTCAGAGTGTACAACACACTTTTCTTCGGATTCTCTTATACTGTGACACCCGACAGGGGTGAAAATTAAAAAATTAATGCGACATACTACAACCGGGAGACACGGAGCAGGAACTCTGGTGTGGCCGTTTCTGTTAGGAATAGCTTGCATCTCTCCTTTTCCAACTGAAAATGTTACTCGGCAATCCACATATCCTCCCGTGCACGCAGACAAAACATCCAGTGGTGGAAGACTCACGAGTCGCGACAAAAAAGTTGAAATTGATCGCCTTTCCTCCATCGAGATCTGTACAGCTGTGTACCCTGTAAGTGCCTCCATACGTCTACACCCAAGTTAGGCACATGCAAGAAGAGACGAGCGAGTTGCGAGAGTGGCACATGTATGTCTTTCCGAGCAGCTCGCACGGACGCATAGATCCCCCACACATGTTTCTCCATTCCCAGGAGAAGGGCCCGCGTTAAAGTCGATACCCTAAATCACGTGTACTCCACGCGTAGTTGTGCTTACCGGTGAGTGCACCCACCAACAAAAGCGAGTGTGGATTAGCGTGCAGTGATCGGCGTCCCTTTTCGTTTCTATTCAGCGGAGCTGAGCAAGACGCACTTTTAATTTCTCTCTGCCGTATAGTTCTGCAGAAGCGTCGATAGTGTAACTTGTCCTGGGGGTTACACCGGTAGCACACCACTGCGTCCAATTCGTGACCTCTCTTTAACCTAGAAAGTCCCTTGACCAACCTGAATCACTACGACTACGCGCCACTTTTCGCAGCGAAGTCCTCCTTTTTTGTGGTTCTTCCTCTCTCGTAAAATGGCCCTTCATTGCCGGTGCGGTAGCGTAACTAGTCCCCGTGTACCTCATATTTGCCTGAACGTACTTTGAAGTTTAGAAGGTTGTTCTCGGGCTCGTTGAACAGCAGCCGTCGTCCTTTTGACAAAAGTTTGTCGAAACGCGATCCGTACCTGCGCTGGTCACGGTGGCTGCTCATTTACGCTTCAACTGAAACCCTAAGGTAAATCTGATTTTCTGTCTCAATCTGCTGACGGGGTTCCCACGTTTGCGCTGTGAAATGCGTTGCTGCAGTGTTTCTGTCAAGCCACAAATGAGCTACTTCGCGTTTCAGCTCGTCTTCATCGTTTTTCGGTGGAGACGTGAACAGCACACAAGCGTGCTGGAGCTCGCCTCCAAGTAGAGTTTTTGCTGGTGCTTTTGATTCCTACTGCCGCTGACGCTTCATTTCCCTCGGCTACCGCTGCAACTGCAAGTGTCTGCCATTCGTCTACAACTGCAGCAGCCTATTTTCAATCCTCTGCTGCTTCTGCAGAAACTCTTTTTCGTCATCACGCCTCTGCAGGTGTTCAGTTTATGTCGTCTCTTGCTGCTGCAGCCGCTTAGTTCCTCCTTCATTTACTGCTGCTGTAGGTCGATTCACTTATTGTCCTCACGGCACCTGCGTCTGGTTGTACTGCTGCTGCAGTGGGTCGGCTTTCATCTGTTGCTGCAGGAGGATCTGGTCCTTGTTCCGATATGCCTGCTGTTGCAACGGCGCCATCTTCCAGTGTTGCTTGTCCCACCATTGAGCAAGCAACTTCTGTCGCGACCTCACACTGAACTCTCATCGCCCTGCAAGCTCACACCCGCCAACATCTTGTGTCTTCTGTCGCTTTTTGTCTCCTGATGCGTCCCTCTTTTTCGTCATATGAACCCGTACGGTCGCCCCTATGATTGACTTTTTTTGTGATGTCTCTCGATTTCACTTTCGACAAATACTACGAAGCACTGGGCGTCTGTGACTGTTTTGAATGAGAACGCTATGGCCCTGCCCGAGCTGCCCAGTCTGAAACCTACAACGCAAGGGTCCTTTAGTAGCTTGCTATCGACGCATTCGCTATCCAGGACTGGATCTGTGCCATAGAGACAACCAATTATATCGTCTAGTTGAATAGGGCGAGCTTTCTGATTGAACGATAAATTCATAAAATTGCGCTCTCTGTCAATTTTCAGATTACACTCGATGCGGTGGCCATCAGGAAACAACACCTCCATCGCATCTCCAGCCTCATACCGCTTCAGCCACTGCGCGACTTGTTCATTAGTAACGGAAAGCCCCTTTCTCTTCCTATTGGCGTCGACGCCTTCCCGGCGAATCTCCAAGTCAGTGCCACTCTCGCCCTCGTAGCCGCAACATGCTGCATTCCCCATCGCGACACGGTGCGGTTGAAGAAAAGCAGGGAGAGTGCTACGCAAAGGAACAATACACGACGTAGTAATCGATAGCTAAAAAGAAATGTTCGACACGTGGCTGCTGGGTAAGCAGTAGTATCCGAGCTCAGGTAGCACCATAAAACAGAAGCAGCTCTGCATTTGATCAAAAACAGAAGCCTGTGACCCGTGTGAAAGGCTGTGTGGTGTTGGACGAAAGTACAGACAAACATACGCACAAAGTCATGGCATGTTAGCGATACGTAGATGTTTACGGGTGAAATACTCACAAAGTGATATTACGATCAAACACGTGAACGTAGTAGCTCTCCCTCAGGCACTGGGTAGGTGTGATCAGCATTTGTATGCAGGAATGCACGTACACATGTCCAAAGTTCTACGGATCCTGAAATACACGGGGATCCCGTCTCACGCAGGACACGGAAAATCGAGTATGATATTTTTGGTTTCGTGTCTCTGTTGTATAGTCACGTCCTCGCGGCGGATAGTTGCACGGCACGTGAGCTGTCTGCAAACCAACATACGATGTATGTGAGCGCTTTGCAGCCGGACTGTGAACACTATATATGGTCACACTCGTTCTAAGAGAACAGTGGGTTGGACAGCCCGGGTACTGCTATGCACAGGTACACATAAAGGTACACCTGCGCTTCCGCGTATTTGTAAAAAAAATTGGATGCCCAGGGCAGCTGCCTGATACAGACGCGTTCAAACGTTGTGCTTTTATACATGTCTGTGGCCTGATCGCCACGTAAGACACGGAGGACAGCCAGGCACAGTCATTAACACGAACAGTTCTTCTCCGTCGGTTCGCTTTTGCGCTCTGTCGTCGCAAAGTGTAAATGTGCACGCGTACTAGAGAATGGTGGTGATGCCGTCGTAGACAGGCAAGCGCATTCCAGCCGAAAGAAAATGGTTTGTAGTCGTCCTCTTGATCGAATACGGAAGTATATACGCAGCAATTCGTGAACCGCGCCGTCCGCGCTTTACACGGTACACTAGGAGCTAATGAGCACAACCAACATACGCCAAAACACAGTTAAGGTGGAGGAATGTCGACGACGCACGTGGGTATTTTTCTTCGAGAAGAGTGTCAACACTGCGAACTTGACAAAGCGGCACCTCATCCCCTGCGTATACCAGTGCGCAATGAAACGGGCAATGTACCACAGATTGATCACGAAAAAAGAAAATGAGAAGTCGTGAAAATGCGGACAACGCGAATTTTGCGTCTCCTTAGGTCGTACGGAAAGGCGGTCACCCGTGCACTGACCACAGTGGTTGCAGCGTAGAAGACAAGCAACGATGTGAGTTTTCCTCAGACGACACGAGAGGCGAAGTGCGATAGTGAAAAGCGCGCGAAGAAAGAAAACACGACCAGCTGAGGCTGAATCTAAGGCATCGTACAATTTATCAACCAAGCATAAACGTCTTGGCGCCGTGCACAACCTCGCGACGCCGCTGGACACCAGCTTCAACAACGTATCTACCCGAACACCGTTATTCTACGTCGATCGCTTCGTTTCCATACGTGTGTCCAGAGGCTTCAGCATGCAAAAATGTGTACGTGTATGCACTCAAGCAGATTTCTGCACGTGTGTGCAGGTAGGACTCAATTTGACGGGAGAAAAGTACTTCCCACTTACGGAGAGACATACGACGCACTGCAGGTTCTCGGGAGTCCTGCTCGCAGCGGTGGTAAGCCGTATCATTCCGACACAAAGCGCCGCCCCAGTAGTGCTACGGGTTTATCATACGTCTTCGATCCGGTGCAGAGGGCGAAACCTTACCCCATCGGTTGTAACAGCCATCACGGCGTCATTCCGCTGGTAGCAACGCTGCGCGAGTAGGGGCAACAGCAAAGGGTGCCCCTCAAGCCTGTGCCTTCAAAGACGGGCAGCCGGCACTCACGTCTTCCACCGTCAAATAGAAGCTGGAGTAAACATTTTTCCTCAACAAAGCCCTGGTATGCTTGTGGTCAGCTCTACGGTATGTATCGTTGTGGCCGAGTGGAGCTTCCGGCACGGTGGCGGCTTCACATCTGGCCGAGCTGTCAGAGCTGCAGGTAGTGGTGGACGTTGAACGTCGACGGGGACCCGCAACTAGCGAGGAGAAGAGCCCGAAAACCGCCGCAGTACACCAACGATAAAGCACGAGCATTCAGTGGGCAGGGAGATGCCTCTATAAAATAAAACAGCTCAGCAGTGGACACGCTGCGAGGTCGTAGCCCAACAGCTTTAGTGAAGAAGCGGCACAGAGCTTCATGGTGTCGGTACGTTGAAGAAAAGAGGACAACTTACACATCTGCTCCAGCGCGCCGCTCCTCCGTTGACTCGTGTTGCAGATGTGGTGCTTTGCAAAGAAGTAACTGCCTCACCAGAAGTGGCAATGAGACACATTTGAACTGAAATTGTGAAGTTACGGCATCAAGGTTGGTATCCTGCATGTTTCAGGCTGCACGGGCTCCGAAGGTGAGGCGCCGCACTGACCTGTGCAACAGCTGGTTGACGACGATAGTCTCTCCGCTAAAATGTCATCCGTCTACATCTTGTTCTGACACCAGACAAGCTAGGTGATACGCACAGGTGACCTATGTGTGCCTTCGGATATATAGGGCATTCGACTGCGTTTTGACATCGAACAACTCTGTTGATTCGCGCGTCTGTATGTCCCCCTCCACTCATAGAAAGAACATTCGAGGGCACATCTGCGTGTCCTGTCTGCACCTCTGTAGGAAGACAGCGATGCTGGAGGCTTCAAAAGATCCAACAAGAAAAGTATATTTGCAGCTGTACGTGCGCGACGACGACTAGTAATTTCACGTCGTAGCACGAGTATCCGCCAACGCTTGAACAAGGGGCAGCATGGTTCTCCATCGAAAAAGAGCACTGCGCAGAAGCTTACATGAACCAAACGTGCCCCTACTTCTCCTTCAGGACAGAGTACTAGGAAAAGCTTGCAAACTCGTCGAGCCTGAGGTGTACCGCGCACTAGCAGCACGCCTTGTGGAGGAGCCGCACGTGAACGACCGTGCACGTCGTATCGCTGTTTCCCTGTTGTCTATGAATACGTCATATTCCACGTCTTGATCTGAAGACGGAGGCGCTGCTCTGCGAAGCATTCTCCTACACAAAGTAGGTCGTGAGGTGATTCACTTTCATAGGGCCGCACGAAGCACACAGAGACGGTTGAAAGTACTAATATACGCCTGTACGGCTACACAGGATCACGCAGAACCCAAGGCTGGGCACAGGAATCCATTACACCCGAGTGAGTGGATTATGGAAGAGTGCACACCTAGGCTGCGATTCAGGACCGCACAGAGCACACGATGAAGCCGATGCTCCATTTACTGCATTATCTGTTCTAATGAAAGTGGTCTTTCCACACGTGCCCATTCGTTTAAACAGCGACTGACGATTCCAGGCTGGCCTGCTGTATATTTTGTGCTTTTACGAAGTCGAACTCCTAGCGCATATTTACTCTTGAAGAAGTGTTTCGTAGGCCCCGCCCACAAAGCCTAAGTTACCGCATCACATCGTGGTTGAATTCTACGAATAAGCATCCCAGCAAAGGAAATATGTCTTGCCAGATTTGGACACGTGAGAGCTAGACTCTTCGACACCTGAAGTGCAAACTCCTTTCTACAGAATGTACGCACGTAGTAATGTTCTGCTTGCGGTTCTCCGGCTGAGTCGTGTATATAGTACTGCGACTCGGATGGTCTCTGTGGCAAGCATGTGACGCCCCGGAGCGCGTGAGGGGTACGTCTCTGCACGACGTGTATCCGCTATCCTCGATTGGAAATTTTTCTTCAGCCGCGTGTTACAGCCCTGACATCTACGCGGAAGTGAAACCCTGTACTACGCCACGTGCACGCGGTTCGCATGCTGCGCCGAGCCTTTGTCAGTCTGAATCATCTGCACTTTCTACAAATTCTAGGTTGCACACGCCGCTGTGCACAATCTGAACCATTAGCCTATTTCACAGATCCCGGGTTGGGCCTTGGTCGTGAATTCTGCACTCTATGGTGGGCGTGGCGCAAGGCAGAAACACAAAGGGAGACGTGACCTGAGAGCCGAAGGCGCATTCTCTTAAGCTGGTAGTTGGCACAGCGTTGAGACCCACTTCTATCTCTGTGACATCCATGTGCGTACACTGGTTGCAGGCACTTTAAAATTGCACTTGGCATGATGAGGTTTTATTCTGGGTCGGACATCAAAACCACTAACGATCCACACATTTGTTACAGAGGACGATACGCGCTGACAAGAAAATATCATGCGCCTGGCAACAAAAAGGGCAACATCCAAACATTTTTGGCACCTGTTACAGGCGCGGCCAGTTGTTCGTGAGCTCCTGTCTAAGGAATCATTGTCGCTCAACCTCTTTAGTGTATGCAATACGTCGCTGCTTCCCAATTAATCTCTGAAGGGGTGGCGCTTCGTCTCATATATAAGTGGTTCTGGTCCTCGTGTCCCGTTCATGCTCCTTTTTCTAAGGCCGACGGAAGCGCGACAGGACCCATTGATCCGTTGGTTACGGGAAGGTCTGCGCATACTTCTTTGTACGCGGTTTCATAGCATGTGTACGGCACTTCGGTGACCTCCGTTTTGAAGCACGTTCCAACTCGTTCCGTGTGCATTATTTCGCATTTCATGGCAAGGTCCTTTCTTGAACAGGGGTATTCCTCATCTTGTTCAACTACTGTGGTGCACGTGGCCATCTCGTAGACAGGCACATGAAGGCACTTTTCTTCGACGGTTTGCTCTGGACAGCTGAAGTCTACTTCTCTCGTTACCTCCTTGAGACAACGTTCTGCCACGACCTCGAGCGCATCGGTGCAAACTTCCTGAAATTCCCTCCGCGGACATTCGAAAGACACGCTTTTCAACAGCGTCGCAGCGCATAAACCTTTTCTTGGCTTCTGCGCGGAATAACATTTCTCCGCAAAATCGTGCTTGATGCACTCGAAGGTCTCTGCCTTTTTTTCGAATCGGTACCCCTGCAATACAACCTTCTTGGGCACTTCTTCGCAGACTTCTTGAGCCACTTGAGACTCACATGGAATCTCCACTTCTCTACTTACTGGCCGCGAACACATTTGCGGCCTCATGACCTCCTCCATCGAACACTGCGAATCAGGTATCTTCTTATGACATAAGTGCGGAACCTTTTTCGTTACTGTGCGAGAGCATACTTTAGGCACCATCACCATTACTTGCTCTTCGCATGGAATTTGCTGCAGCTCCTCTGTTTCCACTTCAACTAGCGTGCACGCCCCTCTGCCTTTACTCCTTGCGACATCTTCAAAAGGCGGAGATCCTCCTACAACAGCACTTCCCTTTACGCTCAGAGCGCGGCTTGCAGAAACAGGGTGCGTGCGTTGTACGTTCGCTAGACGTCGGAAAAGGTGATGTTGCATATTCCCTGGCGGCAGGCAGCGCTCAATCGTCGCTTTGCCAGGTACTCTTTTCGTACAAATTTTGCTCACTGTATGCGGTTGCATTTCGCTGCAGTCGTAGGTTTCTTCCAGCACCACATCTTGTTCGCAGGGCTCCTCGATCAGCTTGAATGTCTCGTAGCACCGTTTTTCCCATGAAGATGCCGGGCAGGGATATTGCTCTTCCGATAACACGGTTTTTGTGCAAACGTTTTGCTTGGTGTGCAGCTTGATCGAACAAATTTTTTCAACAATAGTGTTTTCATAGTCAAAAAGCACGGGGACTTCGACCTCTCGTTGGCATGTGTCTTTGATTTCTTGCATTTCCACGTCACACACTGTTGCGGTTTCGCTGCCCCAGCACTCATATTCTTCTACGTAGGGCTGGGTGGAGTAACAAAGATCTGGAACCAATTTAGATTCAATGTGGCACCTTGGAACTCTCACCTCCTTCGGACACGTGTGTTCAACTTTGTCTGTAATGTGCTGGCGACATGTTTTGCCTACTGTTACAGGAACTTGCGTGCATAGAGTCTTTGTCACCGCTTTTGGACACTCGTATGAAACCTCTTTCTTCACTAACCTATGACACCGAGCCTCCTCTACATGTTTTACTGGACGACAAACCTCCTCTTGAGCAGGCTGAGCGCAGCTGTACGGACGGGATACTGCCTCCTTTCTCAAACACGTCTTCTCAACACTGTAGGGCACACTGAAGCATTCCCTATGCTTGGGAGCCGGTATCATTTCTCCATTTGCTGGTAAAACTGGCGGAGGAGGCGGAGGAGGCGGAGGAGGTGGAGGCGGCGGAGGCGGAGGAGGCGGAGGAGACGAAGGGGGTAGTACTACTACAGTTGACGCGTTTCTTCTCTCCCTGGGTAGCGCTTGAGCAGGCCAGAACAGTAGCAAAACGGACACTATTGCGATAGCCGACAGGCGAAGACGATTACGCGACTGCATTATTGGATCTTGCCAGAGAAACTGCCAAGAAAAGACTCGAACAAATCCACAATAAAGAAGTCTCGTTCAGAAAGAACCAATGACCGCATGGACACAAGAAGCGAAAACTAAAGCTACGCGCCTTGGACGTGCAAGCGAAAGCTTTTCTGAAAAGAGTAAGACAAAGGACAGACGAAACTGCAGCGCACATTAAGAGAACGCTCGACGCAGAGGGACCAGCGAGCACACGTAAGAAAGAACGTGCACGTGCGTGTCCAGAAAACGTCTTTTTTCCGCATTATCGAGCCATAACCGGCTTGCAGCATGGCAGAGAGGAGGCGGCCCCGGATCTTTTCCCCAGTTTCAAAGGTAAAATACGTATTTGGCAACAACGCAGCGCAGCGTTACTTGCAACGTAGAGGACCTGACGGAATGTTGTCCACGTCAGCACTCGTGCGACGCCAGGTGCGACCACCAATTTTGACTTCCGCTGTGCAATATAAAGAGGAGGCGGCAATAGGAAAAGCCGCTAGAGACAGGAAAAGTACGTGATGGGTGAAACAAGCGCCGTAGCTTGCAAATGACCAGACACTCGTCTTGTACTGGCGTATGCTGTCCATTGCAAATCTGTGCGGAGTAAGGCTTTGCAGTGCGCACTAAATATCGGAAAAATAGAGAGAGGAATAAACAAACCACTTCAAAAGCGCAGTCCTGCGGATGCGTCGGATATTGAAGGCCGCACAAAGGATTGCTATTTGCAGCCATAATCTCTCGGTCTGATCCTTCAAGTGGTTTGTGCCTGCGCACACAAGTTGAGCAAACACCATCTTATACTCCTATAGAATGGCCGGACGAGTCTACACAGAACCAAATCCCGACGTATTTCCGGCGGTTCCCTGTTTGACCTGCGCGAACCCGAGAACCCAGTTTTACGGGAAGATGGCTGTGCTGGGCACACGCTGCAGTACGTGTATTCTGCGGGACAACGGAATTGTCGTGGTCGCGTGTCCTCGTTGCCGTGCTTCAGGCATACGTGAAAAAAGTGACAGGTCCTTCAATCCTCTTACGGAGCCTACTGTGCGACACCGCAGACAGCGCGATCACGCCTGTGTGAGCAACATATTGAAACACTTCAACACGTGACTTCCCGGATGCACTTGGGACCACGAGTAGAGGTCACTTGCTTTCCTATCAACCGTATGACCGTGCTCAGATGGGGTCTGCAGTTTCTCGTCAAGAGTCCTGCCACAATTTACACGGTCTCATACAGGCGATTGAGTACAGTACAGCATCGTACACACACGCTGTGCGCACCGATTTTCATCAGGACGAGCGCGCGTCCACATGACAACTGCAACGGCTACTCCGTTTGAGGGCCACTCTGCGCTAATTTCCGTCTGCGCCTCTGCTGTGGCGCGTCTTCGAGGTTGTCTTACATGTTCACTTACCCTCTGCCACGCTCAGCGCACATCATGTAATAAAGTCACTTTCGCAACAACTAGTTTGACAGACTACGTACATACATATATATATATATATGTATATGTATTCTGCAGTTGTCTGCCACATTCCGACAAATTTAAGTAAGAAGTTGTGTTACCATCTACTGTAGAGACTGCAGAAACGCGTCCCGGAGCAGGTGCACACTGTGGATCCGGCTGCCCCTTGTCGCTACGGAACACTGCAGATATATTACAGAGAAATGTAGTACCCCAGAAAGTGCCACACTGCACGTCCGATTTCTCCTTTGGATTAGCGTATTCGCGAAGATCGGCAAAGAGTGAATTGATCCAGGTGGCCACCAGCCAGATCTGGAAAGGTACTCGTAGCAATACCACCTGCAACCTTGTACACGCGTCTTACTCGTCTAGACAAAAATAAGCAGCACGCAGCCGGCGCAGATCTACGCTGAAACATTCGCGAGAGTAGGAAAGTCTCTCGCCTTGCACACACGCAGAGTGCACAACAAGCTAGACACATCATGTGGGTCGTGAGCGAACGGCTGGATGCCAGTGGGAGGGCAGTCAAAATCTCCCAACTGCTTCTCCGTATTCCTCCCCCGCTGAATCACCAACCGTCACTTACGGCGCTTCTAACAAAGCGTCTCGACGAGTAATGTAGAGGATCGGTTTTCGTTCCTGACTGGCAGCTGCCCAAGTTTTAGTTCTGTAGGGAACACGTATACAGAGAATCCGAACACTGGCTTCCCAGTAGTGCAGCACTTTCCAGCACAAAACCTCGCACACCAGTGTGTAGCGGCATGTATCAGCGTCCACGTGGGTGTTTACCCACTTACGCGTCTCCATGTGCTCGCTTGATTTTGTAGCACAGATGAACGCTACATGTAGGCGGTGTGGTACAGATTTGTCGTACGCGTCGTTTCTGGATCCCTTCCGCTCATGTGTCTGGGGCAGCCGTTTTTTTGTATATACGAATCCGTAGTGCAGAAGACGCCGCGTGCATGAAGCCGGGGAGTTATCTTGTGGTTCAACCCACAGTCCATGTGCGTCTCTCCCGTCGCCCGGCTGCCTGCGTGCTTCATATCTAGGGGACATCTGGACTGCCTAGGGAGCCATCGCGCTGCAGATAGAGCTTAGCCAATGCGTGACTGCCTGCTGCATGGTTTACTGAAAGGGTGTCTTCTTGAACAGCGCGCTTCGATATTCAAAGCACGAGACGCATCTGGCGAGGGGAAACAGTGAGAGACAACGCGTCGACGCAAAAGAAGTGGGCAGCACAATACACGTACACACGCATCCACACACGTAAATACACACGGACGACCGTACACGTGTACACACGTACCTCCTAAACAGAAGAGATTAGACTTGTGTGCCCATATCCGTCTGTAGACATCTATGCACACAAGTTGTTTGAAGTGAAAAAGCCTTTGTCAACCCACTCAGAGATGTGCACACGAATATGCTGGCGTCGTCTTTGAAATGACAGACGTCGATGTCTGATGGACAGTTGATTTACCTCGGCCGCGCCGCGTGCAAATGATCCAGCGGGTTTTTTGATGCAACTATGTGGTCGGGACGCACTACTCCGGAAGAGAGTGTTTCGAACTTCCTAGTGTGAAAGTGTGCCACGAGCGTGGGAGAAACGGAGGGTACTGGCAGGTTGAAGTGTCGCAACTGGGCGACACCAGTATAACGTGTGCGCGTAGTGAATGTGAGGGAAAAGAAACAGATTGCGGAGGACAACCAAAGCCAGGTAACCCAATCTGGGTTAGGTAGAGTGAGACGGATGACGCGCGTCATGAAGGGGTAGGCAGTTAGCCAGGACGCGATGAAGAATTTGACTAATTTAGGTTTGTTCTGTATGCACACCGACTCAGCGTAGCTGTACAGACTCGTGCTTATCGGCCTGGAGTTCTCGGTGCACTCATGCATACTGTGGGCCACAAGCGGTCGGCAATAATAGTCACAGTGACACCCAATCTGCCGGCGAGGTAGGCCGCGCTGGCGTGAGAGCTACGAGAGCGTGCCGCTCTACGAATGCTCAACGACGGAAATATCTCACGTTTTCCTGACAACACTGTTGCGACGAAACAACTTGTGTGTTGGGATGCCCCCACAGACCCTCCTCAGAATAAACAACCCTGGGGTGCTCATTTCCTGGATATCAACTTTAGAAAATGCAGAAAGTGTTGCTCGCCGAAGCGCTGCACCGCGAAGGTGAAGGAGGAAGTTGATTTGCCCGGAACTGCGTGTGCGCTCGACTCGAAAATCGACAGATACCAAGTGGATGAAGGCGCGCCACTCACGCGGCCTTATATGTCACATGAGGGCTACCGTGGAAAGCATTGCTACTGGCGAAGAACGACCGTTGGATCACAGCACGTACAAGCGGCAGGCCTCAGTCCCCATTCACTGCCATTAGAATCTTTCTGAAAGAGTAGACTGGCCTCTAGCTATCATCACAGGTACATACGCCGTATGCGTACTGCTCGAGGCAGACACGGTTGGTCTACTCTCCTGGTTGCCCACCACGGGCGTCCAGTCTATTCAACTAACAAAATACTCACAACGTAGGTTGCACCACTTTCTTTCTGCCAACGGCGGCTGTCGTAGAGCACGGTTTTTCTCATTGTATATACGATATTCCGTATAATAGAGGAAAACGTGAATTTTCCAGAAAGGCACTCGGCCGCACTCCCATAAATATGTAACGGTTGAGCTTGACAACAGCTAGAATTGAGCTGTGCAACTAGCGAAACAATTCCTCGCGTCTCACGAAGACACTCGATGGAGACTAGAAGACATAATTACGTCTGCGTGGGGCACTACACAGGGATTCCCGTTTGGGTCACACGTAGCACTTTTGACAACGTGTTCTCCCGCAGGCAACAGTGCTTGCTGTATTTGCACGCACGCCGCTACAGGGGACAAGACAGACTATGTTGGGCATGACAGAAGAAGCCTATAGAGATGCATACATGTGGAAACCGCGAAACAGGAAAACACACGCGTATACACAGCTACCTTTACCACGCATTCGGCATTTCAACACTCGGACGACGCTTCCACATTCAACAGGCGGCCAGAGGATCATTCTGCTTTTTTCAGAGCTTAAACTTCTGTCGTCCACCACGCCTTACCTGAGTGCACGGCCGCGTTAAATATTCGTCAGGTTGCAGACAGTTGCCACCGCTAAGATGGACGGTGAGTTAGCCCTGCTCACGCAGAGAAGGATGTTGCAGCGTGCAGTCTTTTAGAAGGAGTCACCTACGTGGCACGCTACTTCATTCTGATCAGTGCATACTCCTGGGGATTTCTATACATACGTATATATATATATATAAGTATGTATATGTGTATACGTGTACATATATTTTAGCATCCATACCCACAGATGTACACAAACCAGTCGTATACTCTACTAAAGCATACGACGTTGTAGCTAAAGTAGCCTTCTAGTTCACCCGTACGAAGCACAATCGTGAAGTCTTGGTGAACGTCATGGCTTACCTACTACAGGAGAAGTGTTGCCATGAAGAGGGATCATACTTGCTGCCTAAACGGTAGCGATGAACAGTGGAATGAACATGTGGTTCATGTGATATTCAACAAAAAAAAATTCCACGTTGACGCACTATGCGTCCTAAGAGATGTCTTGCTTCTAAACAGTTCATACAGAGGTACACTCACGACTTAAAAGGATGAAAGCTCGCGCGGCCACCCATGTGAATAATGATGTAGAAGCCCGATTAAGGATGTGCAAGCGTCCGTAGAGAGCCATTCTCATTCCTTACTTACGCACGCGGAGGGTCTCCGGAAAAAGAATTTTCAAACTAAGGATCAAGAAATGACAGTTTTCATAGTGGAGAACGTGTAGAAGAGCCTATCTACCAGTCTGCACGACGCACACTACGGCAGTCAAGGCCACAGGGAGTGGTGTTCATTTAAGGAAAAGCGTACAAGAACATAACTAGCACTCTGCAGAACTCATACTTTAGCAAAATTAATTGTGTGTACAGGTATGCACAATCGTGCGTAGACGCATGTGTATGAATGCGCTTCGCTGACGAAAGATGCTCGGGGTATCGGCGCCTTTTTCTTTTTCCCCGTCTCTCTCTACTTTCGCCAGTTCAGGATTCGTGCTCGTCCTTTCTTAAAAAAAAGTCGCGGCTCTACACTGTGGGTGTCGTCTTCGTCCTCTTCATAGGTCAGTCCCCCTTTGCCTTCGTGACCTTTCTTTCTTCGCCAGGCGTCTTCTATCTCCGGGCTAGACTGCGGTGCAGGCAGCACATCCTCTGAAGAACTTTTGGCTCGTCTCTTCTTCCCGTCTCGCAAACTTCCTACCCTTCCTCTCCCTGCTGTCGCCAGTGGTCCTGTTCCTGCACGGATGGTCGCTACTCGGGATGTTGGTGCAGCTTCTTCGTGTGCCGGTGCCGGCCCTGTTCGCAGTGTGCCAGCGGCTGCTTCTGCTCGTGCTACTTCTGTTTGCACCATGCCTGCCGGACCTATGGCTGCAGCTCGTACCGACTTGAGTGCGGCTGCCCCTGCTGCTTCTCTTGACGGCAGCGTGACGCTGTCCCGCCGTCTACCGAGCCCAATGACTTCGCCTTCACCTTTCCTGTGAAGTGCACGCCATATATCCCGCGGCACTCCTCCGCCTTGCAAAGTTCTCTTTGCATTGACTTCTTCTTGCCTCCCTGTTTTACAATAGCTCTTTAACCTACCTCTTTCGTCTCCAAAAGAAGAACCGTTTGTGCCGCCCACTAGCCCCTCCTCTTGGTCGGCATGAGTGCACTTTTGCACGGCAGCTCTTCTTTCACAAGAGCTCGTATCAACTAATTCTGCGTTTTCTATTCCACTTGGAGAAGCATTCCTGCTCTGCAGTAGTGGGGTACCTATTTCCTGTTGGCCGTGAGGTGAAGTTCCGTGCAGCGTTGACGCTGTGCGTCCACAAAAAACTATCGGGAGCAATTCCTGTTCTACGGCGCCGACAGAAGAGCTGTTGTCGCAAGCAGGTGCTGGTGGAAAGGAAAAATTTTGTTTTTCCTCCGGTTCAACTGCACTCGCGTGTAAAGAGGGACTGCTTCGAATCGCACCTTTTTGCCTCCCTGTAACATCATTTTCAAAGGCGTCAGTTCCGGCTGTCTGCAGGCTTGAAAAAGTATTATCTGACACAGTTTCCTCCGCAGATACAGAAGTGCGCTGCACCGTGTTGGAGACGTTGTGGCTCTTGACTGCCTCCTCAGCGTGTCTCCTCGGTCGGCCTCGAAAGGAGACGGATGCACCGCAGCCCTCTTGTCTGCAATTTTGCCTCTTTTCCTCCGAAAGAGAGAACTTTACATCAGCAAGCAAATCGGTCTCAACTGGAGCTGATTCGTCTTGCTGATCCTCACGTTCTTCTGCACGAGATTGCTCCCGTTCAGAGACAAGCTGACGCCACACAGCGTTCTCCTGCTGCCGTGCCTCGTCTGCTGCTCGTTTCGCTTCTGCTGCCATTTCCTCTGCTGCTGTGGCCGCGCGCTCGTCCGCCGTAGCCGCTACCTGTTTTGCAGACGCTACCCCACCTCCTCTTCGAGCGTTTTTCCCTCGTCGTTTCGGATCGTCTGTTCCTCTCTCGTGAATGTCAATCTCCGTCAAGCGGTCATCAAACAGCAGCGTCTCTAGAGGAGGGCCCCGTTCATGTGAAGTCATTTCACTTTCCCGTCCATTTCTTAAACAACTGCTGATTGGGGAGAACTCTGCTGTTAACCCCTTGCCTCCTTCTGCCAAGCGCAGCAGCAGAGAGAAACAGCAGCCAGTGACTGCGGTAAAGTATTCACTTCTGCCGCTCCCGTGATCGAAGCAGCAGCCGCGCCAACGGTAAGGGAAGTAGAGCGGCAAGCGCGGGCGACGCAGGAGCGACAGGAGGACACGAACCAGCAGCAGCACTCGACAATACTGAGCAACACAAGCAGCTCAAAGAGGGCAGGACAGGGGAAAGCAGACACCGCAGAGGCAGCAGCGCAGGAAGCAGCACCCGCGGAAAGGTAGGACAACAGGAGGTGCAGCAGCACGAGTCGCGGCCGCACAAGCACCCAGGAAGTGGCAGGCCGAAAGCTAGAAATATATCCCACAACAAAAGACTCAGCAGCCGCAGACACCGCGTGGAATGGACTGCACAGAGGCGGCAGCAAAGTACCACCAGAAGAAGTAGTGTCATAGCAGCTGTGGCAGAGAAGTGGCAGCGGAGGGAAAGGAAGAAGCGAGAGCGCTTTCCTCGGCAAATGGTCACCGGAACACCATCCAACCCCAACAACTACTAACTGCCAACCGCGCACACGAATATATACACACACGTATATATATATATATGTGTCCGTTTATACATGTACGTATGTGTATGCATATATGTGCAAACCAGGACGTACAAACCTCAATACAGGACGTACAAACCTCAATACATACACACCTACTGACACACACACACACATACATACATACATACATAGCATACAGATACATATACGTATATTTGTAGGCAGCTGAGCAGCATAAGCGTACGAATGCGCTGTTGCAGGAAACAGACTCAGTCTCAGACAAGTAGCGCTATGCAAGCACGCGCGGGCAGTAGCTTCGAGCCTCCGCATAGAGCAGGTCTGCAGATACGAAGACAGCGTCGGCGTAAACAGCTATAATTCCGCTTGCGACGCAGCGACAAGAACTTTACTTTTCTGCTACACAGAGAGACGAACGAAGACGCAGACCCAGGGGATAGACCTGTAGACAAAGATGTGCAGTTACGGGCCACACAGGCGAGTTCTCTGCTTCCACGGCTATTGAAGAAGAACAGGTACGTATGAGTGTGTGACTATACAGGCGAGAAGAAACTTCCCTGCGTTGTCGGTTCTGTGTGTACTTCCGTACAAAAGACCTAGAGACGTGTATACACGAATGTGCGGACCAAGTATACGTCTGTTGACAGGTAGGTATATGCACTTCGCAACAACGGAGACGCGTAGGTGCTCTCAAAATATCGGCAAGTTCCCACCCGCGGCGAATAATATTCACACACGCAGATGCGTGTGGTCGTCTCTGGAGCGGCACGCAGATTCACACAGGAGCTGTCGTGCCGCTACACGATTCTTCGTTTATATAGAGACGACTCCCTGGCAGCAATCTCCACGCTACTCTCTACACGTGTGTGGGGGCCAACACAAGCAGCAGCAGGTCGCCAGTGCCTCCGTTTCAAATATGTGCACACGGCTGAAACTTAAGGATCAGCAGTACATCTCTTTGTGAGGGGGTTGCTGCACTGCTCACGCACTGCTATCCTTACTACAAAATGGCACATGTGGTCAACGGAGGGGGGAACGAATAAATGTTCCCTGCTCACGTGTGTCACTAGACTATGACGATGAGTGTTGCTGTGCTGCTGTGTGGTGCCGTGCTGATGGCGCGCTGCTGCTGCTGTGGGCGGTGTTCTGCTGTTGCTTCGTCGAAATTTTACCATGCGTCTGTCTGCTTTGGGAGTGCTGCGGCTGGTGCAGTGCGCTGTAGCGCAGCAGCCCTGTAGCTGCTGCGACCCCGGTGCTGGTGCTGCTAGTGGTAGTCGTAGTGCTACTGGATGGCTGGCGCGCGCACGCTGCTGCGCTGGTGCGACATTGCTGCTGCTGCTGATTTGCTGTCGTCGCTGCTCCTGTGGCGGTGGCGCTGGTACGCACGTGTGACAGGCGCGACGGGGTCCGTCTCTCACCGGGGAACGCAGCGAACAGCGGGTGTTGCTCTAGATCTTCCGCGGCTGCTGCTGCAGCTGCGCTGTATGCTTCAGGAAGCGCAGCAGCACAGGGATCCGCAGCAGCAGCAGCCAGTGCTGCCACTTCGGCGTCAGACGAGAAGGCAGAGAAAGAACTTGTCGCAGAAGAAGCCACCGAGCGACCGGGAGAAAAGGCAGCATTTGAAGAGAAGCGCTCCTGCAGCAGCACGGCCTGAGCCGCCCGCGGGAGCAGGGGGTCCGTTGCTGTGCCCACCCACAGGGCCGCTAAGTCGTGAAGAGACAGCAGCTGCTGCTCTTGCAGTCCCTGGGAAGAGGAGAGCGGAGGCCGGACATGCCAAAAATATCGCAGAGGTCCAACAGAAAATATTGACGCAGTCAACACGGTACCAAGATATTACAGAGAAACGCTTGTTCCCAGCTAAGGGAAATATATCGAACCGTACATGCACCTACAACACTTCCACCTACACATGTATGTATATGCTGCCTGTGTTGCATGGCCCTAGTAGTTCTATGCACACACGCGTATGCACACTTCCTAATACACATGTGCGGAAAATGTAAGTTACCACGAGTATACGCAAATATGTATGGGTAGGTAGTGTATACCTACTTTTACGAGTATATTTACGAGTGTAGACCTACGTAGACAAAGAAATGAATATATGTAGTTCTGCACGTACAAGCTGCCGAAGAACAGCATTTTTTCGAAGGACGTGTCTTTGGCGTCGGTTGCGAACGAGAGCCGCGAGGAGCCAAGCAGCTCGCAGCAGCCGGACCAAATTTTCTCTCCGCGGCTCTGCTGCCAGGCGCCGCAGCTCTAGATAACTGAAGATCACCCGCTGCAGCAACAACAGCAGCAGCAGCGGGGAAAGAGAAGGCAAAGAAAAAGTCAGAGGTGAAGAAGAAGAAAAACAGGGGAAGAAGAGGAAGAAAAAAAGCGAAAGGCAAGCGCGCACACGCCGCGACACAGGAGCGAAGACCGAGCAGAAGAAGACCGCGGGAACAGCTGGTCAGAAGAGAAGGACGAAAACCGAGGAGAAGCACGGGGAGGAAAATCTGCGGACATAATAAAGAGAGACATGCAAGAAGAGGAGGAGACCGTACAAGGAGACAAGACAAGGGAGACAGCAGGAAGACGAAGAGACACCACGAAAACGAGAAGTGAAGAAACCCACACAAAAGGCAGGACAAAGAGGCATACGAAGACGCAGAAGAGAGCGAGCCGGTCAGGCAAGAAGAGACGAGACGGACACGAAGAAGACAGGAGAGAACAGAAAGCGCGGCACACGAAATTCTGGAGACAGCAGGGTGGAAGTGAAGGGGAGCAGCAGAAGAACGCACGGGGGGCAGAGGGTGCAGGCGAAGAAACGCGAGAGAGAAGAGACCAGAAGAGGGAAAAAAACAAACCACGCAGAAAGGAGCAGAGAAGACGCGAAGAGCACGAAACACAAAAGGAAGCGAAAATAACTCTCCCCAGGCGAGGACAAGGGCGGAGAAACACTCGAAGGGAATACAGAGGAGAGGGCAAAGCACGGAAACAGAGGAGAGGGCAAAGGACGGAAGAAGACGCAGAGTGGAGCGAACAAAGGAGAACAGGGGAAGGAGAAGAATATCCGCGGCTGAGAACAGGCCAGGCAGCCAGGGGAGACGCCCCCCCGCGGTTGAAGAGACATCCTCAGGAAGAAGGCAGCAGCAGAGGGCGGGGTGGGGCGGAGACAGGAGGAGACGTGCGACGGGAGACGCAGCAACAGGGAAAGCGAGCAAAAGGGGCAGAAGAAGAAGAAAAGTAGCCTCGTTTTAAGGTGTGCTGAAGACAGCAGCAATTCTTGCTGTTGCACACGAAGAAGGGGGGGGGCGAAGAAGTGGGGAAATGTGGACGGAAGTGAGAAACGGAAGAAGAGACAGCGGCACACACACAGACGCTCGAAGAGACGCGACGAGGAAAACGAAATGGGAGACTCGCAGTCACTTCGCTTCAACGTGAAGACTTCTTCACACAAAATGCAGGGAGACGGGAAGAAAAAAAGTAGCAAAGAATGGATGGCACACATCAGCAAAGAGACAGACAGAAAAAAGAACAGCAAAAAGGACGAGACACGCACGTATACACCTGAACAACACCCGAGACGTGTACACCTCTCCATATCCATACAGACGTACATTCAGATCTCTTATCCTTCACATCCACGCATATATACATATATATACGCGCCGTAGATACAGATATATCTGTGAATACCCTACACATACATATATATATATGTATTTAGAAGTCCACACGAATGGACGTTTCCATACATATACATGTATATACGTATGTACAGGTAGTCGTATGGGTTTATGTATGGCCACATGTATACATACAAACATGTACACGTATATGTTGAAACACATACGGGCGTAGACCTATTTACATCTATCTATCTATCTGTTTCTCTCTCTATATATATGGTAGAGAGATATTTCTACGGGTATATACGTAAATAGAGGCATGTATCGATACGACCACGGGTTCTATGTCGCTTTTCTTTATCGAGCCGTAGAGAAAGAAACAGTAAAGGCGAAGGTCACAAAAATCACTTGCATGTGTGTGGAAGGATCGGGGGTATGACGCAAACGAGAAGGACAGCAAAATCATCTCCACGTGTGTAAAAGTACAGGGACTACAGACATGCTGGGACTTCTCTTTGACTCGTAAGTCTACGTGCGCTGCTGTTCACCCATTTCTGCTGGAAGCAGGCAAGACGCAGGTCGCCGTCTGCACGTGATGAATAGCTGTGGACAACACATGCGGAGAGAAAAGGAAGTTTTGCAGACAAAGCAATAAACGGGAAGAAGCGACAGAAGCAAAAAACGACGTGGAAAGCGACAGGGTAGCAGCAAGTGGAGAATTTCCACGCAGGAGAGCACCACAGACATGAAGGGAAAAGACAGTAAATATGCGGGTGACTTCCTCTATCTATCCTTCTTCCTTGCTGCTGCACCTTCTCCTCCTCCTCCTCCTCCTCCGCGTCGTCTCTTTCTCCCTCGCACCTTCTGCTGCTGCTGTTCGCGACCCACCTGCTGCTGCTGCCGCGACTCCTGCCCGCTGCTGCTGCTCTTTCCGCTCTTTTGCTGGCGTCTGTGAAGCTGCTGCTGCTTCCCTTCCCTTCCGCGTTGCGGCTGGCTTCTTCTTCCTCTCAGATGCTGCTGCTGCCGCAGCTATGGCTGCAGATGCGTTGCTGCTGCCGTTCGTCACACAGTCCTGCTGTTGCTCCTGCGCACCGGCTGCTGCAGCTCTACCTCTGCTGCCTTGACTGCTGCTGCTGCTGGTGCGCCTTGTTCTGCTGCGTCTTCCTCATTCCCGCTAGAAGCCTTGGCACTGCTCAAGCGTGTGCGTGTGTGTATATTTGATCACACAAGAAGCGCATGTAAAGAGGCATACCTGCATATACCTATAAATACTGATATGTGTGGGTGTAAGCATATGAGAAGAAAGCGAGAGACGACCAAAAGTGCGGAACTCACGTGGTTAAAACGCACAAGCGACGGGTGCACTTTTGCCGCCTTCATTTCTGACAGGATGCCCCACACCTGCGGACAAAGAAGTCCACGGCCAGAGGCATGCGGAAATAAAAGAAAAAGCTGCGTCCACGTTACACAAGACAATACACGTGCCTGGACTTTCCGCACTCCTGCAGGGATTACAGAGACCTGCTTACATTTCTTAATAGAAATGGACACCCACTATTCCTTCCCCTCCCTCTCTGTTCCTATACATATGTATATATACACACACATACGTATGCGCTTTATGTAAACGTAGAGAAATACTACTTATGTGGAAGCACATAAATACATGTGTCTAGGCGCGTTACAGCCCTTCCGCACTACAGGGAAGTTGAAGCAGACCTGTCCATCCATATTCATATATATGACATATATACAGGCGTAACATGTGTACATATATACACGGGTGTAATATATATATATATATATGTATATGCGTAAGAGTATACTACACAGAAATATGTAGGTTCACGTAGGGGATGTGAATACATAAACCATACACGGAGATACACCAAAATGTTTGCACATATATATACATATAAGGCTAGATAGATACAGATAAATATATATATATATATAGATGAATATTTAGATATAAATACCTGCATCTATATAAAGCATTTATATTTCTCCTGAATGTGTGTGTGTGTGTTTATGGGGCACTACTACGGGCGCGGTGACATGTCCAATTACTACACGTCCCTACACGGATACGTATATATATATACATTCGCATATGTACATATATATATATATATATAAATAAACGTTCGCAATTACTAGGCACTCATATAGAGATACGGAAATATACATGCGCACATACATATATATGCATATACATCTAAAAACGTCTGCAATTCCACGCAGTCTTGTGGAGAAAGGGATATATTTTGAGTACATACATATATATATATATATGCGCGCGCACACACACACACACACACACACGCGTGAATACTGCTGTTACTTGTGATAAATGTCTGTATGTGAATATACGAAGTCCTAATATAAAGCAAGATTTATATATATGTATGTGTTTGCATGCATACGAGTGTTGTATGTATCACTGCGCCGCGACGACATAGCTCTACACCTCAACATGGAAAAGTAGGAAAAAGTGCTCAATATGTATGCATCCATACGTGTAGATAACAGAGGCATTTAAAAGGAAAAGAGAGGTGTTCTACTGGTATTGCACCTGTCCCTGCCCCATCACTGTTTCTGCCCTTCCTATACATATGTTTATATATATATCGTTGAGAAGACGACGAACCTATTACAGCTTTATACGTGTGTGCATGTGTATGTACCAGGTAAAGATGTATAATATTTATATCCACACACACCCCCCCCTTACATACATGTGCATACGAATATCTATATTTACTATTCATATATGTTTAATATATATAGACATGCACACACACATATACGTACATGTACAATACTTCCTTACATACACACATACATACATAAACACATATATATACACACACATTTAATATTTGTATATATTGCATATGTATATTTTACGTGTGTCTATATATGTGTATGTATGTTTTATGTATGTAGCAGAGCACCGTTGAGACAAGAGACTTGGCTGCGTCGCCGGTGGTCTCCAGTTGCTGCATGTTCTGTCATTTATCGAGAAAACGCCATTCCACGTTTGAAATCGAGAGAAATGTGGTAGGGGCCGACGAGACGGGCTTTCAAAAGCAGCACAACTGGTACTCTTGGGAAAAGTGGCACTTTTGCGTCGCTCTTGGGGCTCGTCAGCAGCAAAGTTTTCTCTCTTCGTTCACGTGACGCGCAGACAGCCGTTTCTGCAGGAGAGAGGAAACTCTCACTATCTCTTTTTGTCTTTTTTTATGTGCACGCATATATCCAGAAGAGGCCTCGGTTTTCTTCTCCGTCTCTTGCTGGGTGTGTATGTGTGTGTGTGTGTGTGTGCCTCTCTATTTATGTGTGTCTTGTCTTCTCCCCCCTCTCTTCCCGTCTCAAACGAGACACACACGTGCACTTTCCTCTCTGTTGGTGTCTCTCTGCTGGTGTCTCCCTGTCCATATCCCTGTGTTGGTGTCTCCCTGCTGGTGTCTCCCTGCTGGTGTCTCCCTGTCCATATCCCTGTGTTGGTGTCTCCCTGTCCATGTCTCTCTGCTGGCGTCTATCTGTTGGTGTCTCTCTGCTGGTGTCTCCCTGTCCATGTCTCCCTGTCCATATCCCTGTGTTGGTGTCTGTCCCCTCTCCGTCGGTGTGTCTGCGTTTCTCTCTTTTCCTCGGAACTTCTGGACAACACATGCGTCTATTCATTTGCACGTGGAAGCCTGAGGGAGTACCCCTGGCCTTTTTCTCTTTTTCAATGCGGAGGAAAACGTGAGCGACAAGCACCTGCGTCTACATATATGGGCGCCCCTCCGCTCGGTCCTCCCGGAGAACCAGCCCTGTCATCTGTTGCTGCTGTGTTGGTTGCCGACGCAAGGAATCGAAAGTTTTGGAGGCAGACGAATAATAACTGCTCTCACTTTGAAAACGCGAGAGTCCTGGGGATGTAAACAATCATTTGGTGGCTACTTAGGCTGATTTCCTCCCGGTCCCAGACGGGGGTACCAACTCCCCCGATGTAGCAGGTCGACTTCTTGCGATATTCAAACATACACACCCATATACATAGATACTTGTATATGGGTATATATACGTCCCAAGTGTGCTACTACTGTATGTACGTATTACATTAGTATCATTTCTACGTGTAGATTAGGGCAACAAACAGATGGACATTTTCCCATGTGTTAAGACAAGCAAATAGAAAAACACATCCGCTGTACGACATACATTATATATATACATGTACGTATGTATATAACTCCCCATATACAACTGTGTATGCGCGTAGATATGTGTACACATATACATATATATATATATATGTATATGGACAGATATAGCTGCATACATATCTGTGTATGTGCGTACACATATATATATATATCTCGGAGAGACAGCTTGCCAAATGCAGAGAAACGATGAACCGGCAGGCGGTGGCAGAAACAGCTTTGAAGAGAGAAGAAGCCGCAGAAAGGGGGAGCCACCAGAGGGGCAGCAGCAGCTGCTGCAGCGACGGCAGTGAAGAAGGCAGCAGCAGGTAGCCGCAGCACTGTGCCACCGACGCAACAAGGAGCAGCATCGTCAGCCGCAGCCGCGCCAGGGATCAGCAGCAGAAATATGAGCCACAGAATCAGGAGCAGAGGGCAACAGCAGCAAGCGGCAGCAGTAGCGACAAGCGACAGCAGCAGCAGGAGGCAGCTGGAGCCACAAGCAGCGGCAGCAGCAAGCAGCAGCACGCGCAGGAAGAGTAACAGAGAGACCTCAGGCAACACCCGCGGCAAGGAATAGCAGCACGAAGCTGCCTTAACAGTAGCAGCGGTGGCAGCAGCACCAACATCGTCAACACGCCGTAGTAGTGAACAGCAGTAGCAGCAGCAAACCTTTCAAGACGACAAGAAAACCGGGTGTACTTGGCGACAGAGCTCTGAATATCGTCGAACGTGCTTCACGAAAGAGGAAATGTAGATCTCACCCGGGTCTCATCTAAGGGAAAATTCTTTTTCACGCACAGCAGCTCGCCATAAAGGCGCAACGTGTAAGTGACTTCATCAGGAGGAAGTTGCATTGCCCTGCAGCAGCAGCAACAGCAACAGGAGCGCAACAGCGGGAAAGGCCGCACTAGTGGCAATAGCAACAGTAAAGCAGCAGCGTGAGCGACCGCAGCATCAGAAGCAGCAGCAGCGAGAGCAGCTGCGTGAGAAACACCAGCGACAAAGCAGGAGCAGATGCAGGCGCAGTAGCAGCATCAAGAACAGCAGCAGCAGGAGGATCCGCAACAGCAGCAAGGGCAACAACAGAAAAAAGCGCAGCCACTGCAGTAGCAGCAGCAGTAGTGGTACTCGGTGTCGCACAGGTCGCAGCAGCAGCAGCACCCGCCATACTGCAACAGAAGTGCGACAGCTGTCACACCACCCGCAGAAGCAGCAGCTGCGGCAGTACCAGCAGGACTGTCCTTTGAGCCGCAGAAGCAGCTGCGGAAGCAGCACGAGCGACATGGGCAGCAGTGATGAGAACTGCAGAAACAGCAGCAGAATCAGCAGCGTTGATGAACAGGCGCAGCAGCTACACATGCAACGAAGGCGGTAAACCAGCAGCAGCGCCAACACTAAGACGAGCAGCAAGCACAGCACCGGCAGTGCGACTCGCTGCAGCTAGGGCAATGGCAACGGCCTCGGGTTCGGCAGCAGCAGCAACTGCGACGCCATTTGCCACGCCGGCAGCAGCACCATCAGTAGCAGTCGGAGTAGCAGCTGCAGCACCAATAGCAAGAGGAACAACAGCAGCAGCAGTTGTGCGAATCCGAATGCGGTGGCCGCAGTCGCCACAGCAGCAGATGCAGCAGCATCAGCAGCACGGCCAACAGCGTGAGAAACACGGAACCGCATCCAGAGTAGCAACAGCGCCACCATCGCAATAGCAGCAGGAAGAACTGGGCAGCTGTACTACCAACAGCAGGTCTCGTTGTACCAGCACCAGCAGTGGCCGAGGAGCAGCAGCGGCACTCCTATCACGAGGAGCGACAACACCATTTGCGACAGCACGGGCAACGCAACACGTTCGGCAGCAGTACGGACAGCAGCAGCTGGAGCAGTAACAGCCCTGCCGAAGCACGAACGACGGCAACACCACCTTTGCTGGAGTGACAGCACCAGATGGAATTGCAACGTTGGCCCCCGCGGACTCCGCAGCAGCAGCGCCTGCAGCAGCCACAACTCCATCTGCGGGCAGCGGCAGCAGAATCCCCAGGGTGGCTGCAGCAGAAGAAGTTAAGGAGCAGCAGCAACAGCAACAGCACCTCTGCTGCCACAGCAGCAACTGAGGAGAGTACGTGCATCTCCGCAGCAGGAATCAACGCGGCAGCGGGAGCAGCTAACAGTCTCAACAGCAGCTGCAGGACCGCTGCTCACAGGCGCAAAAACTCGTCTTTAACTTCTCCCCCGATCAACAGCAGCAGACGCGGCAGCAAGAAGGACAGCAGCAGCTGCAGCAGCTGCAGCAAAGTACGCAGCCACAGGTACGCCAGTAGCACACACACAGGGTCGTGGTACGACAAAGAGCAGCAGCTTGCATGTCAACCGCAGTGTTTGTGAGTAGCAGGAGCAACGAAGGAGCTGTATTTACTCTAATTCTTGAAGGGCACTATGAAAGGCGGCTGCATTGCAGGAAGATCGTCTGCGCAGCAGACTCCACAGTCGCTTGTGCAGCACGTTTTTTTTTTGTTGCAGCAGCGCCGCTGTACCTCCTCCTTCTCCATTGGCTGCTGCTGTTACTGCTGGTGCCGCAGCATACCGTCGCGTCTCCACTATTCCGTCTGCTTCCCCTTCCATTTTTCTGTCGACTGCTGCTGCTTCTTTTCCTGTCGACAGTGCTGCTCCTGCTGCTGCTAGCGATGGCACTTCTATTGCTTGGTGTCTCGCTGCTGCCCCTGCTGTTGTGAGGCTCTCCTGTATCAGAGGCTTCGCTGCTGACGGCGTTAGTGCTGCTGGTGCTGGTGGATTACCGGTCTGGCAATCAGGCAACCGCAGGGGTGCCCCTACTGCCTCTTGGAGCTGGTGCTGATGCAGCACCAGGGCAGCAGCGGCGCAGACAAGAGGGGGAGCTTTCTCGTGGAAGGGAATTTGCTGCTGCTGTTGCTGCAGGAGCAACAGCTGCTGCCGCTGCTTCCGCTGGCGCTGCCGCGCCTTCTTCTGCTGCCGCTTCGCAGCCGCTTCGGCAGCGGCGACTCGAGGAAAGTATTGTCGTCGCAGCTGCTGGTATAACAGCAGCAGCCGAGACCCCTGCGGTTTCGAAGAAGACGGAGAAGACGCTGCTGCGGTTGCTGACCAGCTACCCCGCAGAGGGTCTCGGACGCGAATATCCGACACATTCAGAGCCACACGAAGAGAAGCGTTCAAGCTGCGTTTCCTGCCACGAGTGCCCCCTGTGCCGCTGCAGGTCGGACTACGGTTACTGCTGCTGCTGCCGCTCATACTCCTCCATGTGATGCTGTTGTGTTGCTGTGCCGGGGACCGCGCCACGCCAGTGGCACTGCTCAGGCCACCGCAGCAGCTGCTGCTGCTACTGACGAAAAAGCTGCTGCTGCTGCTGACACAGAATCCCCCTCTACTGTTGCTGGTGGTGCTGCTTTTGCAAAATACATCGTTGCCGAAACTTCGCCGAGGGCTGTTGACCCCGCTCGTGCCCCTCATGCTCCTGCTGCTTCTGCTTGTAGCAAGACCAAAGGTCGAACTGTCGTTGCGGCAGCTGTTGATGCTGCTGCTGCGTTCTTTCCTGTGAGTTGCGAGGAAGCTGCAGCAGGAGCAGCACCTGGCCTCTTGCCGCAACGCAGCGGAGGAACATGCAGCAGAACCTGCCCTCCGGAGTCGCAGCAGCAGCAGCGTCGGCGCTGCCATCTCCTTCGCCTGCACACGCTCTGCTGCTGCTCTTGTTGCAGTTGCGAAATTCCGCAGTCCTGGGGTGGCGGTAGACCTCAGAAAAGCAAATACGGGCAATAAGGCTGAGCGGCAGCCGGACCACGCGTGTACGCGGACATGAAAATAACGCATGCACACGCTTATATATATATATATAGGGAGAAACACAGCAATATCGAGGTGGACGTGCAGCTTTAGACGAAAAGGGGCATACAGACACACGCACGCGCAAAGAAAGACTGACGTAAGGACGCAGCAATTCTAAACTGTACACTTGCTTCGTCCGCTTTGTGTAAACTGACATTCCCAGCCTGAAGGAGTCAATGCCAAGCTCGAACGAACAAACGTAAAAACGGAAGATATACGCAAGTACACAGACACGTACCTATTTGCACAAACGTGTTTCTGTTTCACGTGTTGTAGACGCGTGTGCATGCGAGGGATTCGCTTTTCTGATATGCACGTACACAGACCTGCGTATACCAGGTTAAGCGGTACGTACACTCCCACATACATGTACTAGTGTCCCCCCGCACACACACGGACGATTCATATACATCTACATATATATATATATATATATAAATGCACAGATATTCACATATATGCATGGATAAATATACACGTATATATATATATATATATGTACACTCATTTATATGCATGGACAGATATATATGTACATCTACGTAGAGTACTCATGTAGGTGCATGGGTACACATATAGAAAGCACCTTGTGTCTACGTAAAAAGGAGATGCCTGCTTCCTCACGCATATTCACACGCTTGCGCATTTATATATAAATTTCTTTCTATGTACACAGACATCTGCGCAGCGCATCTGAGGCGCGGAAAAGTCTTTATCGGTGAAGAGAAAAAAGTAATCTGAGACAAAAATATCTTCTATTTCAAGGCCTCTTTACCACGTAATACGGATCAAGGATATACACGTACACCTGCAGCTGCAGTTTACGGACGGCGCGGGACTTCTTCAGTGTAAGACGTTATCCCGACGCACAGACCAGCGTCCGTCGAAACATACAGACATGAACACCGTGACGTGCATGCACATACGTATATATATATGTCTGTATATGTGTATTTGTACGCGTAGAGGTAAATCGAGCGTGCACAGTCACGACGCTCGTCAGGTATCACGCTGTACTTCATCAATCTCATATATTGACATCTTACGTACACACGCGTGTGTCTTTTCACATGCATATATCTGTGTCTATCTATCTATATATATATATCTCTATATATACGTATATATATATATATATATGCACGTATATGTGTACGGGGGTGCTTGACTAAAAAGGAGCACAGGCGTCGCAAATTAAGACGAAGAGGCTTGTGTACCCTAGCTGGAAACGGCAGCAAAAGTCAAGGTGCAGCCCGGCTGTTTGTGTAGAATTCCGTGCAGCAGAAAAAGTGTTACAAAACAGAGAGAGGACTCCTCAATCGCCCTACAAATTAATGCATACATTGCTGCACACAGGTACACGTCTCCCTTCATGTACACAGGCAGCGACTCATCCTCTGATACATGTATATGCAGGCGAAGATATACAAAAATACCTACACGCCTGTACGTATATGTGTACACCTGGCTAGTCCACACACACACACACTCACACACACATGGATACACACAAATATTATCCAGACGCTGGAGATATCGCTGGCAGGAGGCACAGATTGCCGCCTACCTACTCTGCGCAAAAAACGCGGTAGTTGAGACGGAACACGCAAGCACGTTCACGTAATACACAATATATATATATATATATGCGCTTGTATACGCCGGTAGTAGATACGCATCAGGGCATCTTCCTACATTTCTATGCGAGAGGAAGAGCGACACCTTGTACGAGCCGTGCAAAGTTGAGAACGGACGCACTCACCTCCCCAGTTGCTCAGGCGCAGGGCGACGCAGAAGTGCACCAGTAAGGTATTGTACGTGGGCGCAACATGTTCAGAGGCACTGACAGATACATACGTGAATGTGCATGTGCCTGTTCATCTGTGAATGTACAATCTGGGTATACATATATATATATATATATATGCACAGAGTATACAGTACGTGTGTGTGAGGACACGCGAAAGGCTGTTGACATCCGTTCACGGTAGTTCGCAGAAACAATTCTAACGGTCAGGTGCCCAGGGTCAATACATGTAAATGATGCACGTATACACGGACTGGCGGTGCCATCTTTGACTTCTTAACTTGGCGAAATCAAAGAAGTGTGGTCCTCAGAGAGAGGAGGACGTGGACCGGCAGTGAGTGCTACTGGCGCTTGCCGCTCCCTATATTTCAATTTGAGTAGACACCGTGTATACAAAGCTAAGGCAGATTAACGTCTTTGTCGGACTCTGCAGGGGGCGGAGAAGAAGGACGTGTCGAATACGGTGGAATGGTCAAAGAGAGGGAAAGATGGAAAAAAGCGCGGGGGAGAACGACAGTGGGAAGCAAAGCAACCACCAGAAGGAAAGTAGTACAGGAGAAGAAAACGATGTACACGTTGTCAGAAGCAACAGTGGAGCATCTCAATCGCAGCAACGGCTGCACCGCTGATGGCTCGTTGGGCAGACTTCCACGTGCTCCGAACGCGTCTTCCTAACAAAGCAATAGCAGGCAACTCGTCCCTTTTGCTTAAAGGTAGATGGTGCAAAGTACAAGGCTTTCAAATACAGTGTGTCTACTAAAAACTACACAGTCTCCTTCGGAACGGCAAAAGGGCGAGCTGCTACGTGTTTCCAGGATCTGAGAAAATGAATTACAAGTCACTGCGTTAGTGGGGTGAACGTACACCGGAGCGGGAAGCCGTTGGAGTGTATATGCGGCAGCTCGTGCAGCGCACAGGCAGAAGGGAAAATTCTCTTCGACATTAGGTAGTGATGCGTCTGAAAAAGTTTTCAAAGACGGAAATGGGAGCTAAAAAACGCAGGTACTCTAAAATCTTGCATTCATACGGCGTGCACACACGCTGTTCGCGGTTCCAGCTGGCACCCTACAGAACTTCGCTGCGGAAGCGCAACCGACGAGAGGCGCGAGTATTCTATGACAGAGATATGAAGGAAAACCAATGAAGGAAGCAGATCTGTCCCCGAATACTGGCACGTTTTGAGACAGTCTACAGGAAAGTGCTTTAAAAACAAGATCTGCCCACACATCTATATGCGTGCGCGTGCGTACAGCTCCTCTTCTGTGTGCTCCAAGATAACAACAGACTATCGGGGAAATTGTAGTAGACCTGGACTATAGTGCATTTACTGTGCCTGCAAGATTCTTGGGAAATACAGGAAAAATTAGGGATTGCTAGTGGACCCGGTTACACTATCGTTACGTGGTAGACACCGTTGCACGACGCCGGCAGGATGTTACCTGTGACGCCGCAGGACGAGTAGTTCGTTGGTCGCTACCTCCTGCACTTGCGAAAACGCTAGGATGTAAGTATGTGAAACTGGGAGCTCTATAGCGTTTACATTGTGCTGCATGCATTAACGCAACGCATTAAATGCGTGTGCGTACACACCTGCCGAGAGAATATTGGCGGGACAAAAGGGTCTATTCCTTTACTTGGCGCGGCGACTACAGGAAAACCGCACGACAAATTGAAGCGAAACTTGGCTTGCAGAGAAGGAAGCCACCACTGGAAAATCAGACAGCCCAAGAAAGCACTTCACAGAAGCAGTATCGCGTGCAGAGGTGCCACGGAGGAGAGCTGCACGATGCAGTCAACGGACGCCTTGATGCTCCCGAAGGACTGGTCCTGCGAAAGACTACCGCAGCCCTTTTTACTGTTACTACAGTCAGATCTCTAGTTACTGGTGTTGTGAGCGCTGTGTTCCGCAAAAATTAGCTCGAGTCACTTTTGATAGACCTTCTGACTTGCTCTCACGCCAGGAGATGTCTCTTCTTCTGTTTTTCACGGCACTAGATAAGTAGGTGGTCGAAGCTCTCATGTCTCTACCAGATACTTTCTCCTGCTTACTCTTGTCGTTAAACGGCTTCGAGAAACAGCAGGTGTGGCGCATGTAGTAAACTTGTTTATACTACAACAGGTGACTCCAGCGCTTCCTGGGAACTTTGAAGATGGCCGCAGGACCATAGAGACACATATACCTTCTGGCTTACTTGGACGACTGAGTGTATATTACGTGTATGTGGTTCTATACCAGTATGCACGAGCGTATATGTTGTTCAGACGCGCACCCCTAGGCCCCTCTGAACGCGTGAGTGCGCGTGTGGAAGTCTACGATCGCAAGTGTGTATGTGTCGGCCTGCGTGCATGTACACACGCATTTCTCCACGAGAGTGCATACGCGTGCGTACGCATATGCACACTGACTCTCTCTCTAAGAGACAAACACACCGAGTTTGTCTCAAACAACTCAAATAATTCGAACGATACATACGGACTGACATATATACACACATTTGTTTGCAATGAGAGAGAGGCAATCAGCACCGGCTGATGGACATATATATTTGTTTGGTTACGTAGAGCGAAGCATTGGAGAACGGTATAGTTCGCTGTGTATGATACGAGTGTATTAGCGTACATAAGGCGTGAGAGATACGAGGTTTGGCACATCCTGGTAAAGACAGACCCAAGAAGTCCGCGTGTCCACCCTATGGATGGTGAACGTGCCAGAGAGCGTAAGGGACTACCGCCCTGTATGGATATTGATTTCTCGCTTTTCTTTGCTGCGGCAGCTGCACAGAGACTGCTGGTGCGGACTCGGCTGCTGCTACACTAGTCTTAGAGCAGCCGTTGCTGCTGCTGTGGCTGCAACTGCTGGGTGCTCTGCAGTCTCTCCTGCAGCAGCTGCTGCAGAAGACAGCCAGCCCTGCTAATACTGCTCCCGCTCATGCTCCCGCTGCTGCTAGTACCGTTGCTGGTATAGTCTGCCACTCACCATTGGCGTATGCGGCTGCCGTCTCCTCTACGCGTTGCATCTCTCCGCTGCTCACCCCGCACGAAAACGCTCTTTTCTCTTTGCGTTAGTCGTTCAGGGGCTCTTCTTCTTTTTCTCTTCACTCTTGCAGACCGAGAGGATCAACTGCGGTGTACGTACCCCCCAGCAACGCAACAGCAAGTGTGCACGACGTGCTGCACGCTCGCCGCACGTCCCCGACGGGTGCCTTTCGTTTTAAATGAAGAGTACCTCCGCCAAAGGCTACTCTTCATTTTTATGCCTCCTTTCTACTGCAGGACAACGCTTGCTGCAACTTGGTTTCTCGTCGTTGGTATAAGCAGTGCAGCTGAGTCCGCTGCTGATCCTGCAGGGTGCCTGCGCCTGTATGCGCACGTCTACCGTCTCTCCTATTCGAAGCAGCAACAGGCACTACAGTAGACGCAGCTGCAGAAATAGAGCAGCAGCAGAGGACCGCGATAAGCGCAGCAGAGAACTCAGCAGCAGCACAACAGGAGGAGGCGCACAAGGAGCATCCTCGAGGACTTCAACGGACGCAGCCGCCACGGCAATAGCAACTACAGCTCCAATGCTGCTGCAGCAACTGGGGCAACAGCCCCAGCAACGGCTAATGCAGCAGAACGACAGTGTCAACACACCAACAGCGGCAGCAGGTGGCGGAAGGGGAGCCGAAAGGTGCTGCTGTAGTAGCGTGCACCACAGCGGGACAGCTGCTTATATATGGCAAGACATGAGCTAAGTAAGAGGCTTCGGAAGAGTTAAACGTGTATAGCACTTGAACTGTGGTAGCAGCACTGGCCCATCGACAGCGGCAGCAGCTGCAGGGGGAGCAGCCTGTAGAGCGGTGTGGGCAGCAGCCCACCTGCAGCAACCGCAGCCCATGTGGACATCTGTGGCAATATTGTCTACACCAGCAGCCGCCACAGCGGCCGCAATATGCCGACCAGCAGCATACCGGAGCACCAGCAGCAGCGGTTTCTTCCTGTATAAGATTACCCTTACAGCAGCGGTTGCGGCGCCCACGTGAATAAGGAGGAAAGGGAAAATGCATGCGGGGTGGAGATGTGTTGTGTCAGAGGCAGATTTTGCCGCCGTTGCTTCAGCGGCAGGGGCTGTGCTAGGGTCGTACTGCTTTGCCAAGAAGCATGCGGCTCTCGCTGAGCGTCACATCTCACGCATCGACGCCGGTAGTCCCCTGCCCGGACCTCTGTGTTGCCATAGGTGCGGCAGTAACAGCGGCAGGTGCCTCCCCAGCAAAAGTTGCAAGAGGAACAGCCGCGGCAGCAGCAGCAGGAGCAGCAACACGCCTTGCGGCACAGGTAGGTACAACAGCAACAGCAGCAATAGCTGCCTCAGTAGCAGTAACAGCTGCATCAGGAACAGTAACAGCTGCATCAGCAGCAGCAACAGCTCCCTCAGGAGCAGCCCCACCTGCCTCAGCAGCAACAGCTACCGCAGGAGCAGCAACAGCTGCCTCAGGAGCAGCAACAGCCGTCTCAGGAGCAGCAACAGCTGTCTCACGAGCAGCACCACCTGCGGCAGAAGCAGCAACAGCTGCCTCAGCAGCACCAACAGCTATATCAGCAGCAAGCGTCGCGGAAGCATAATCAGCAGCAGCAGCGGCGACAGCAGGGTAACGCTGGCAAGCAAGGCAGTTGTATACGGTGTGCCAGCGTCACAGCACGTACAGAGCGGCCAAGCCAGTGAAAATGCGTTTGCACTGCATGTTGTAGCTGCGCCTTCCACGACAGCAGCACGAGGTGAAGGAGGAGGAGGAGCAGCAGCAGAAGGGAAGTGGACAGCAAGACAGGCAGCAAAAGCAGTTGCGGACGCAGGAGCGAGAGGAGCGAGAAGAGCAGCAGGAACTGCTGGAAGAGGACGTGCTGCGACGCGTTTTGCTGCAGCAGCGCCTACAGCAACAACAGCCACAGCAGACGCAGGAGCAGCGACAACGGCAGCAGCCAAACAGCCAGAGCGGGCTGCACGCCCAGCAGAAGCACGATTGTCCGAGGAAGCAGCAGCAGTTGAACGGCAGGGTGGAGCAGGAGGAGGACTCCGAGGAGGTGCAACAGCGGGGTGGAGGCTGCTGCTACGGAGATATGGCAGCACCAGCAGCAGCATGAGGTCTGGTGAAAACGGCAGGGCCCAGGTCTGCAGCAACGAGCAAGCAGCCCCGAGGCCCGCAGCAGACGCCAGAGGCACACGCAGCACTTACAGAAGCGCAAATGACAGCAGCTACAGCCGCAGCACGTGCAGCAGCAGGAGCAGCAGCATACGCAGCAGAAGGACCCGCGTATGCAGTAGCAGCAGAAGTAACACACGCAGTAGCAGCAGTGACGTTCGCAGCAGCAGCAGCAGTAACGTATGCAGCAACAGGACTATCATACGCAGCAGTAGTAGCAACATATGCAGCAGTGACAGCAACATATGCAGCAGCAGCAGCAGCAACGTAGGCAGCAGCAGCAAGAAGACGGCGGAGACTACCAGGGGAGGGTGCAGCATAAGCAGCCGCAGGAGAAGACAGACGACTGCAGTGCACGTGAAGAGCAGGAGGTCTGGGGTTCTTGACAGCAACTTCAGCGAGGACGGGCGAAACAGAAGTAGCAGCAGCAACAGCAGGAATGCCAGCACCGCCTGCAGCAGAGAGGGGAGCAGCAGCAGCAGCCGCAACAGCAGCAACCGTTGCAGCGTGAGGAGCGGGTCCGCACGTGGACGAAGAGGTGAGCTTGCAGCAGCTGCAGTAGTAGAAGCAGCTACTCAACAAAGAGGACGACGCCCTGCAGCAGCAGCAGAGTCAGAGGAGAGGGCAGCAGCAGCACGTTGCATGCGGCCAGCAGCAGAGCAGCTGCGGAAGAGGAGCCACAGAAGCAGCACCAGCCGGGCAGCAGTCAAAAAAAGAAGTCCTCTGACCCTCAACTACGAAAATCGATTCAAATTCTCTGCTGCGCCAGAAAGCGTACGTCTACCAGCACAGTTCTCCCTATATATATATATGTATTGCATATATACGTATGGGTATGTATGCGTGCCTATACGTATATATATATATATATATGTGTATATGTATACATGCGACTGTGAGTACATGTGCGCACGTATGACTACACATGTATATATATACACACCTAGTTATATATATATACATGTGTATATGGATATATATGTATATACTTATGGATGAATACGTATAAAGGTGTATGTATATACAAATAAGCGTCGAGTAGGCCCGTATCCTTTTGCTGCTTGACATCAACGGCCCTGCTGGTGTGGCACAACGAAGGCCAGTCCTTCCTTCTGTGTGTGTGTGTTACGTCTGCAGAACACGTGAGTTTCCCCCCTTGCCGTCCCTTTTTTTGTTCCTAAGTCTGTCTGCGTGTGTCTGTGTCTACTTTCCCTCTATCTGTCTCTCTATTTACACGTGGGTGTCTGTGTCTACTCTTCCTTGTGTCTGTCCGTCTGTGTGTGCGTCTCCTTCCGTAGACGAATTTCCTGCTGCGTTTCCCCGTGTCTCCGTGTCTCCCTCTGTCTTCGCATCACTGCATCTTCCTGTCCTCGCCGCGTCTCCCTCCCTCCTTCTTCACGTAATTCTGCCTCTGGAAATCTCTTCGTCACCCACCTGCGTCGCTCAATCATCTCCCGCTCGATCTGCTTTTCTGTCTCCATCTATCTGTCTCCCTGTCTCCCTGTCTTGGAGATCCTCTCTGCAAACGTCTATTCGTCTGTGTCTCCCTGTACCTCCCTCGTCCTCCCCACACCTATTTCTCTCTCTCTCTCCTTCTAGCTGTCTCCCCCTCTCCCCCTGTCTCTCCTCCTTCTAGCTGTCTCCCCTCCTTCTAGCTGTCTCCCCTTCTCCCCCCGTCTCCCCTTCTTCCTGTCTTCCCCCCTTCCTGTTTCCCTCTCCTCCGCTGCCTCTCTCCGTGTCTCCCTCTTCTCCTGTCTCTCCCCTTCCCTGTCTCTCCCCTCCTTCCTGTCTCCCCTTCTTCCTGTCTCCCCT